>JAMAHA010000034.1:0-207158 GCA_023626555.1 Penicillium sp. PF2412A | reverse complement strand
CCCCCCATGGTCCAGGATGATCGGTGCCCACAGAACAGCCAAAGAGCTTCAGAACCTCGGGATGATCAGATACACCGTAAAGTACTGTTCCATTTCATACAATACAGAGAGAACCGTTCTGCCATGCGAATTCAAGGGGAAAAGAGGAGGGGCGGAGGGGCGGGGAGGAAGACTCTGTAGCATCCACGTAATGTAATGTATTTCAAATGCCCCTTGGAGATTGGAGAACTAGGAATCGGAGATGAATCATGCTTTAAGCATGCGAGACTGTACCCTTGCAAGGCTTGTAGTAGAACCTCATCTCCACTTATATCGGATTGCCTCTCAGGTGTACAGTACAAGTATACAAGCTGTCGATTTTGCCATTGCTACGTTCTACTGAACCTTTTTTTTTTTAAAAAAAAATAATAATAAAAAATTCTTTTTTATCCCCTACTCTCATCGTATTTTCAACTATTTTGTCTTGCTCAGTTTCCTCCAGACTGCACACTCATACCTCCCCAAACACAGCAAAAGTCGGGCAGCTGTACCACTTTGCGGTGTACGATTTACAAGGCGTGGGTCCCGGTTTCAAAGTGAGCACAGTGACCAGTGTCCCTTTTGGTGAAGACAGCTTGAACACCACAAGGTCCGAGGACCGCCAAGGAGGCAGAGGCGGTAACACGCTTCTATCTTTAATTTTGGGTTCAAGAATCACTGCCAAGCTGTAGAGTCCGTTGTTTCAGGGTATGACCCTGACCCGAACATTCACAGGAGTACAGTGAGACATACTATAGCGACCTGGCTAGAGTCTTTTAAATTCTATCGAACAGTGGACTTGGTCCCAAAAGAGCTGAATATACTGTAACTGTAAGCGCCCGGTAGAGATCCCTCCCCTCGGCACAGAGAGTCCATTCATTCTACCGTATCATTGCTCCTCGTTACTGGGACGGGGAATAACACGAAATCACGGACGGATGGACAAGTGCCATCCTCGTCGGTAGTTTTATGACTCGTGAGAGCTGTCTTCCTAATTGAGAGCATCCGCCCAGATCGCTAGTCAGCAAAACAAAGCTATCGGTCATTCGTCTGTCGATAGACTCGAGAGTTACATTGGTCAAACCTAGGAATTTAAGTTCTTACGTACCGTCCGGGTGTCTGAAATACTGAATAGACTCTTAACGTTCTATCAACTCACCACAATATTAATGTTGTCTGCGCCAATCTATGAATGTGCACATGATCCGAAATCACCAGGGCTTTTTCTCGCGCGTTATTCATACCAGTACAGTACAGTCCTCCAGCACTTGCAATGGATTATCGTTCAGTACCAGCTCCGGCCGTGATGGGGTTAGTACATAGCTCCAACTCGAAGTCCGCGATCTACCCGCTCACTATTCAATTGGTCCACCGTCTTTGCTGCGTTATCTAAGGCAAATCCTTGGCTCTTTTTTTCTTCTTTTTCTTTTATTTTTCCCTTTCATATTGATCTACTCGCATCTGCACATGGGTGGCACGTTCGAGTCATGATCCTCGTTGCCATCGTGCTGATCAAGGGTGTCCCACCAGACTAAGATGAATAGCCCAGTGTTAGGTGGCAGCAGTGAGTCTGGAGTCCACTTTGATGCCGGCGCCACTGGAGAAAAACCAAATGCCGTTTGACCGTCCAATAGGTTACAGTATAATTATGGTGATGGAAGCTATGGCGAAAAACACTAGGAAATCTCTCTCGTGCTTAGGAGGCCTCGCCACGACAGCATTTTTAGATTATTACTGGATAGTTCCACGAACAGAACGAGACTGGCGATGAAATATTGATCTTTCCCCCTCCTGTAACACCGCAATAATAGTCTCTGTCTAGATTTTAAGCAACTCTCGGGCTGTCAGTCCGAGCCTCCGAGGCATCTGTCGTTGCCATGAGGTTACGCGAATCCCTGTTTCGAAAAGGGTAACCAGCTCTCTCCGAATTGGGAATTGTGGGCTTGGCTGGGTCTGCTCGCCTGGTTCTCGCCCGACCAGTCCCTCCCCACATCGCGGAAGCGGAAAGAGTCCGTTCCATCGAACGGGACTTGATCCATCCACCATTCCGCAAACGCTATCGGTCTACGTTCAGGAGGGCTTAGCCTATTCTCAAAGGAAAAGGGAAGCTCCACCTGGTCCATAGTCCCCACGGCTGTACATGTGTGTAGTTTCGAAGCTCCACACCACCACACGGAGATCCAAAGACTTCCTGAGCGACGCCTGTCAGTCACCAGACCGAAGCAAATACCAGCAGACAGTGACAATGATGTTTGATTGGGTGATCGTCATGTTCGTCGCACGTGTCTGGTGGTAGCAGTCCCGGCTGCTATAATTTACCGCGGTGGAGGAAACGCAAAGGAAGATCGACGTGTCGACTCCGCAGATATTCGGCGACATTCTTCCCTAAGAAATCTACCGTCATGGTAGCGCCAACTCCGCGATCGAGGTGATTTTTGAACAGAAAGTGGACGGCGTGAAGACCCGGTAGCTCAAATCGGTCGATTTCGATGCTGGGCTGCCGAGGGTCGGAGGGTCCGAGGAGTTGACGCGCCATGTCGACGGAGAGTAACGACCGCAGCCAGAGATACTCGTCTCGGCGTCGGACCCAGAACCCGCAGTTCGCATCAGATCCCTTGTCTCCAGAGCGGGCATGAACGATCCATCCCAATGGACCACGCACAGTGGGACCGAAATCATTCACCAGATCGACCGGCTCGTCATTTTCCGTGACTGCTTGTGTGGGCTGCTGAGTTGGATACTTCTTGGTAATCGGCGGAGGAGACAAGTCGAGGACTTGTCTATCAGCCGTGGATTTCCACGGAAGATGCACACGGTGTTGAATGACGGTCTGAGGCAACAAGGTGACGTAGTATTCAAAGATTGCGCGCGGGAACCCCTGGCGCATATCCAGATGAAAGGTAGCTCCAGGGTAACTTTGCATGATGTTGTTGGTAATAGGCTTGAGAAATCGCGAAGGCGCGAGGTCTTCTGCCTCTCTGGCTTGCGCCACAATTCGAAGAGGTACGGTAGCGCGATTTTGATCTGGCGCATCTGGCAAAGAGGAACCCAACAGATCGAATTGAAGAGAAGTGAACCGTTTGGCGGATGAAGCAAGCAGATGGCGAACCTGGGCCTCCAGCATGCGTGCTTTGGCCTCAATATCCAATCCCGTCAAGAACCACCACACCTCCGCCTGATATCCGCCGCGTGCGGTGATGCCGACTTTCGTCGTTGGGGGCGGAGGACCCGATTGAACCCCGTGGACAGCCACCCGGTTGGCACCTCGATGCTCAAAGAAAATTCCATCCAAAATGGCGGTCACGTCAGAGTTGAAGTACCAGGGGCCTTGAATTTCGTACAAGAGCTGTGATGTGCAGGTTTCAACCGTCACTGCACCTCCGAGAGCATGAGCCTGTTTAGTGATGATCACATCACCCTCTGCAGATATCTCGGCAATTGGATAACCAATGTCGGCCCAACTAGCATTGCTGTGCTCCAAATCCTTGAATCCAGTGAAATTTCCCCCACACACATAGTTACTACATTCAATCAAGTGGCCCGCAACGAGTGCATTGGCCAGTCGGTCGAGTTCATGGCGCTGCCAGCCATGATACCAATATGCGGCGCCAATGACGGGAGATGCATCAGAGACTCGGCCGCAAAGCACAATATCTGCCCCTTCCGTGAAGGCCGCCGCAATTCCCAGACCGCCTAAATAGCACTGCGCGTATATTGGCTCAAAGGGCCAGTCGATAAGCCTTTCCCCGGTGTAGACGTTGCGAAATTCCGACTTTCCCTGCACCAACGCGCTTCGGACGGCTGGCAGAACCTCGTCACCACAGACCAATGCGATCTAGATCATCTTCAATGGTCAAAGAAATGCACTCGAATGAAGGTAGAATGTCGATGTGGCACGCCAGGAGTCCTGCTTACCTTGAGATCCAATCTCTTTGCTTCCACCATTTTCAAGACAGCGTTATGGAGACCCTTGGTGTCGGTGACTCCAGCATTCACGGCTAATTTGATCCCATACTTTGCCAAGTCATCCAGGGCAGGCTCCAACGCCTGCAGGAATGAAATCTCATAGGCCGGTAGAGATCTGACCGAGGGAGCACTTGTTTGGCTGTCTACCCGCCGTCCAGCAGCGGTGGCCATGTTGAATTCACTCATAAAGTCTGCAACGATCACATCGACAGGATCTGTGGGATAGTGCCTTGCAAAATCGCTGATGGCATGGCGGCGATCCGAGGCAGAGCCCGACGCGCCTGGATCATAACAGTGAGCTTGCGCGACGAGGCTTTCATGTAGCTCCGGATTGCGAGTAACCTACCTGCGATGCGAATAGGCCGACCCATGGGATTCATTTGGAGTTTCAAGCGAGTCAGTCAAGGTGTGAGTTTTACGGGTACGATACCCGCAAGTTGAGCTTAAACCATCTCCGTTTTCACTGTTTTGATAACATCAAGCAAGCGAGCGTGCCTGGAGAGCTCATGAGGAAAGACGGTGAAGGCCGAGGCAGCTCGGTTGGACAACTCACAAATTGCGGGGTCGCATCATATGTACTGTATCGTACTTTTGAGTCCAGACTGGAGCTTGGGCGGGAATTTGAAATGATGAGAATTCTTTTGCAACGTTCAGGGTTTGAATAATAGGCCGCCTTATACCCTGCTTTCCAATCATTATGTCGTGGGGTCACAACACCACTCCCACGCTCCCAGTTAGGTATCCATCAGGTATGTTTATGCTCGCCTCATCCATTAGCGTATGTCTGGCCAGACAGACATTATCAGGTGGCTGGGCTCTTCGTACTAGAAGGGAGCTATGCTTTTCAACGAGAATAGGCTACAATGGCGATTCAGGGACAATCTTCCCTATCCCAGTCCGGTTGTTGGAATTACTAAGAATGGGCATGGCAATCAAAGTCCCATCCGCATATCCAAGATCGTTTACCGACGAAAACAGAATAATGACTCGCCAGCCTTGGAGGGAAGCTAGTACTAGTAGTGTTTCAGCTTCCTATTACTCATCAAAAGCCGTCGATTTCTCGTTTGGAATTCCTCAATGTAATGAAAATTATCAATGCTTGATAGTCTAAATCGTGGGTCGAATTTTGGACTTTACGGGCAGTCATTCTGCCGAGACGTGCGAAAAGAACTTAAACTGATGGTGAAGAACACTTAATTTATGTAGAATGTATATGTGAAAATGGCATAATTAAGGGCTGGACCATAGAGGTCAAGTGATTGGATCTCACCGCCGCTTACGAGACGTCGACGTTGACATAGGCTCGAATGCGTCATCATCGTCGTCGTCATCATCAATACCATCACTGAGCATGCTCATATTGCGAGTTGATCGAGCCGCCCTTGATGAACGCTCAGAGCTTGCCTGAGAGCCGGCAAAGTCCAAAATGGTTTGTGTCGATTTTCCACCTCTCGAAGCTCCTCTTCTTGTAGCTGTGGCCCCCACAATGCCTGATGATGGAGCAGGCGAGGCGGCTGCCCGACCTCCGCGCCCCCGGGTGGCCGTCGAAGCATTGGCCCTACGTCCACGTGGCGCCGTGGCCGCCGTCCGAGGTTGCTTCACGAATAGAGCTTGCGAGTCGTCATCCTCCCCGGAAGCGCTATGCGCGTTGGGCTCGTGAACTTCCTCATCGTCGAGCATGATAACATCGTCCGGGTCGACATCAGAGAGGTCTTTCTTGGCCCGACCTCTGCCCTTAGCAGTAGCTGCCTTGCTAGTTGTGGTTCGTGACGTAGAGACAGAGCTTCGGGTCCCTCTTCCCCTACCACGGCCCCGTGTGGACACGGTCGTTGTCGCAGTAGTAGTCGTTGCAACCCTTCGTGCCGGTGTGGTACCATCCTCTCCCGCTTCCTCTTCTGCGGGGTCTCCACTTTCATTATCGGAATGAATCAGGGCGCCAGGTTGATCTTCCCACTCGCCATCAAACTCAGTGTCCCATCCATCTGGTTTGGGCTTGAAGCGTTTCTTGCCTCTAGACCGTTTTTTGACGCCCTTGTTGAACATATCCTCCATTTGGGTTCGATATTTTTCCATGGCAGACACAAGCGAGCCATGGACTCTTTCTTCATCGTCCGCGTCGTCTTCATCTCGATCCAGGCTCATCAGGTGTTTGACCTGGCCTTCTAGAGATTCGTTGACAAACATTTCCATCGCATGCTTGTCATCTTTGTCGATGAATTGAGCCACCGCGTCCCCGAAAGAATTCTGTGGGAGTATACTGAGTGATTGCGAGGCCAGATATTCTCGGACCAACTGCTCCACTTTCACTGTGTCTAAGGCGGCCAACCGGGATGCAGTAGCATCCTCGAGCGAAGTGTCCGTTTTGCGTGTCGTTGAAATATTTTTCTTCTTGCGGTGAAATTGCACCACATCATTGACATTAGCAACCTTTCCCACGAAACGATTCGAAAATCTCTGTGGATTTTCACATTCAAAGCTCCCGCCATCTGGAGTCGATATCTCGACACGAAGGCGTACAAGAGGGAGTGGCGGCTGAGGAGGATCCTCGTCATCGTTATCGTCCCCATCTTCGTTATCGATATCGTGAGTTGCTCGCCACTCCGCATTGGCTTCTTCAATCAACTCCTCAACAACAGACATGAGGTAGCGGGTTACTTCCGTTCGATTGCCTTCTTTTCTGGCCAGTCTCCGACCCTCCTTCTCTTCCGACAGAACTATCTCCCGCATGACGAAAGGACGAACAGATTTTAACCGAATCGGCTCACATTTAAAATCCCGACCAGTGATGCTGACAATGGCCACTTGCTTTGTCACAGCCTCTCCCGGAACCAGAGAGGTTGCCACTGAAGAACCCGGTTGCATGACGTGAAACTTGGTCTCTGGGTTAAGCCTCGGGTCGATCAGGCACTCGTGCTCGTGACCCCAGACGACCAAGTCCAAAAAATCTGGAAGGAAGTTCTCGGGCAAGTACCCAGTCTCGGTATACGCGTGATGATTCTGATGCACAGACATCAAATTGAACCAGTCGCTCTTCTGCACCGATGGCTGGAAAAATTTGACCTTGCCATCTCGAAAAGTGCGGAACAAGCGCTCATCTCGCACATTGCTCATCCCATAGAGAGCTAGCTTTGTGCGTCCCTTTTGAAGCAGAACGGGCTTGATTTCAATATTGTCTGACTCGGGAGTTCGTCCGTAGTAGTTCAGCAATCCGGAGACCTGTAGAAGATCTAATGCAGCCAGATGACCTTCACCGGAGGGATCATCGTGGTTGCCATGAATTGAGAAAATGGGAATGGCAACGTTCATATCCAGGTCCTCATAGTTGACATGATTGAAGGCACCTTGGAAAGTCTCACTTGCATCACTCAGCATTTCCAGCTCGCAAGGTTTGTCGCCAAAGCAGTTCATCCTAATGGAGCGCATCACTTGATACATTGACTTACGGGACGGCTTGTTCTCATGGAACAAGTCTCCCGCAAGCAAGACCATGTCGACGTCCCGTTCTTTGGCCAGGCACATCACCTCATGGAAGCTTCTCCAGCTGTCATCCCCCCGAATGGGATCGCGTTCGTTGTATCCGACATGATTATCAGTGGACACGAGTATACGGATAGTCTCGGCTGGAAATCAAACAGGTCAGATTTTTGCGAGGTGAATCTTGAAATGGAGTCGCAGATGAGGAAGCCAAAATATTCCGGGGTTCGATCACTGACCGCTGGTCAACATGATGCTTCAGTATGTGCATACCCCCGCGGTCTGGAGTATCACCTAGGCTCGGCTGGAAGCTGCTGAGGTCCCGTGTCCAATCGTATGCTTACTCATCCAGATGTTGACTTCCAGGGACTATCTAGTAAGGAGCGGCTCAGTAGTGGTAACTGGACCGCTGTCAATGACAGAGGATATATCAAGACGCGGACACGCTCTGTGGTAAACGAGGTACCAGCAAAATGAACATCCAGCTGCAGGTCGTCATGGCTAGCAAATGACACCGACAGCTGGAGGCACGCGCAGGCCAGGCACCGGCGCGTTATCACGTGCTTACAAGACGCGCAACAGACTGAAAGCCCATATTACTCAATATGGCAGGCGGTGGGAGTATGACTGCCGCCGGGTTGGCGGAAATCGACCGACACGCACCATTATGTCATCACGTGCCCGGCCGCACTGCAGTGGACCTGGATCGGATCGGGACCAGCAAGATGAGAGATCCGCAGTGTCATACAGTCATTGTACTCATAGAGACCACGAGGAAGCTTCGATGCCGTGAAGATGCAAGACTTGGAAGAAAATCTTTTTGAGTGATGGATAGCTTTCCAAATCTGGAAGTACTGGCTTGATATCCCAAACGCAAAATGAAAGCATTTTTACGTGACGCTGTCAGCAAATGCCAGAAAGGCGAAACTCAACACGATCCACCCGATAACTTACGAGTCATCGATAAAACCTTTCAAGGCGGTTGGCCACTGCGCGTTGCCGCCTCTCCCCACCTTTCTCCCGCGGCCGCGCCGCTTTCCTCTTCCCTCCTCCAACGCATTCCCATTCCGTGACCTTACTATCTGCCTGTTTGAATTCAACTGCCTCGACTGACCCAGGACCATTGCTGGCTCAGTCGCTTCGTCTCACCTCAACCACCTTTCAGATCTTTATATGCAATCAGAGTCTCGTGCCGTATCTCAACATACACCTCCTATCGACCCACCCAAAGCCAGTGTTCAACCCATCCAACATGGAAATGACCTCGATGATGCTGTCGCAGCCCCCGATGCTCTCCGGCCAAGAGAGAGCGGGGGCCGCCTCATGGCAGGCTCTGCAACACCAGAGTCTGGCGACGCGTTCCTGAAAGATGAAGTCTCCATCCCGCCTTCATCACCTGTCCAGCGAGTGAGCGATTATGAAAGCATCGCAACGCCTGGCAAGAATGGTGACAGCTCGGTATTCCACGACTCATCTTTCAACGGATCTTCGAAGCTACCGTTAGAGACTCTGCCAAATGGTACGTTCGATAGGAGGCATTTCTCAACCAAGTAGAACCCTCAGACTAACTTCCCCTCGCTCTTGCAGAGGTGCTCACTCATATCCTGTCGCATTTGCCACCGCAATCCCTTTCCGCAATAACGCTTGTGTCTCGGCGTTTTCATGCATTGGTGACTACTCCTCATGCATGGAGAATCGCCTTTTCCCGATTCTTCCCGGGTCCTCAAACGATTCAGAATGGGCGCTCGAACACGAGTAATCCGGAGGATTTGATTTCGGACAGACGATATTTTGCTCGATTGACCGCGCTGGCATCGTGGCGGAGTGAGTATATTCTTCGTACCCGTCTGATGCGATCTCTATCCCGAGGCAAGCCAGCACAATTTCAACCTGCAAAACGACAAGGCGTGGTGCGCTCGGCGAGCTCTCGCAATGGTAGTGCTATTGCAACATATCCTTCACAGCTCGTGTTTCCGGTGAGCCATATTCATGGCACGTTTAATGGCACGTCCACGGAGCCCAATTTTATCCATGGCGCTTCCGAGCAGGGACTCGCCTCCGCCAGTGATCCATCCGCCGTGAAAGTGACCACTTGGGGCATTTCTGATACCCGAGTATTTCGTCACTTTGCCGACAGTTTCCCGGGCGACGTGCCTTATGGCCTTGGGCCAGGCGAGCTGGTGGGCGTACCCAACTCCATGGATGTCAGCCAGCCTTACGGAATGATCTACGGTGAAGGTTGTCCGCAAGGTCGCAGCTACTTTATTTCAAGCTCGGAGCAACGTGGTCGCTTTCTCGGTCCATCAGAACTTGCTCCCCAACCAAAGTTGGGTATTCCCGCTACGAATATGATCACTCATGCGATCTGTTCTGTCTGGATTGCAAAGTCGGCATCCATACTGAAAGCGACAAACGGTCTGATTGCCATGATGACTGGCTCCTCCTCCGGTATTCTGACGGCATATGCCATGGGCCCTCATCCCTCCTACGACAAGCGGTACGATAGGGGACAGGTGACTGCCAAATGGGTTATCAGCCCCGGCGTACCCATCATCAGCATTAATGTCGACGATGATTACTCGAGTCGACGGCATGCCCAGCGACGTACATGGGCGGTTGTGCTCAACGCCCTCGGTGAAGTTTTCTATTTGACCGATCTTCCAAAATCCCCTGAAATGCCACCTAATGCCAAGTTGAGTGCGGAGCAACACGAGGAACTCGCTTGGAAAACGGGCAGAAGCGTACGCTGGGAGTTGATAGAGATAAGCCGCCGAATTGCTCGGCCAGACCCCTTCAGTCGCGATCCGGTTGACGGGAGCTACAGTCCGCGCTCCTCGTCTGATTCCATGCAACTTGATGAGAATCAAATTGCTGCGGAGACCAAGGAGATAGAGAAATTCCTTGCCTATCGCCCGAAGCACTTCCGCAAGGTGTGCGAGAATTGGAACATGCGTCGTGATCTTCATGTCGACTTTGCGGGTGACGATGGACGAGGTCACGGTGAGTCTGCGCTTATCATCGCCCGAGGCAACGGCGACGATGAGAAAGCGTCGGTCCGACGGTACGTCCGGGTTGCCTCTAAAACCGATTTTGTTCCCTTGCCATCAACGCAGGGGGTGTCCTCGGGGCCCCAAAGTCAAGCACCGCGATCAATTTTTGGTGGACCCACGACCCCTTCATCTTCCACGCCCACACAGAGTTTCCCGCCCTCACGCTCGTCAGGTCGATTCAACGAGCGACAGCGCGAGGTAAACACGGAATGGCGGACGTCGGAATTTACCTTTGGTAATCGAAAAGGAATTGAAATCACTGCCACGGCTTTGGACAATTCTTCTTTTGCGACTGTCACTGCGCAGGAAGATCCTCTGTTGGCCATGTCAGGAAGCTCATTCTCTTCGGCCCTTTCCTCACCCATGCTTCCGCACATGGAACAGCCACACTCGAGTCTTGAAGTACCTGGTCAACGTGCACGCTATCTCGCAGTGGGCACCGCCATGGGTGGAATATTCGTGTGGGATATCCGTGCGCTGCCAGCGCAAAGTTCAGATATTACCAACTCCGTTGCGCCATTGCGAATCATCCAAACCGAGTCGCCACAAGTCTCATGTATTGCGCTCACTGCCTTGTACCTCGTACACGGTGGCAATGATGGCTTGGTGCAGGCCTGGGATCCCTTGGCCTCATCAACCAGGCCAATCCGGACCATCAATTCGCGATTCTCCTCTCGTGCTCGGCGACGACTAGTTCAAGCAGACCCGTCAATGTTAGGTGTGGGAGGCAATTACTTTGCCACCGGTGCCATTTGCCTGGATCCAGATCCAACTGTCCTGCGAGGCATGGTCTCCCTGGGTACCCATCTCCGCTATTGGTCTTATAGCTCTACCGGTGCAGATCAGTACAAGGCTAGCAAACGTCGACTTCGTCGATCTCTTCGCGGTAGCAACGGGACAGCGGATGGTCAGCGCTTCAACAACAGTGGGCGTGGTGCCATTCGTGACTTTATCGAGGACGAGCGCTCGGAGTTGAAACGCCAAGAAGTGGAGAGCGCAAAAGAAAGGGCTCATCTCAGTGCCCGGTTTGGAGTTGACTTGCTGGGCCCAGACGTGGATGAAGAGCAGCTTTTGCTCTACGCAAAACTTCTCAGCGAGGAGGCCCACGCCGCCAAGGAAGATGCGGCCCGACAGGAACAAGAGCTTCAGACTGCCATCGCAAGCTCTGCTACGAGCGCGTCCATGAGTGATGTGGTCGGCCCAAGCTCCTTCGGTCAGGCAGAAGTGTCGTCTTCCTCGTCTCCTTATCAAGACGCGGTTGAGGAGACCATGGACGAGGACCTGGCTGAAGCAATCCGATTGAGCTTGCTGAATGACCAAGTTTCTGATCCCAGCCAGGACGCGACCGCTTCAATCCCGATCAAGTATGCGAAAAGCCCTCGTAAAACTCGCCGGTCCTCACCCGGCCCCGGCAGCGGTCCGGAGGGAAGTCGGAGGCAAGAGATAGATGATCTTGAATTCGCCATTCAGCTCAGTCTTGCAGAGGACAGGAGTCGCAGCGAAGTGGCTGGGGAAGTGACCGGTGATGAGTTCGAGGAATTCCCACAGCTGTCTTCAGCGGCGTTGTCCTCTTCCCAGTCTTCCGGCAAAGGAAAGGGCAGAGCGCAAGCGTGGTAGATAGGACTTTTACCCTTTGTTTGAGAGTTTTTTTTTTCCTTTTGGGTTTCTGGTTGATTCCGTGTTCCCCCCTCCCCCTTGTTGATGCGTTTTTGCCATGGCACCTCTTCATAGTGCATTCCTTTGTGACGGGAGACTGCCTCTGGGCAATAGCTTCCCTAGCTTGGACCGATGCAAACATAATAAAACTGAGCTTTTCTGTGTGGCCTCCACGCGCCTTTCTGCAAGATCTTTTTCTTAATAAAGCTGTGATTGAAAAGTGAGAGGTATTCGGCAACCTGTCGGACAACTTCAGAGGGTCCAGCCATACGAAATGATGTATACCGGTTTGTTGAGTGTGGATTAAATAAAAGTACGGTGTCAAGAAGAAAAAGGTAGAATCATGTTCCTTGAGTAGAAAGACTGCTGGAAGAAGAGAAGAGTATTTGGCCATTGAAACACCAGACGAACGAGGCGCAGGCATAGACAGCAGTGTCACAACGCCACTTCATCTCAGAAAGGGGGAGGAGGAAGGGCGGGGAAGCGAGAATAATAAACAATGTAAAACAATGTAAAAGGGTCTGTACAGAATCGAAATGTAGGTAGGGGTTTCAGATCTCATCTGATCACCCAATACCAATGATGTGTAAAGACTTGTACGGCGCAGCAGCAACGCAAAATCACACGTCACACGTCACACAAACAGGCCAATTATTTACAAAAGGGAGGCAAGCAGCATGAAGAAACCGCTCACACCACCGAGGGCGACCGCTGGGGCACCGTTCAAGGAAGATGCGGCATTGGTCTTGGTTGATGCACCCGAGGACGACGAAGCGGTTGCGGTGCCGGTGGAGGTACCGGAGGTAGAGGATGACGAGGAATCGTCGTTGGAAGGGGAGGGAGTATTGACCGCGTCGCTGGCGAGGACCTTGAGCTCAACGTTGCTGATCTCCTTGCCGTTGTGGTTCACCACCTTCTGGGGGATTTTGCCACCGGTGACCGAGACCAGAGCGCCCACTGGCTTGTTGGGCAGACCGTTTTTGATGTAGTCCGACACCTTGGAGGGAGCCTCGGGCAGATTCCAGGCGTTGTAGAAGGTGGAGTTGCTGATCAGCGACGGGTCGCAAGTGGGCGGGGTGACGCTTGTCTGAGTGCTATTGCTGGTCGTGATGCGGCTGATGTCGAGCTTGTTGAACTGCTTCTGCAGGTTGTCGAAGTCGATCAGGGTGGTGACGCTACCGTCATCGTCGATCTTGACCAGGCCGTACTCGTTTTCTTCCTGGGTCCACTCGTAAACCAGACCGCCGGAGAATGCCTGGGTCATTTCCTCGCCATACAGAGCCTGCACCTCGGTGAAGATACGAGGCTTCACCTCGTTGCAGCCATACTCGGAGAAGAAGACAGGCAGAGTAGCGTTGGAGAAGTCCTGGGTCAGAACATCGAACCCGCTGGACTTGTACGAGGCATCACCGCACCAGGAGTAGGAGTTCAGCCCGAAGAAATCGGCGCGCGAGCTGGTGGAGTTCTTCATCTCGCATTCAAAGTAGTTGGATGTGTCCATCAGGATATCGCGGACATCTGCTGCCGAGTAGCCGACGGGAATGGCACGATCGCTCTGCTTGGCGATGTAATCCTTCATGTCACGGATGACGGCCCGCACGTACGCAGGAGCCAAGCGAGTGGCGTCCTCGTTGATGACTTCGTTTCCAGCAAAGAAGCCCAGAGTGTTATCGAAGGCCTTGAAGGCCTCGATCACACCAAAGACCTGGTGGTAGTAGGCATTGGTGTAGGTGGTCCAGGGAGCGGTGCGGTCCAGGTAGCCATTGGTGAGGGGCGAGTTCACATCGAGGATCATATAGATACCTGCCGCATTGAAGATGGAGGCGCACTTGTTGTGGTCAAGCGTGGGCTCCAGGTTATACACACGGATGGTGTTGATCTGTGTTTTGAAAAGTAGCAATCAGCGGGGCCAATCTTCCTGGTCGATGTCATAGGTCTAGTTTTATTTTTTTTTTTATTTTTTTTATTCCTTCCAGACTGTAAGGAAGTCAATGGGTGGTGGGAGAGGGTGTCTTACACCAAGACGCTGCATGAGGGCTGCATCGCGCATACAAACATCACCATCGCTCAAGGGATCGCTATCCTTGCTGAAACCCGAGGAGCCACCGGGCTGGTAACTGTGGCGAAAGTTAGTGTCATGATCTGCATACCATATCCGACGGCCTCGTGGGCCTCCAGCACGGGTGCGCAGGTAGAAAAGGGGGAAAAGAGGTTGGCGCTTCTAGAGGCCACCAAGAGGATGGGCAAAGATGAAAAACGAGGTGGAAGAGTGCAGAATAAAATGAACATGATCTTACTCGACACCAAGGATCTGGAAACGGTCGCCAGTCTTGGAGTTCACAAAGTCCTTGCCCTGGACCTTGAGTGGGGTGACTGCGGCGGCGGAGCCAGCCAGGGCACAAATGGCTGTCAACAGACGAGAGGTTGACTGAATTGTGCTCGTTCATGGGTTAGCAATCGCACACCATCAGAGTTTCCGTCTCGGGGCTGGGGTTGCAGGGTGGACTGAATAGAGATGTGGCTTACGGTAACCATCTTGAAGGGTTTGGGGGAGGGTGGAAGACTTGGTGAGTGAACGAGCGACGGAGCAGTGTGCGCAGGGTAAGCGAGTGGCAGGCGACGTAAAATCGACCAAAGGAAAAGAGCGCAGCACGCAAAAATGCGAAAGGAAAGAGGATGAAAGGAAAAAGATAAAGGGAAGGTGCCAACTGCCGTATCCAGCGGGGGAGAGAGGAAATGAAAATTGGAACCCAAGTAGACAGGCACGGGGGATGAGCAGGTGGAGCAGAAGCCAAGACACCCAGAGGAACCTGATCAACCAGTCTGCAATACGGTCTTCCAGCCTGGGTACCAGTACTAACTAAAAGTGAGTACTGACGGTACCTATAGTGGTACCACGACATCTTCACGCCGATAGTATGGAGCACTCGCTATGTCCATTGTACATTGTCCAATCCCCTATCACCGTCAGGACAGCGAAGGAGACCATCCAGGGCCTGTCAGCATGACCGACATCTGTTCTAAATAACAAGGAGGTTCGCCCCAGCGCTAGTTTCACATTGAGCTGTGGGTACCTGGGAGGGTAATTGAAGTACGTCTCGCGGCTGGGCTGGTGTCTATGTGAATCAGGTACCACGGGTGCTGCTCTAAGTACTACAATATTTTAATAACGGGCCATAGTGAAACCTTTCCACTTCAAGAACCTCTTCATCGGGGCCGAGGAATCAAAGAGACCAATGGAACCCATGGAGTTCATGGAACCAATGAAACGAAGAATCATCGCGGATGGGAATAAATGGAGAGACCTGGCCAATGAGTGGAGCAGATGGGGGGACCCATTTGCTGATAACGAGTGATCGCATACGCTATGATGGAAGAGCAAACATGGAAACGGTGGATAAGAGACTCAAGGCAGTGCACAGACGCATCATTGCTCGACTCAACCCTGCTTTTCCAAGACACCCTGGGATGTTTAACGGGTCCTGTGATACTGTGAAACATCAACCATAAGAGAGCACTGCATAAATACATAAATACATATGCGCTTCTACGTACATGATCAGCGGTTTGGTTCATTACACGGATCTTGGAAATCACAAAGTTTTCATTTGCTCTAAAAATACAGGCCATATATCCATTGCGCTCTTCGCTTTTTTAACCTCCCGTGAGGCCAAATGGAGAGGAGGGGGGAAACAATCAAGAAAAGATAAAAAAAAGAGACCATGCAGAGCAGCCGTCAAATCCCGATCAGAAATCATCAATACAAAAGACGGGCATCAAGCAAATACCCCCCGGACATGCAGAACCCCCAGCGTGCGCAAAAATTGATGTCGCCCAGGCGTCCCCAAGGTCGACGATTCAGGCCAGCATCCAATAGACGTACACAAGTGAGAAAAGATAGCAACAAGGGACGCGGAAAAGAGATGGAGGGCTGAAGATGGAGACAGAGGGAGAGCACAGCAAAGTCATGAATCTGGCCCAAGGAAAAGACAGCAGAGGATCCGGGAGAAGAAGAAGAACGACGAGACAGGTGACACAGGGCAATTATTACAGACAAGAGGAACCGCAGGGAAGGTCTTGAGGGTCATCAACGAGCCCAGCGCAGTCTGGCGGTGATGGTAGTCCGCTGAGACCGAACGATGCCGAAGGGACCCCAACACCAAAGAGTTCATGCTCCAGAAAGATGGACGAGACATTTTACTCGACACCGTGGTTGTCAGCGCTGCTGACGGACCCCTCACCGCCGGTGAACGAGCCACCCAGGTTGAGGCTCGTGTCCATCGCAACCATCTCAGCAAGAATCTCCAAGCACTCCTTGGGAACGGTCTTATCGTAAATGGAGATCAGGTCCTTGGGCTGGGGGTACACCTTGAGGGCCTTGTAGAAGGCGAGAGCAGCCTCGACGTTGTCGGAGCCTGTGAAAGGGGCCACAAGAGCAAAGGTCAGCAACGTGCATTCATCAAGAATTCATCTCTCATCACCACCAGGTTTGATATCACATACCCTCTGCACACAGTCCCTCACCCTTGGCGACCTGGTTCATGAAGTAGGACTCCTTCTCCTCCAAGTCGGCAGGGAAGCCCTCCTCCTTGGCGCGTTGCACAGCCTGCTTGATCGCATCACGACGAGCAGCACCGTGAGCCTCTTGCTCTTCCTTGACAGCCTTGGCAAGCTTGCGGTTGTTGCGCTTCAAGGACTTGCGGAACTCGGGGTCGGTCTGTCGCTTGTGATCAAAGTACACGGCATAGGCTGTGGGGGGGAAAGCAATCACGCAAGTCAGCCATCAAAGCACGACAAACAATAGTGTCAAGAGAGCATATGATGCAATCATTTTGGATTATTTTTCTTTCACTATCGGCTGATGGACGGCGACAGTGATGGATAAATGGTATAGAGATCCTTACCGAGCAGGCCGGTGATGATTGTGCCGGCCGAGGCCGCAACCAGAACTGATGTGCGCATAATGAAGGGGTGGGAGTATTATAAAGTGCAATGCGGTAGATGCGCGACGAAAGTCAAAAAAGTTGGCACCGAGGGAAGGATGCGATGATGAGAAGCGAACCGGAACGTGAACGAGAACTCAGCGTGAAGCTGTCTCGGCAGTGTTTGGGGACGACAAATTTGAGGGAGGATTTACGTTCTTCCGTCGGGTTCATTCGACCGGCAGTGTCATCATCACATACACACGTTGCATTGTCCCTCCGCCTCCAAGCAAATTTAGTTCTTTCAAGTAGGCTGGTAAAGAAGGGCAAATTGTTTCATGAATGATTCCATCCTGTGTGAAAATGAAGGTAGGAGAAACCATGAATCGAGTATCAAGTCCGTGTGATATCATCACATAAATGCCTGCGAGGATCTCCCCCGGCCTATCAAATTTGGTAATCAACCAGCAGTCATCGACTCAGACAGCCATTGAAAGCAAGAACCCTCTGAACTGTTGAGCATCTTCTCGGAGAAAATAAACACCCTGGTCCCTTTTGTAGTGCTTGTAAATTATGTTAACACCGTGATGATGAACAGGTTCAAACGCTCTGTCGAAGGAATGCTATACCTCATCATTGCGCGCTATTCCTCTTTCGGCTCTCTGGAGCTCTGCCACTCTGATCCGACGGAACTACGGGAGCGATACCTTACGGATAACGTCTCCTCCACTCTGGCGATCTTGGACAACTCGCGAGTCCCCGCGTCCGACCGACCTCGAAGGGAGCTGATTCCCTGGAATAATCCATCATGGAAGGCCGTGGCTTGACTCTGCGGAGTAAGAACCGCCGGCCAAGGCCTCAGATCAGTGCGCCTCAGCCCATCTCCGGCCCCTTGCCCCCGAATACACGAGCGCCCGATGCTCCCCAGGGATCGGTGCCTGCAGGTCGCGAGCGCGCTCCTCAGAGCGAAGCCACGTCCGATCTGGTGAAGCGTCGCTACTCGACTCGGTTCAATGCTGCCCCAGAATTCGACGCGGGTGCCCCCCCGGTCCCGGCTCTCCCATCGCAGCCGACCGGTGGCTACGGTGGGCTGGGAGGCCCAACGGGAGATTCAAATCAGCCGCTCCCGGTCGATGGCGTGTCTGTACCTCTCAAGGTAGATATGAACGCTCTTCGAGATCCCAGTCTCCCGGTCGATCGATGTACGTCGTGAAGTATAGTTGAGCAAGGCCAATGCAATGAAGTACAATATCAGGCTAACTGTCCCTCGCCGCAGACGTGGCTAATCTCCTCGCAAATGCGTCTGAAGAGGAAATCCAGAAGTATCAAGAAAACCTTCGCAAGGTCAAAAACAGGACCTCTACCGATTTGCAACAGAATGTCTACCAAAACCGCACCCAATTCATTAAGATCAGTAAAGAGGCTGAGAAGCTCAAGGACGAAATGCGGACTCTACGCACCCTGATGTCCGAGCTGACCACAGCCTTGGGACAGACCTCAGTGGGTAACACACCCAATCCGATGTCTCCAGCAGATGAAGTTTTCCCCAAGCGTAACGCAAACCGCAGCTCCGTTGCCAACTTGGAAAGCATGTGGAGCGTCCAATTGCAAACTCTATGGAAAACGGTGGAGGGATCGCAGAAGTTCTTGCCGGCAGTCCCCGGGCGGCACATTGTATTGGAAACGGGCCACTGGGCCGAGCTGGACTCGGCGACGTGGAAGCCGAAACGGCCGGTTCACATTGTGCTATTAAACGACCATCTACTTGTGGCGGCAAAGAAGCGGAAACGCGTCGACCAGAACCAACCGAATCATCGAGGCCCGCTACCGACGAAGCTGGTGGCAGAGGAGTGTTGGCCGCTGCAGGACATTGATATGATCGATTTGGCTGCCAATCTCGGGACGGGGGCGGCTCGAGAGGAAGCGTTAGATCGGGGGATCGGTAATGCGATCAGTATACGGGTGGGTTCCAAGCCATTCACATACCGGCAAGACAAACGGGACACATCGACGAAAAATGAATTGCTCGCCACTTTTCGTAAGACGGTTGAAGATTTGCGCCGAACCTTGCGGAGTGAGACGGAGGCTGCGAGTAAGCCTCATGATGCCTACGGTTATCTGGCTGGACGCCATCTATCACACTTACAGAAACTGGAGCCCAATGAATTGACGGATGGCCCGCGTGACAAGCCCGACTTACGGATCGATGTCGACGGCAAACAGCAGAATCTACGCTGGGTAGAAGGACAGGTGGATGAGCTGGACATTGACATTGCTCTGCAAAACTTTGAGGCGGCGGTGTCGAGCATTGAGCGGCTGCGGAAGCTTGCCAAGGGCTTGAAGGGCAACGCGATCGCTCAAGAAGTGATCAATGTCAAAATTGATGGACGAGCAACGCGTCTGGCGGGCACTCTCTCTCGATCCTTGGTCGACACGCATTCTTTCCCAGGTGCCACAAAGACCAAAATCACTTGGCTCAGCCGCCTCGGCTTTGAAGATCCAGCGCGTGAGACCTATTTGAAGGCCCGGACTGATGTGATCTCTCAGCGAATCCGGTTTGTGCATCCCATCTGCAGATTCTCTATGTGTGTTCTCAGTGCTAATGGTCGACTTTGACAGGGCTTGCGTCTTCGAGGGCGACCTTCCTCTTTATATCTTCCAAATATCATTTGTGTATTTCACGTTGATCAAGAATACCATTGGTATCTATCAACAGTGCTTCCCCAGTGTGATGACCAGCTCTTGCATCCGCTGGGCCAAATCACACTTGGATGGATTCAATGCGTTGCTGAGCCGTCAACTCAGTAGTGTGCAGCGAGGTACCTCGGTCTGGGACAAGTGCCTCGATATTGTGCATGAATACGCGGCTCTTTTGACCGAAGTAGGCGTTGATTTCACCGATCTGGTCGCCCAGGGCCTGGATGAGCACAATGATGATGGCTCTCGGACCGTTCAGCCGGGTCAATTGGCCTCATCCCAGGCACCTACGAGCTGACAGATACTTCCAGCCCGCAGTATAGCGCATAGCTCAGAGCAATCCAAATATTTATTTGCTGCAACTTACTCCAAGATCATACATATCCTATCTGTCCTCAGCCTTGCCCGATTTTTGATCCGGATGCGCGTACAGACACCTGACGTATCAAATTCGGGTGCGCTCGCTTTTGTTAGGTACCCAGACGTACACGGCCAAAGCCAGCTCTCAGGCTTGAAATGAAGTGGGAAGCACATGTTCATGATATCACTTTAGTTGTTTTTACGAATGAGGTAACGGCCGAGGCAGTAGTAGATATACAAGCAAAGACCTACACTGATCCGCGGCTTTCATGCTTCCATACTATTACGAAGAACATGCTGCGGGCGGATAGATAGGTATGGCACTTCCATCATATTGTATACGACCGGTCCAAAGTCCACTGGTATTTTACAGATCTATATTTATATTCTCCCCAAACTTTCTTTTTACAATAGACACCCCGCTGATATCTCATATCGTACAGTATCCGAATCTTTCAAAGTCATCATGGGCGACAGATTTGGTTTCCCCAAACACAGCAGTCTTATCGCTGATCGCTGGGAATTCGTTTGCAGGGGACCAAACTTGATCCCAGATCTTGGAATCGCTTAAGACACTGGTATGTTTCAACATTCCGGTACGGAAATCGACCGATTCAGAGCCCGCGCCTGATTCGGAGGGTAGACGCATAAAGTATCGAACGCTATCGGGGATTTCCTCTTTGACGTGACTGATCAGGACCAATGCCTGCTCATCTGAGAGACCATGCAGCCGTGTGGAGATGCCGCGCGGGATATGGTGGCCTAGTTTCTCTTCCCCCATTTCGAGGAAGTGCAGGCACTTATCTCTCTGGGACGCTGTGAGACCGGAGAAAGGTTCGTCGAGAATGACAATGTCGGGCTTATGGATCAGAGCACGGAGGAACAGGACAATTCGCTGCTGTGCAGTCGTCAGCTGACCGAAGGCGACGTGGTCGGCGTATTCCACTTGGTATTCCAAGGGATTATAGAAATCCGAGGTGGGTTTTCGCAACCTGCGACTTCCTTCTGGCTCAAGTCTCGGCAATAACGAATTGTCGACTGAGACCACGGGGGTCGCATCCTCATTGGCTGCATTAGGGTCGAGTTCTTCTTTGAAGGCTCGAAGAGCCGCGCTGACATCGAGATCTTTCTCGTAATCCAGCTTAGGCTTGGACAGAAAAGTTTCCGCAAAGGCTGACTCAAGGGCCGCGCGGATTGTCAACTGTCGCGGGAAGAAGGCATGAATCTCAGGAGATGAATGGCCAAGACGGGCTTGTAATTCAAAAATTGAGATGCCGGGCTGGCCTGCTTCAGGAAGACGAGACCGGCCAAACATTTTGATCGGCTGAGAATAAGTTTGAGGGTGATCGGACGTAATCAGGGAGAGTAAAGTCGTCTTTCCAGAGCCATTGGCCCCCAGGATGGCCCACCGTTGGCCGCGACGTACGCGCCAGTGGAGGCCCGAGCCAAATTTATTATGAAGTTGTTGCTGCCAATCACCGAGGACAACCTTGTCTCCGTATTGAACGCGAACCCCATCCATTTCGATCAGAGCTTCTCCCCCTATCGACGCTGGGCCTTGTGCGTAAGACTTGCGTGAATGGTCCAGGGAGAAGTCATAGAGCAGCTGCTCGTCAAGATTGCCCGATTCTAGATGGGCGCGGAACTCTAGCAGTCGGTCCTTTTTCTCCGCGTCCTTGGGAGTTCTGTGGCCCTTGAGAGGCATTTTTTGCCACGCTTGGAGCATGGCTGTGATTTCCGGTTTGGTTCCCTGTTGCAGAATTTGCTGACCCTTGCCTACCAATACAACATGGGAGATCCAGTTCGGCACATGATCCTGCGGACGAAGCGCCAGCACCAACCGAGGGGACTGCTTCTCTGCCAGTCGATGGAGCAGATTGGAAATGCTGCGGGTTGTGGCAGGGTCCAATCCCACTATATGACGTCGTGGTCAGTCATTCAAGTCTATCATACAGACCAAAAAAGTTCGAAATCAGACTCACTGAAAGGCTCGTCAAGAAGCAGGAGCTCTGGTTTCTCGAGAAGGGCTCTGGCGATGCGTGTCCGCCGCGTTTGCCCATTGCTCAAATTCGCAACCGGCATCGCAAGTAGATTTTCAAGGTGCAAATCGGAAATGACTTCCTGCAATAATTTTTCATCCTTCAATGTGCCATTCTCTTCTCCCTCTGGAGGATTCAAAGATGTCTGCCCACGAAGATACTGTTCCACTGACCAATCGGTCTCCTCTCGGAAGCTTTCGTAGCGAGCACTCAAGTAGGCACCGCGCGTCCCCCCGATCGCACCGGAACCCTCGCCGCTAAAACCAATATACTGGATGGCATTTCCAACGATTCGAAGCCGAGGATCCTTTGCGGCTATCTCGTCGGAGAGCAGATAGGGATATGATCGGGCGGTTGGTGGAACTGCGATGTGCTTGCCGCGGAAAATGTCGAGCAGATCTGTGCGCCCGGAAGGACCAACTACTGCCCAATGTTGAAGGACGGACTTCTTATTGTCTGAAGGGGAATTGGCATCGGATGGCAAGGTGAAAGTCAGGTTGGGGAACAGAGGATGGTTGGTGGTGACATTGTCTTCGGTCGGATATTGCTTGTAGAATGTCCCGTTTTCAATATGAATCAGTGGTGGTGATGTTGATGATGTAAAGCGCAGTGCGCGGAGACCAGCAGGACGCAGTAAGCGTGCCCGTAGGTACGTCCGAGCCAACATTGTTGAGAAGCGCAAGATGATGCGACGCAATCTCCAAGCATTCGGGCCGGAGAAGCTCCAAAAAGACCTTCCGTCATCGGAGATTCGGGGTTAAGCACTGTCACGTGCCACATTGATGCTTGATCCATGGAGACATCAACTTGAAAGCTCTAGCATCTGAGGGGTTATGAGCATCTATAGTTTGCCCAGTGAGAGTCTCAGTGATCTATCTTCTGCATCCAACAGTATCGAAATGCTCACAAAGGTTTGGTGTTTTCTGGCCACTTGAGAGAATCTATTCGATCGGCGCGAACGCTTGTTGAGTAACTGATTCCGCAGCTCCGGTGCTCGATTTCAAGACAACAGACCAGCAGGTGCCTCTTCCCTCTAATTCTTTTCGGCGACGGACGTCATGGTAGTGCAAGTTACCAATGAATCACGACGAAGTAGTGCAGATCTTGGTCTCTCTCACCAACGCCATCGCAGAGACCTGTTCTTGTACCTCTTCAGATCGATGGCTTCTTTTTCTCGGAGCTACTCCAGACCGATCGGCATCTCCAAATAGCCACCGACTGACTCCACCTCGGCCCCCTCCGCCTCTTTTTGGCCGGTTGGAGCATTCGAATTCCGATCAGATCGACCGTTCGCAGTTCGTCAAACTCCCGAGGCGACGTTCTTTTGCCTTCATCTGAGCTTAGACTCAGTTCTGTAGAGAACTTTGCAGCGCTTGATCATTCATTTCAATTATTCGAGTGTGCGTAGGCGACCTCGAGAGCCTCAGATACCGTCAATATCCCTTGACACACTCAAACAGCCCCCCACCCCCGCAATGCCTGTCCCTTCATTGCCCCTATTCGTTGCGGCGCGGCAGATTGCCATAGACGATCCTGAGAATATCGCAATCATTGATGTCTCCAAGAATCAATCGTTCACATTCACCCAACTTCTCGAAGATGCCGCTATACTGAGGAAACGCATCATAGAGACCCTTGGGTCGACGTCATTGGGAGACCTGGAGGAGCAGCGAGTGGCCTTTCTGTGTCCGGCCGGATATGACTACGTCGCCACGAGTTGGGCTGTCTGGGCGGCTGGCGGAGTGTGTGTGCCACTTTGTAAGCCAATTGCCCTACATGAATGATGGCTCATCTCATTTCTCATGATACGTATACTCATCGTGCACCTTGATCCAGGTACCTCTCATCCGGTCAAGGAGCTCTTGTATACACTTCACGATTCAGATCCATCTCTGATCATCATCCACCCGACCTTTGAGAAGATCGCATCAGAATTAAGCGAGGCATTATCATCTCCAGTTCCATTCATGGGACTCGACCCATTGACCCAGAATGAGAATGCATCATTGCCGTCTTTCACGCCACCTTTCCCACTTGAACGGCGAGCCTTGATAATCTACACCAGTGGAACAACCTCGAATCCCAAAGGCTGCGTGACAACCCACGAGAACATCACTTTCCAGGCCAGTTGTCTCGTCGAGGCTTGGGATTATCGGTCTAGTGATCATCTCATCCATGTCCTGCCGCTGCACCACGTGCATGGTATCATTAATGGACTCACGGCCAGTCTGCTCAGCGGGACGACAGTGGAGATGCATCTCAAATTCGAGCCCAAGGCCATCTGGGAGCGTTGGCAAAATGGCGGGACGTCGACTATGTTCATGGCTGTCCCCACAATCTATTCCCGACTTAACGAGTACTTCGATACCCACATTCGAGGAACAGAAAACGAACAAGCCGCGCGTGCCGGCGCACGGGCTCTCAGATTGGTCGTCAGCGGATCGGCAGCCCTACCGACGCCAATAAAAGCCAAATTTGAGGAGATCACCGGCCAGGTTCTTCTCGAGCGGTACGGAATGACGGAAATCGGGATGGCGATCAGCTGCGGCCTGGATCTTGATAAACGGATTGACGGCAGCGTGGGCTGGCCATTACCCGGAGTGCAGGTCCGACTGACCGACAAAGAGACGGGGCAAATCATCGATGGAGTCAATGAAGATGGCATGATTGAAGTCAAAGGGAAGAATGTTTTCCGAGAATACTGGAGGAGACCAACAGCGACCGCCGCCGAGTTCACAGAGGACGGATGGTTCAAGACAGGCGATTGTGCTTTGCGCGACTCAAGCGGCGCATACTATATTCAAGGCCGTGCCAGTGTAGATATTATCAAGTCCGGAGGCTACAAGGTTTCCGCCTTGCAGGTTGAGCGAGCGATGCTCGCATTGAATCAGATTCAAGAAGTGGCGGTTGTGGGGTTGAAAGATCAGGAATGGGGGGAGCGAGTGGCGGCGATCGTCAAGTTTCGTGAAGTAAGTTCAGGCTGCGGGCAATTTTTCTCTTCTTCGAGTGCTCTGCAGATGAGACTCTCCATACTTTCGTCACTGACATTGCAGCAGGGCGCTGAAATGGACCTACCATTCATCCGCACAGAGCTCAAGAAAGAGCTGGCGGCTTATAAAGTGCCCACGGTTCTGAAATGTGTGGACACGATTGCGCGCAACGCCATGGGCAAGGTCAACAAGAAAGCACTAGTGCAGCAATATTGGCCGGCTCAGGCTTGAAATGGGCCTTCTTCAGATATCGAAGATGGAAGACAAGTACTGCTCTGTCTATAGGACATCCATGATAGTACGGATCGATCCTACTGTGCTTCCCAGCAGAGGCAACAGGTGGAAGTGACTTAAGGGGTCCCTCAACTGAATGCAGACAGGGCTTCTTGCAGGTCATGTTCATTGTTGCAAATGGACAGGCAAGAATGAACGGGGCAGTCCTATCCAATCTGTACGTTTTGTTGATGAGATCTGAAACTGGACCGGATACAGAAGTATGTGTGCTCATGACTTCGTTAATCTCGATCCCGAATGCCAGGCTGCCACTTAGTGCGGCATCGGTTCTGGTCGACTGCAACTGGAGGTGAGTGCTACTTGGTAACCAGATACCCTATTTATCGTAGTCATTCCCACGACTAGTCATTTATAGGCAATTTAGTGGCCGTCTAGGGACCTCGCCAGTCTGTGTGGGTATGAATTCAGGTATAATATGATCGAGAATGGACCGTAGTCACGTTGATTTGATTGATGTCATATCTGCTCCGCGCCCGCGCCTGGAGGAAAAACCACCAAATCCACCATAAAAAAAAGGCGTAAAGTCAGAAGTCGTGGGGTATAAGGACCTGCATCCAGCTGGTCTTGTGTCAACGCCGATTTTTTGGTCAAGAGACCAGCTCAAGCCAAAAGTCCATCCATCATGAACCACAGAAAACGCCCGAAAGAGGACAACCAGTCCTCCCATTCCCAAACCATGCCAAATCCCTCCCAGAATCGCCCAAAACGGAAAGAGAGAAAAAAAAAGAAAATGCAAAAAACACCAAAAACACGCACGCCACACAACCAAAACAATGGACAAAAAACACACAAAACGTAGACATCACACACGACACATAACACACATGACACATAACACATAACGTGAATCTCTGAAAATCACCTAACATACAGAGATATACATAGCACGGAGGCCATCAAATTCGTAAAAACGAAGAGTGTCTAATCTTTACATCTCAAAACGTTCTATCGAGGTAGCTGCACCTACGAAAAGACAGAACGGACAAAAGAACTTTTGAAGAAACAAGTGGCAAAAGACCCAACGTAGGTCATCCGGAAAGAATCATCGAGATAGAACGCGCTCGCAAACCCCTCAGGCTCAGAAATGGCGAAGAAGAATGGTCGGGAGTATTTACTGAGCCAGGACCAGGGCGAGCAGCGCCATTCGGCAGTACAAGCCATAACGCATCTGTGATTCAATTGTCAGCAAGCTCCGAGCATATGAGAGGGGTAGGGAGGTGAATCGTACCTGGCGGAAGTAGGCGGCCCGCTGATCGAAATCAACCTCCTCGGCAATCTCGGCGTTGCGAGGCAAGGGGTGCAGGACGACCATGTGGCTCTTGGCATGCTTCAGCAGAGCATTGTCAATGATGAAGCTGTTCTTCAGGCGGTCGTACTGCGCAAGATCCGCGAAGCGTTCCTTCTGCACTCGAGTAGAGTACAGGACGTCAGAGCGGGCGACGACCTCGGGAGTCAACTCCTCGAATTCGCCAACCAGCTGACCAGAGGCCACGATCTGCTGGCGAATCTCCTCAGGCAGCGCCAACTCCTTGGGTGAGACAAGCTGAATGCGAACATCGTAGAACTGGAGCAGCTTGATCAAGGAGTGCACAGGACGACCGTATTTGAGATCACCAGTGAAGGTAATGGTCAACCCAGTAACAGTTCCAAGCTCTTCACGAATGGTGAACAGATCCAAGAAAGCCTGGGTAGGGTGTTCGAGGGAACCGTTGCCTCCGTTGATGACAGGCACCTGGGAGAACTTGGCTGCAACGTTGGTGCTAGTGGGCTCGGGGTGGCGGAGGACAACAGCATCGGCGTAGCAACCAAGGGTTCGGAGGGTGTCTTGAAGAGTCTCGCCCTTCTGGGTGGATGAATGCTCAGTCGCAATTGGGATGGTTCGACCACCCAGACGCTGCATAGCGGCGTCAAAAGACGCAGAAGTGCGAGTAGAGGGCTCGTAGAAGAGAGTGGCGAGAACACGACCCCTGAGGATGTCAAGAACGCCATGACGCTGCACACCCAAGCGCATCTCTTGGGCAACGGTGAACAGCAGATGCAGGTCGGAGCGAGTGAACTGGTTCACAGACAAGACGTGCTTACCGCGGAACTGAGACCGCGCGAGCATCTCCGACAGCGCGGAAGACACCTGCGAGGGCGCAGCGTAGAGAGGCGGTCCGAGCTCGCCGACTGCAGGAACGGCCGCATCCAAGGCGCGCGCACGAGCGTGGCGGTTGGGGGTAGTATGGCGATCCAAACCACTCTCCGGACGCACCATAGGAGTGGTGGGCTTGTGCACAGGCGAGGAGGGAATAATGCGGTGAGTAGACATGTCGGCGCCCTTGATAGCGTCCTTGGTGAGAGTACCGTCGAGGCACGAGGTCTTGCCCTGGAAAACAACACGCTGAACAGAGCCACGCATCATTTTGCCGTTGAAGGGAGACCAGGTGCCGTTAGGACTCTGGAAGACGTAGGGACGATCAATCTCAATCTCAAGAGAAGAGTCCGCCTGATCGTGGAGCTCAAAGATCTTCTTGGGGTTGTCGTGAAGACGAGCAGTGACATCCTCAACCGTCAAACGGCCTTCAGCAACGGCGCTGAAGAGGAGGGGAAGAGACTCAGCGATGCCGACTTCAGGAGAAGCCTGCTTGTCGGCAAGCTGGTAGGGGATACTGCCGATGGAGAAGACATCAATCGTGCTCAAGTGGCTCCACAAGGCCTTCTGGTCCTCGGCGGATGGCAGAGCGTTGCAGGCAGGGAAATCGTCTTGAGACAGGAAGAGAGAGAAGATGGAGACATCGCAAGTCACCATAAGGCCCTTCTCCTTGCTGAGGGCGATCAGGTTGATATCCTCCTTGGACGTGACACTCATGACGTGAATATTGCGGCTGTGAAGGCTAGCCAACAGAAGGATTGACGCCAGATCAGTACCCTTTGCGTCGGTGATCAGGGGCTTGCTCGAGGGCCAGACACCGAAGTGCTTGGTCACAGTGGCAACCTTGTTGATATTGCCAGACAGGTGGTTGAAGGGGATGAACAGGGAGCCCACCTCTCCGGTCACCTGGATAATCTGGTCGGAGTTATCGGCAGTGGCAGCCACGGACAGGTTGAAATCACAGTATGAGTGATCCTGCGCATTCTGTTGCACAATCTTCAAGTCGCTGGCCTCGGTGATTGAGGCATCGACACCAACGGGCATCACCCTAACCATGCTGAAACCGGCGGCGACAGAGGCCTTGGTAACCTTTTCAAAGTCCTTGGAGCCAAGAGTGGTGAGATCAGGCACAAAGGCAGCGATGTTGATCAGACCGGGCAGAACAACAGTGCGGTGGCTTGTCTGGAAGTCACTGGTCTGAATGTTCAGCGGGTAGTGGCGAGCGATGGCCTCAATCAGAATCTTGGCATTCTTGACGTTGGTCACCAAGGGTGTCTGGTAATCCACTGCCATACGACGAGTACGGTAACCCTTGGACATGTAGTTTGCTGGGCGGCGGAATCGGTTGCTGGAAGGCAAGTTGATGTACAGATCGATCAGGTTGTTGGACAAATGCTGAGTCAACGAGTATTCAGACTTGATGTCGTCCTCCTCGCCCGGCAGGATCTCAAGGTACTTGACAGGGACTCCGTGCTCCTTCAAGAAGTCAGCTGTACCGGCAGTGGCGAACAAGTTGTAGTCAAGCTGGTGCAACTTCTGGATGGAAGGCAACATCTCCAGCTTCTCCTTGTATCCACCAATAGAGAAAAGGATGTTGCGCTTGGGCAATTTGAAGCCAGTAGACAGGAGTGCCTTGAGGTAGGCTTCGTACTTGTCGCGACCGAAAGAAGCAACTTCACCGGTGGAAGCCATCTCGACACCGAGGACTGGATCTGCACCGGACAGGCGAGAAAACGAGAACTGTGGGACCTTGACACCAACGTAGTCCTTCGGAACATTGATGGGAGGATATTCCTGGAAAGGAATATTGATCATGGCCTTGGTAGCCATCTCGATCAAGTCGACACCCATGACCTTAGAGACGAAGGGGAACGATCGCGAGGCGCGAACATTACACTCAATAACCTTGATATCGTTATCCTTGGCAATGAATTGAATGTTGTAAGGACCGGTCACGTTGAGGGCATTGCCGATCTTGCGAGTCGCCTCCTCGATACGACGGACAGTCTCAGGGCTCAAGTCTTGGGGAGGCAGAATCAAAGTAGCGTCACCCGAGTGAACACCAGCGTTCTCGACGTGTTCCGAGATGAAATGACCAACCATGACACCGTTGCGGGCAACAGCATCCATTTCAATCTCCTTGGCATTCTCAATGTACTTGGTGATGACAACTGGATGTTCGCGAGAGACATCTGCCGCCTGATTCAGGTAATTGGCCAGGTCATGCTCCGAATAGACAGTGTTCATGGCCGCGCCGGAGAGCACGTATGAGGGGCGGACAAGTACAGGGTAGCCGACCTTGTCACAGAAGGCACGCGCCTCCTCAATGCTGGTCAACTCCTTCCAAGCAGGCTGGTCAACACCGATGCGATCCAGCATGCGGGAGAACTTGTAGCGGTTCTCAGCGCTGTCAATCATTTCAGGGGAAGTGCCCAGGATGTTGACATTCAAGCGGTGCAGGGGGAGTGCGATGTTGTTAGGTGTTTGACCACCCATGGAGATGACCACGCCGCTCGACGTCTCAAGCTGATAGATGTCGAGGACAGTCTCCAGGTTGATGTTTTCGAAGTAAAGGCGATCCGCTTCATCGTAATCGGTACTGACTGTTTCCGGATTGTAGTTGACCATGATAGTCTTGTGACCCTGCTGACGAAGTGTGCGAATGGTCCGCACAGAACACCAGTCAAACTCAACAGAGGAACCGATGCGGTAGACACCTGAGCCCAAGACCATGATTCCATGGTCATCGAAAGTCAAGTCATGCTCAGAAGCGTTGTAGGTGAGGTACAGGTAATTTGTCACGGCCGGGAACTCCGCGGCAACTGTATCTATCTGCTTGACGATAGGCGTAATTCCAGCCTCGACACGCTTGCGTCGAACCGCAAGCTCATTAGAGCTCAGGAACTTCGCGAGCTGTCGGTCGGAGAAACCGAGCTGCTTAGCTTGACGAATCATAGCGATGGGCACAGTTGAGGCGTTGAAGGTAGACATCGACTTGCCGAAGTTGCTCAGACCCTTGAGACGAGTGAGGAACCACTTGTCAATCTTAGTCAACTTCCAGATATCATCAACACTGTAGCCGGCAGCCATAGCGTTGGCGATAGCGAACAAGCGCTGGTCAGAGGGGGTCTGGAGTTCGGCCTCGAGGGACATAAGAGCATTCGTCTCGTTGAAGCCAAGGTTATTGTAGTCGACCGACCGAATAGCCTTTTGAATAGCTTCTTCGAATGTTCGACCAATGCTCATGACTTCTCCGACAGACTTCATCGATGAACCAAGCTGAGTAGAGACACGAGTGAACTTCTTCAGATCCCATCGGGGAATCTTGACCACGCAGTAATCGAGAGAAGGTTCGAAGCAAGCGCAAGTGGACTTGGTGACGGAATTCTTAATCTCGTTCAGAGGAATACCCAAACCAAGCTTGGCCGCAATGAAAGCGAGAGGGTAACCGGTGGCCTTGGAGGCCAAGGCGGAAGAACGTGACAGACGGGCATTGACCTCGATAATGCAGTACTCCTTCGAGAAGGGATTCAGGGCATACTGGATATTGCACTCGCCGACAACACCAAGGTGTCGAATGACATTAACAGCAGTTGTGCGCAGCATGTTGTAGTCCTCATCGGACAAGGTTTGGGAAGGAGCGACGACAATCGAGTCACCAGTGTGGATACCGAGGGGGTCGAAGTTCTCCATGTTGCAGACTGTGATGCAGTTATCCTGAGCATCGCGAACAACTTCGTACTCAATTTCCTTCCATCCCTTCATACTCCGCTCAATCAGGACCTGGGGGCTAACGGCAAGCGCCTTGGTGCAAAGCTCCTTCAATTCATCCATGTTCTCGGCGAAACCACTGCCAAGACCACCGAGGGCGTAGGCAGCACGGACAATGACGGGGAAGCCAATGTCGCCGACGACTCGAAGCGACTCTTCCAGAGTGGAAGCAGAGGCCGACTTGGCACACTTTTCGTTGATCGAGTCCATACTGCGAGCGAAGAGCTCACGGTCCTCAGTGGTAATGATGGTGTCAATGGGGGTACCGAGCACCTTGACACCAAGACCCTCGAACTCATCCTTGAGCTGGATACCGACCTGGAGGGCAGTCTGTCCACCGAAGGTAACATAGATTGCATCCGGACGCTCGTGCTTAATAACTTTGCGAACGAAGTCGGCGTTGACAGGAAGGAAGTAGACCTTGTCAGCAAGACCCTTTGAGGTCTGAATGGTGGCAATGTTAGGGTTGATGAGAATTGTGTAGATGCCTTCTTCCTTCAAGGCTTTGATAGCCTGACTGCCAGAGTAGTCGAACTCTCCGGCTTGACCAATGCTGAGACCACCACTACCGAGCACAAGGACCTTCTTCACGTGGACACGAGGAGCAGCCTTGATGTTGTCCGCCTTCAGACCACCAGGGAACTCCACTGGCTTCGACAAAGCATCGGGGGAGTCAATGGTCTTCATGATGGTCTTGATAAAGACGTCGAAAAGGTATTCGGTGTCACGAGGACCGGGGGTGCTCTCAGGGTGGAATTGAACACTGAAGAAGGGGCGTGAAGTGTGGCGAATACCCTCGTTACTGGCATCGTTCGCATTGACGAACAACTCCTCCCAGCCCTCTGGAAGACTAGAGGCATCCACAGCATAACCGTGGTTTTGAGAAGTAATGTGACACTTGCCAGAGATCATGCTGGTGCAAGGGATATTGTGACCGCGGTTACCAAACTTCATCTTCAATGTGGTGGCACCGACGGAGCGAGCGATCAACTGGTGACCCAGACAGATACCGAAGACGGGAGTGCGCGCATCCTTCAATGTCCTGGCCAAGTTGTTGATGGTTGTGCTGAGAGTTGCGGGGTCACCAGGGCCGTTGGAGACAAAGAGACCGTCGTAGTCCTTGCCAGCCAAAGTAGGGAAATCGTAGTCCCAAGGCACCACCATGACCTCGACGCCGCGGTTAAGCAGGCAGCGCAGCTGGTTATATTTCATACCAACGTCCAAGCACAGCACGCGGACGGGACGGCCCGAGGGGTGCTTGAGAGCAACACTGGCGGGAGGGCTCCAGAGCTTCGGCTCACGGATAGAAACTGTCCAGATCGTGCCGTCAGTATTTCGAGATCAACTCAGCATGGAGGGTTGGGGAAATCTCTTACCCTCAGCCACGAGGTTCTTCTTGTTGGGATCGACCCACTCGATCTGCTCAAAGTGTGACTTCCAATCTTCACCCATGACACCCTCAGCGACGCCATTGGCCTCACTAGCGTTCTGCAGGAGCATACGGCCAAGCATGCTACCCTTTTGACGGATGCGCTTGGTCAAAGCACGAGTGTCCACACCATGCATGGCAGGCACACCCTGCTCCTTGAGCCACTGGCCAAGCGAGGACTCGGCCAGGAAGTGAGAGAAGTCCTCGCCGGCGTACGTGGCAACAACCAACGCAGCAACGTGAATCTCACTCGACTCAAAATAGGTGGGCAGTTGCAGCAGCTCGTCGATCTGCTCCCGCGAGGGCACACCATAGTTACCCACCAAGGGGAAAGTGATCACCAGAATCTGACCTCGGTATGAGGGATCAGTGATTGACTCGGGATAGCCAACCATACCTGTCTGGAAGACCAGTTCACCGGACACGCTCTTCTCCGCACCAAAGTTGTAACCCTGGTAAATGGTGCCATCCTCGAGCTCCAGAGCAACAAGACGATCCGTGCCACCCCGGACCGGAATGGACGCCGGGGCAATCACGGCACCGTGAGCAGCGTCCATTGTCGCAGCAATGTCTGTGGTGGGGTTATAGCCCACCACACCACCAGATGTTGGGCTGGTGGGTAAAGCAGAATCCTGCAAGGAAGCTGACTGGGACATTGCAATTGGTGAGAAAGAAGAGAATGAATGGGATATGGTTGAGGGACAAGTCCTCTCGCGGACGATTGCAGACGAGTTTCGCAATCACTCAATCACAGCATCCACCGAAAAGAAGAACAATGTTTTTTGGAGGGGAAGTCTGGGGATTGGGAATGTCTGCTTTTTCAGAGAGGGACAATTATTACTCTCAACCAATTGAGGTTTGGAGGCGGGGGGTATATAGGAAGAAGAGAGGATGGGAAGAGATCTCAGCTGCAAGAGCTGGGGGAATAAAGGAAGGAAAAGAAATTGCACGAGCCGATGGCAGAATAAAATTTTCGTCGCCGTGCTCGGCCGGGGTCCACTCCACATCAATTGCAACCATTGGTGAGTCATCTTCACCGCCTCAAAAAATTTCGCAAACCGACGTTCGTTACGCTTGCGGGGTGCCGAGTCGGGTGGAAGAGCGCCCGTCCATTTGCGTCGACGCCATTAAGATTCTCGATGCACTTCATTGGAATTGTTCAGTGTGTTCATCGGGGGGTAGCTGGTAAAACTCAATTGCACTCATTTTCTGCCATCGGCACTATTACCTGCATGAAAAGTCTGTCGAGCAAAGTGACTGACGATCGAAGGGCAGGAGAGCATTCACTCGCAGCCTGATTCGTCTACCCCGTCTACCCCTCATTAACTTTTCTTTTGTCCGGTCAAAACCTCCCCGGTGAAGGAACTCCGACTTCAGGACTGCCGGCGGTGAGCGAGAAGGCGCGAATCGAACTCCGTCCACGAGAAGGTACCCCTTCTGAGTCACTGTACTGACTAAGTTGACTCTCTGCGCTCGAATCTCTAGTACTCAGTACGTAATTTGTAGTATATGCATTAGGTACTTTTGCTCCATACTACTAGACGATGGGCTAGGTCACAATTATGGCCATTGTATCAGCCGCCACTGATTGCGATCGCATTCAACAACAATTCTGTGGATTTCTCCAGGAACCTCAGTCCGGATCCCGATCCAGAATCTACCTGAGAGTGTACCTCTCCCCGTAGGCACACCGGATCAGTAACCTTACCTGAACCTGAAATGTTCATCAAGGAAAACAGGTGGAAGGTCTCAGTATCCATTGAAGTGCCTGGCGAGTGACCACTGGGGTAAAGGTTCCAGCGGTCAGCCGATCCCAGAGGAAGCGCGAGTCCCGCCTCTCTTGAAAAGTTCCATCAGACGCGCGATGACGAGAGGGCACTGGTCATCCCGGAGACCAAGCGGTACTTGCAGGGACTTGCATCTGGAGCGGTCTCTGTCAAATGACGAATGGAGAGTGGGAATTCTTATTTGTGGTGGGGCGGGAGGTGCAGGAGGGGCTCCAGAGTCGGGTCAACGATAAGATGACTGGACAATCGCACCACTGGACCTCGACCGGATATATATTTAATCCTGAGTTATTTGGGGTGAACGAGGTACCAGTGACACTGGAATTAGAGGACATACTCGATCGAAAGAACCAGTAGGACATTGATGGGCTGTGTCAAATATAAGCTATGTAGCTAGTGGATATCCTGTGACCTACTGAAATATTCTACGACAGGTGGAAATGTGTAGATTGGTACATGGAACATCCTTTGCTTGCTGCCGGGCATGAATGGAATGCTACTATTAATGCAGGATCGCCTTGACTATCGTGGATAGGGAGGTCCAAATCAGACCTCAGCTTCCAGCCGCCGGGAGACTCAATAAAACGTCAGTAGTCAGGACCAGGTAGCCTGGTACTTCATCCATGTCCATTTCGCCACAGCTGCCGACGCAATTTCAGCTTCTGGAAGGGGACAGGGCAATCTTACCTTAGCACAGTGATGGATGGAGGGAGATATGTTTAAGGAAGATCAATAATAGCATGGAATTGGTGCATGAAGAAATGTGGAGGTAGGTGACTCCATTAGAGTATCCGTGGACTCCAAAGTTCGCTATTTACGATGAAGATTCCCATGCAGAGATCAAGCGTACTACACCTACCCAGTCGTAAATACTCCCACGGTTGTATATGTGTGTGAAAGAGGCAACCTTCGAGCTTCGACGGGCGCGGGGGCTGAACCGGTTGGACCTGGAAGCCAGTCCCGACCGAGTTGCCTCTGGGGACCTTCAAAAGATCCAGAAATTTGATATCCGTACGCAGAAGGGAAAAGGCACAACACCTATGAGTTGACAGGACTCCCATCTTTTTTTTTTTTTTTTTTTTTTTGAACTTGGGATAAACGTCTACATAACCGCTCGACCAGAAGGGGAACACGAGTCCCAGCTAGACCGACCATCCTGCACGGGCGCGCAAGGTAAAGATGGGCGCATGATCAATCGCGCCATCTTCGGTGGCGCACAGATTTGATGCATTATTGGACTTCCCCAACCTTACCGATGGTTGGTTTCCATGTTTTCTGGTAATTCCCTCTCCAGCCCGGATCCGTGGTTTTTCGGCGATCTGAAACACGTCCATCATAGTGACTGCCCAGTGCTTGTGCTCTGGCTTTTCTAACAGCACCTCCATTCCTGCGGCCCACTTTTGGAAACCAACGGACCAAACAGACAGACCCCGTCGATTAAGACGGGCACGATGCACTAAGGCCGAACAAAAGTACTCTTGCCGCGCCGAGGCCATGCAGATGCTCAGATCTGTCGATCTGCAACCATGCTTGCCTCGCTGTTTCGCCCCAAAGCACGACGTTCGCAATTTGATCAGGACCCTTTACCTCACTCAACGACGGCAGCTCCCAGCGACAGCTTGCCGTGGCTTCACGCGTCAGATCGTCGGAACGGAGAACTTGTGCGACAAGCTAGAAACCGCGAAGACGGTCGCGCGCTGGGACTGGGTGATATTGACGAGGACATGGTCCACGATTGGGTAGGCGAAGACGACGAGGATGATGAAGGACATGATGACGAGGAGAATGGACACCTGGAGTCGGCACCACTGCTGCCCAGATTCTCAACCTCAGATCTCGGTCAGTGTTAGAGTCCTCGAGTCGAGATCTTGCAAATCGGCCCTGTACCATGACGATGAATGATACGGAACTGATCCTTCCCTTACGCTAGACTCGCTGCCCGTGTACGACCTCACTCATGCTATTCGACCCCTCATTGCCTCCCGATGCGAAACAACCTTGACCTGGGAGCAGCTGCGTTCCCCGCAGGTATCGCAGTTCTTGGTCAAGCCGATCCAGCAAAAAATCATGTCCACCCATTTTTCACGAGCCACCCTTTACGCTTTGATGGCGAACTGCTTGCAGTTCGAGAAAGAAATCCATCTCAATCCTGGAAATAGCGGCGCTAGCCAGACCCGTGCCATGGTCAGCGAGTTACTGGCGATTAAGCTGCTCAGAGAGTACGAAACACGAGAACTGATCGATGCCCTGTCATACGAATTTTACCCGCTTCAGGGACAAGATCCGACGATGGCCTGGGCCTCCGGATTCCAAAGCAAGCGTGAAGCAACCACCAGCCGGGTCTCATGCCTCGAGGTGGCTATACGAGCCCAGGCAAAACGTTTTCTCTCCCATCCGGTCGTCGTGCAGCAGTTGGAGGCAATATGGGCTGGCACAATTGTATTCCACTCGGCGGCGGATAACTTGCATCGGCGCATCCAGCAACGAGTCATGCATCGCGGCATGAATTACGGGAGCTCAACCGACCGTCACAGCGACCAGGCCAACTCCTCCGGGGGGCAGACCTTCCGGCGTTCGGTGACACTCTACAACCCGCGAGATGCGTCACTGTTCAAGCTGTCCCGTCTGCGAGTTCCACGTTACCGCCAATTCCTCTCCACCCTGTCTTTTGCGGTTCTCTTGGGTCTCTTTCTAGCTGTACTGCAGCAACGGAGCCGACAGATCACGTCGCTTGAGGTAGTCTTTTGGTTTTGGAGCGCGGGCTTCCTGCTTGACGAGATTGTTGGCTTTAACGAGCAAGGGTTCAGTCTTTACTTGATGAGTTTCTGGAACGTCTTTGATCTCGGTATTTTGCTCCTGCTTGTGTGCTACTATTGCCTCCGAATCTACGGGGCCTTCTTGACATATCCCAGAAATCGTCAAGTCGCCAACCGGGCTTATGATTTACTGGCCTGCAACGCGGTGTTGCTGTTTCCCCGCCTTTTCTCAATCCTTGATCACTACCGCTATTTCTCGCAGTTACTCATCGCTTTCCGAATCATGGCATCCGATTTGATCGCCGTGTTTGTCTTGATTGTGGTCGCCTGCAGTGGGTTCTTCGTCGCTTTCCTGTCCTTTGGCTCAGAAAATTCCCCCAATACGGTCGCCTACGCATTGTTTCAGATGCTCATGGGCTTCACACCAACGGCATGGGCCATGTGGAATGAATACAACGCTCTGGGCAAGACCATCTTGACCATCTTCCTCTTCATCTGTCATTTTGTCGTGGTCACAATTCTGATCACTGTCCTTACAAATTCTTTCATGCGGATTGTGCAGAATGCCGACCAAGAACATCAATTCCTATTCGCTGTAAACACGATCTCGATGGTTAAGTCGGACGCACTCTTCTCTTATGTTGCCCCGACCAACATCATTGGGTGGCTCCTCACACCTCTGAGATATCTGATGCCGTTTACCCAATTCATCCGACTGAATCGAACAATTATCAAAATCACCCATCTTCCAGTGCTATTCACGATCTGCCTCTACGAAAAACTTATTCTGAGCGCTCGGGAGATCGAGCCGATCGGTCAGGTTGATGCACTTTCTCGCTCGGAAGCAGACCACGGCGAAGGCTGGCGTCCAAATAGATTGCGTGCCTTCAGCAATCGTCCACGTCTCGTTCGTGAGCCCTCTTTTGCGACAAACCACAAGGATCAAGCGTTGGAAGAGGTGTTTCGACAGCCTTTTGGAGACAGTGGCTCGCGCGATCGCCCGCGGATTATTCGTGACCGTCAGAAGAGTACTGTGATCAAGGACTGGATGCAGGACATAGGATCTGGTGCAGCTCAAACGCCAGAGGAGCAAGAATCAGCTGCGGGCGACATGCTTGAAATGCCAATCCGTCGACTGAAATTTCCCTTCCGGAGTTCCCTGGCAGCCTCTGGGCGCAACTTTACAGAAACGACTCGTTCTGTAGCATCTAACCCGGAGGATCGGACTAGCCGCATGGCGAGCCCTGTTTTCCACCGTCGCGGACGAAATTTGGTTTCGCCCAGCCGCATTCGACAGCCTTCTCATCACACCGACATGGAGGGTGACGATGAGCTTACGAGTGATGATGATAACGAATCGCAGAGGAAGACTTCGGCCAATGGCTCCCGGAGCGGAAGTGAGGCCAACGTGAAGCGAGTTGGCAGTAGTGAGAAGACCACTCCTAAATTTTACAGCTCGCGGCCATCCACAGCGCGCGTTTTGTCCCGTCGCAGCAGTCCCCTGCGTCGTCCAAGGCATAGCCGAACGGTGTCCGGGGCTACCATGCTTTACAATCCTATTCGTTCGCCCCGCTTGGGCAGCGATAAGGATCGGAACTCGCATCGGGATGAAAGCGCGTTCTCAGAAGACAACGATCGTTCGCCCTACGTATCTACCTCCGTGGATCAGGGTGCTGTTGGCCGAGCAGTTCTTTCTCGCAACATGAGTTTCGCTCCAATGTCAGTGCCTGAAACGGAAGGCCTGTACTTATCGGACCAGCCCCTGGCGAAGGGTCGTCAACGACCGCTTTTGTTTGATCTGGGCTCCGACCTCGGCGACAACAAGGCAGTCGTTGGAGCGTTCGCCGGGGCAGTTCCATCAAGCTTCAACACCCAGCTAGCCTTTGCCACTGGTGGTCTTCGCCGTGAGGGGCCTAGTCAAGCCCAGACTCAAGACATGCTCAGTAAGCTCGTGCTGGCCCGGATGAACAATATCGAAGAGGGCTTCCGGGAGGTGATCAAAGAGGTCAAGGACCTTCGTCTGGCCGGGTCCAGTCGTAGTCGCAGTCACAGCGGAAGTCGGGCCAAGGAATCCCGTCCCTTGACTCGGGAGAGAAAGAAGACGGCAGAGAGAAGAGATTTTAAAAAGCGCAGACCTGCTTCCTCCGGAAACAATTCTCCTGGGCGTGAAGAAGACGACGCAAAGGACCCCGCCGAGCGATAACGATGAAATTACACGATTCAAAAGTCTCCTTCCTCGAACCAGCAACTCTGGACAAACGCGAATGAAGTTCCCCGATTCCACGTGCGCATTGCTTCATGTTCTTGCTCTTGGCAGTACACGCCGCCCTTTATCGCGTTTGAAAGATTGACCAGATTGCTTTCTTCCCTGTTCATTGTATAGTTCGTCATTGCCTTGGATACCACTATTAGCATGAGATTTTTGCGCAGATGTTCTCTATTTAGCACGCAGGTGGCCTTGTTGAGGTATGTCGCCCTTCGACATTTGGTACAAACCTCGTTCCGAAACTTTCACAGTGCTCTGGTCACCAGTCGCTTTTCAGTCGTGTCAATCATCTCATCGACGTCTGTATACCCTGTCACGTGTTCAATATATGAGTGCCAGCACGCTCAAGAGGCGGGGCGTTTCAAGAGCATCCATAAGGATCGGCCTCATCAGCATATTTCAAATGAGGTATCTGACTCTGGGCCTAAATAGCGAGCTTAAGGTATATGAAAATCATGACGGAAAGTAGCAATACTACAGTACCTGCCTCTGTGTCTTCTTTGAACATATCTACAGCACGGTACAAATGTGCCACGTTTTAGGAGCGGTCAATGTGACTGGAGATACCTGCTTACCAGGTACTGATACATGCTGTTACCTTTGCCTCCATCAGGCAGCGACGCATTGTGCTTTTGAAAAGTACTAGCGCAGGCGCATCGTACCTCACGCGTGACAGTTCCTCCGGAGAAACGTCATGTAAGCCGTGTGACACTTTGAGCCGCACTCTCGGGCCTCCATTCAACTCTTCTCTTGTTATGTAAGTATTCGTCTGTAGAATTAATTTCTGTTTCTTCCATGGCCCTTTCAATCCGTGCTTCTGTCATTTCTCGCTTCCGTACTCTCTTCCTCTGTCGAAACAAACACCCATAAACAGCATTGACTTATATCATCATTCAATCAAGACTGCAACGTGTGATTTACCCAGCCATTCATGATGTTACCTCTCCTGTATTTAGACGATGGTGATACGTTGGCATTCATTGATTCTGCGTCGGAGACCCTGACTCAATATGAAGCTCCGCGACCAGCTGCGCCCCATAGGATCCGCAGCAAATCCCTCCTGGAAACCGGATCGCCCTACTTCGAGCGGCTCTTTAGTGCTCCCAAACAGTCTCTTTTTTGCCGACGTCGTGGTTTTACCAACGACCTACCAGCGGGGATCAAATTTGTGATTGACTTGACCCCTCAAGCCACAGAAGAGGATGAGATTCTTATTTTGACCGAAGTGTGTTGTCCGACGCAGATTCGAACTTGGACTCGGCTCTTGGCTCTACTAAAGCCGCCACCTGCATATGTGGGTGGAGAGGACGAGATTGATCCTGGGTCTCACGTCCGGGTTGATCTTCCAACCACATTGACATACCCGATTTTTCAGAAAACGCCCGAGCTACCGGTTGAGTACTCAGCAAAAAGACACCATGAGTGCATCGAATTGATTCTTCGCGCCTTGGAGGGACTAGACATCTGCCTCGATACTCCATGCACGGTCTGGACCTACTCAGCTGTCGCCAAGATCTTCCAAATTGCAAATGTTTCGCTCGTGTCTGACCCCGTTCTTGCTTGGTTTCACCACAATGAGAATGCTTTGCTTGTAGAGATCTATCCGGAAGTGGCCTATCGACTGGCCTGCGGAATCAAGCTGCCTTCTCTTTGTATGGATGCTTTTAAGCTACTTGTCGGAGATGAGGCACTTCTCTACGTCACGAGCGCCGCAAATCTGAGTCCACCAGATTCGTGGGAGTCGTCTGCCCGGCGCAGCCGAATCTCAGGGTTTTTGGATGATGATGAGGTGCAACGCATCGAGTACGCGAGCAAAAGCTTTGCTGAAAAAGTGCTCAGAGACTTCTTGTTTATAGCCGGAGAAAGAATGCAATGGCTCGAAGACATGGCATTTACTGCGAAGCTTCGGCAGCTCGCGAAAGAATTCCCCGGTCTGAGAACACTCGTGGAAGATCATTTGATTTTGCAACTCAAGTGTTATTCCCGCCACATCATATATCTTGTTCTTTGCACTGCAAAAGATCCTCGCCGTTCCTTCCAGAAGCTCTCGTCGATGAGAGATGAGGGCTCTTGGAGTCATTTGGGTCAGCCAGCAATCGTACAACGCATCATGGGCAGACATTTTTGGCGTGACCTCATGTCTGTTAATTTCAACTTGGTTGCGCAAATCTACGACGGACAGGCTCACACTAGCATCGACGAAATAGGAAATGGCTTGGCTGCATTCGAGGGAGAGCGGCATGCAATTATCACTTCGATTTCACGAAAGAGTCTTGATAGTCAATTTCGACAACTTCAGATGTGTGTTACACACCAGGTACGTTCAGAGCCTTAACGTACAGACAGCCAAGAGCTGTCCATTAAAGTCTTCTTTTGCTACTTGGTAATACTAGAATGCCTCAAAAACTAACCTTACTAGGAAACCACCGGCACGCCGACTTCCAATCAAGCCTCATCCCGAGGTGTAGCATTCTTCACCTTGGACACATTTATGGCGTGTGCAGAAGAATCCTTGAAGACCTTTGCTGAAGGAGTACTCTATCCCCACAACTCCTCCGATTCGGAACCGAGGGCGACAGAGATCATTTCGAATTTAACAGATGACGAGATTAGATTTCTTCCTCTCTGGGCTGGCGGCAACGATGACGGTTCAGGTGGCGTATTTGCAGATTCAGATATCCCAGTTATGCAGACAGGGGGATTCTCTGCACCAGGCCCACACATACACACTGGAAGTGTGGCATCTGCTCACGTAGATGACGAGTACACTGAGATCAACGCGGACGACTTCCAGTCCACCGTGCAAGGTGCATCTCACCACGCCACTCAGTCACACCAACCAGATGTACTCTCACTGAAATCCGAAACCCTGAGTTCCCGCGGCAGCCTCATAATTCTGAATCGCGAAAATGACTTATCCGAGCAACCCTTTTCAGCTCATATGGAAGCAGATGATGCCTAGGACGACTTTGACGTTGACGGTGAGAGCGAATTAACAGCGGCTGTGGGTTCGGTTCGCCTCTTAGAGTCGGGGTCAAATAATTACAGCGAAAACGCGTTTGAGTCCGACAATCGTGATATCAATCATTTAGCATGACCATTTAGCTGGAAAATTAGGTGTTGTTTTTCCCCCCAACGATCAGCAAGAGGGTAAGAGCTATTGTTCATCATGTTCCATTTTTCGAGGCATTATTATCAGATCATTCAACGTTCGGCATTATCCATGACTTCTCATTCATTTGACGGATACCGTAAAATCATATGGCTCACTCATATCGTCGATTGGATCAAGTATTATTAGGACAACAATAGGTGCAAGGTATCGTATATTTGCGAGGCCAGGCCACTATGTACATTGGTATGTCAATATGCCTGGGGATACTGGCTTGAGCGGGTCGTTCAATCTGGAACATGCAATCGATGGCTGGAGCCGAGGCTGATTTGATTACTAATGAATGCCTAAGGCACCAACGTGGGTGGTGGGTCAGAGGTTCTCCAGTTTGATCTGCCCGAAGCCAGTGCTTGCGGCTTCCGTCATTCCATCATCGATCTCAACGCCCGTCAATTTTCAGAGCTCTCCACAACATATCAACCACATCCTAAAGGCAGAGTCCGAAAAAATAGGAATGGCTTCCTCATCAAAGCCCCCGAGCTCCCTTCTTTAGTAAGTCTGCATTCTGTGCCGGATCATGTCCCTATAGTAGCGCATGATGATCTTAGCTAATCTGGATTCGAATGATATCAGTTCCTGCATCGCGCACCGAACAACAATCCTGGCAGAGCATTCCTCCCCTGGAAGCTCGTCCACTGCTGCCTCCTCTCTCGCGTCTATCATTCTCCCAAAAATATCGCATGACAAGCCCCAAAAATTGACTTACACCCATGAGAGGCTTTTCGTTCATTACATTGCCGATTCGCCTTCCAGTCGCGCGGCCGATGATCAAAATGGCCAGACCGAGCCGAGCTCATCTGCTCCACTGAGTTTCTTGGTCGTGGCATCTACCGAGCAAGGTCGACGGGTTCCCTTTGCGTACTTGCTGGAGATGAAGCGGAAGTTCTTGAGTTCCTACCCTCCTTCAAGTACCGATTTCTCCGCCCTTCCAGCCTATGGCTGCGCTGCCTTCAACTCTGAGCTTCGCTCCCTCCTGAACACCTATAATACTTCGCCGCCTGCGGACTCGCTTGCCTCCGCTCGTCGAGAAATTGACAGCGTTCGTGATATCATGACGGAAAACATTGAGCGTGTCCTGGAACGAGGGGAGCGAATCGATCTGTTAGTTGATAAGACTGATCGTCTCGGAGGCAGTGCGCATGATTTCCGCATTCGTAGCCGTGGCTTACGGCGGCGCATGTGGTGGAAAAATGTCAAGTTGATGATCTTGCTGGGTTTTGTTGTGGTGTTCCTGCTCTACCTCTTCGTTGGTATTGGTTGCGGACTGCCCGGCTGGTCGAAGTGTGTGAGCCATAAGAGCTCTTAGTAGCCTTTCTGATTATGAAAGTCTACTTTTTTTCCAGCGAGCCTAGTATTGTATTTTTGGGCGTGTTTTTTCAACCTTGTCGAGCTGTTGCCGCGGTGCCTCCGAGTCTGTCGGTTTTTTTCCCCCTCATCTTCCAGCTCTGACCTTGACGACTTAACGTGCATTGAACGTGGATTACCGACCTATTAGCTGACATACTTTTCACATCAGTCGTTGTTGCATTGTGTTTTATATGTATATAATGTCACCCTTTACCCAGCAAAGTAGATATTCCTGTAGTGAAATCTCGCGCGTTTGTTTCTGTTGACTTGGACGTATTCTACCACTCTAGCCCGTCTATCCATGTCAGCACCTGCAGGCTCAGACCAGCTCAGTCGGATATCGAGTGGCGATTTCATATGTGAATTCGTTTCAATGGAACGCAGGGAATTTGTCGAATACAACGGTCTTCATCGTCTCTTCGTCCATCCCGTTGCAACAAAATCGAAATGCCCCGGGCAATTACCTCCACGTGAAGTAGGCGCCAGGAAGAGAGTACCAGCTGGGTAGTAGGACTAGGTGGTAGATATCCGAACCAGCCAGATGACGATCTCAGATGGAAAAGATATCGTGCGCCGAGAGCTTTCCCGTTAAAAGACTAGAATACTAACAATCGAGGTACAGCTAGCCCGCAGGTGGACGGCATCGATTTCCGAGCATGGACCGAGTCCAACCTTACGAAGCGTGGGACCTAACTGGGTTTGGGATATGCACAAACAGACTACTGTAAATATGAAAGACACGAGAAACTAACTTAAAATAGTTGACTGTGGTCCAGATGTTTGATTGATATTTTTGATGTACCTCACTATCAAACTAACATCGTCCTTGCCCGAAAGCGTCAGTGTCAGTCTGCAAGCGAGACAAAACCAGCTGGTCTGTGACCAGTGAGCCTGATCCTGTGTCTACTCTACGCCACTCGTTTACCTCTCCAACCATTTGGTCCGCCGAGGCGGGATTGACGAGGAGATAATTAGGCGGAAAAGTGGGGAAACGCAAGCAGAACAACATTGCCGTTCAAACAGCAAAGTGACAAAACAATCCGAAGAATCACGGTGTGAACGTGACATGGCACGGCAGATTTTCCGACACATTCACGGCAAACCCGGGCATGACTGAGATAGTTGGTCTTTGGAAACGTAAGGTAAGAAGCGTCGAGTGGTTGTGATGAGGCTTGGTGGCCCTTGCAACAAGATCTAAAACCATGTTATTTGTATACTGGTCGACTGAGCATATCTCCATGCTCAAATTTGCAGGCCGCGACAGTCATTGAGTCTTGGCGTGGCGTGGCGTTCGACAACATGAAGAAAGTCATAGAGAGGTCGAGGGAAAAGGAAGAGAAAATCCGCGAACGTTTCGTTGGTAAATAGACACAGTCACGTGATGTGATGAAATTGATTGGATACAACCTTTGAGAGACCCATCGGCCCTGGACGCGACAGCGCGCGGGTCAAGGCCGAGAGCTCGACCGTGATTTCGGCATCGCAATACTGACTTGGCTTATTCTGTCTAAAGCCCATCAGGAGAGGGAACAATGAGCCCAGTAATTCCGCGCCCATTTTCGGATTGGTGACTGAATACAACGTTTTTCTCCTGAGGCCTGGCCACCTTCCTTACATTGCGGCTCCGTACCGGCCTGTCCCTAACCATCGCCAACCTACTCGCATCTTCGATCTCCGCCGCCGGTTGTGGTATTTCCAGCAGCCACGCCACTTTATCTTAGATGTCTCAAGCCCAGGACGACTATGACTGGCTCCAAAGTATATTCCCTGGCTGGCGAGAGGAGGAAGCAGGGAATGGAAGCCGCGATAATAGCAGCTCCGGCCAGCTTCAAGCGCAGAGTTCGCACCCTGCTTTCGCCGATGCCATGAACACGGCCCAGGCTTCCCATGCAGCGTTCTTGCGCTACCAACAACCCCAATCGCCTCATATTCAAGCCGCACAGATGACCCAACGGCCTTCGAGTTCTATGTCATATTCCCAGGGCATGGACGAGACCTTGTTCCGCTCTCAATTACACCGGCACCCTTCTCACCAGCCCTTGCGGCAACAACAACTACAACAACAACATCAGCCTCAGCCTAAACATCATCATTCTCAGGCGCAAGAGCAGCGGCCGACATATGTCTCAAATTTGTACCAGGATCAATCCCTGGCAAGGGAGCAGCAGGCTCGTCAATCCTACCATCAATCCTACCAGTCTCAGCCTCAGCCCCAATCTCATCGTCGAGAATCGCAGTATTCGGCACCTGGAGCTCCCCGAGAGGTCGCACCGCCGACTCCGCGCTTTCCACAGCAGCAACAAGCTCACCGAAATGTGCAGCGAGAGCCCTCACAAGATACGTATCCGCAGACTTCGCATAATCAAGTCCCACGACAACAGCCACCACAACCACAAGCCTCGCAACAGGCTGTACTGCAACAATCACCACCACCACCACAAGACTTACAAACCCCGCCACAGCAGCACCCACAGGTACAGCACCAGACTCAACAGCAAATGCAACGGCAATCTTCACAAACTCCATACTTGCCTCTCAATCAACCCATACCAATGCAACAGTCCCAGATTGAGCCACAGACAAATCGTCAGCAAGAGGCTAAGCAACATCGTCACGCTCAGCAGAGCATTGGGCGTATCTCATCACCTCAAGGCCAGCATCGAGAGGTGAATCAGCAGCAATTTGTGAGGCCCTCAGACATCAATCCATCGATGACCTACTATCAGCCTAAGATTACCACACGACCTGACTATGAGAGCTCACAGCAGCAGTCATCCGCGCCTCAGCAACGACCAATGTCGAGAATAGCGGTTGACGGGCCACAGCCACAATATGCGCAGAGTCCGACCGCAACGCAATCTGACCCCTCAAACGTGGGCTCCCTGCCGCAGGTGTATGACACGCATGAAAGTCATCCTCGTCCTCAGCAAAGCCCTGCCGCGGCAGTCTCATCGAACCGGAAATTTCCAAGCGCATCAATTGCACAAACTGAGGCAAGACCACAGCCAGCGCTTGAAGTGAGAGAGTCCATTACTCAGCCTTACCCATCGCCTCGAGCAGCCGCCCAGCCCTCACCGGCACCAGGTGAACACAGTAGCCCCAAACGAGGCTCCTTTCTCGAGGACACGAACTTTTACAGTACAACTTCACCTCAAAAAGACCCATATACGTCGTCTTCGCGCAGCACTCTTGGTCCTCAATCTGTTCTCGCGCGAATATCATCCACAACTGCGAGCCCCACCACGAGCGGAACGAGGCCGTCGGCATTACCCACCACCGCTCCTTCAGAGCGTGTGACCCAAGACGCGGACAAGGCGTCTAAGGAACATGCTCATTCTCGCCGTCCCTCTTCCCATGTGCCTGTTTCAACATCAGGAGGCCCTATGAACTTTAGCACGACTTCGTTGACCAGCCCGATGTTGGCACCTTTGGTTTCAGATCGATCCTCAGCAGGAGCTCTGGAAACGTCAGCCAATGTAAAGTCGCCAGCCCCGGACTCGGGATCTCATACTGTACCACAGGCAATCCGTCCATATATGACGCCTCAAGTGATGAGGGAATATAAGTCGACCCCCAAACCAACTACTAGCATTCCCAACAAAAGCTCTGGTCAAACGCCGGGAGGTATCACTGCTACTTCCACTTCCAAAGGCTCGGTTCGATCTGCGCCAACGCCACCTGTAACTTCACAGACGTGCGGTCCTACTGTCAAACAGATGAATACTCAAGTGATTCCCTCTGCGGATACACCCACGGGAAAGAATCTTTCCACTCTGCACTCAAAAGCTGCACAGCAGCCTCGGGCTCGATCGTCGAGTTCTTTCCATCAACTACCTGGTATGGAGTCAATCCCGAAGTCGCCTGCACTGTCAGGGATGTCTTCGTCTCAAGCTCCGACGAATCGAAGCGTCTCCTCTACTGGTGCGAATATTGTTCAGGCTTCGTCGACGCCAGCCTCGCCCGCAATGCTTTCGACGGGCTCTGTTCAGAAAGATGGGGAATCTAACCAAAGCAAGCTGCGAGATTCCTCCAGCACTTCTGTCACCCCGGCTCCTCCTGACAATTTCACACCGTTCTTGACTGCATCCAACCGGCCCCCTGTGCCTGCAGCTTCCCACCAACAATCGAATTCAGGCTCCTCGAACTCTACAAAGGACAGAAATTCGCATTTTCCTTCTCACGTCGACTCAGCTGGACGACCACGACAGCAGGGCAGATCCAGCAAGGACCCCCGGCTTGAGAGCCCGGCAAATAGCTCGGTTGGCATTCAGAGACCTGTTTCAAGATTAGGTGTGCAATCTCAACCCGGTACCAGCCAAATCTCGCGCACCGGCCAGTCTGAGCGAGGCCTTTCTGCTCCATCTATACCTCCCCGTTCAAACTCAAGTCACGCTCTCCGCGCGCCTGCTCATACAGCGGCTACGGGTCATCGACCGGCCTCAATTTCAGCGACTCCACAGTCTGGTGCCATTTCCGCGTACCATGATATACCGTCAACACGGAACCCGGCGTCTCTGGCTCTTGCTCAGTTCAATTACGACGGGAATTCCCGGCCACCTGCGAAACGTCTTCATAAATTTGACATCAAACACCGACCGTCACCCTTGACAGCTTACGCGAGGGGGGAGATGTCTGCCTCTATTCAAGATCTTGATCATTATTCTGAGGTGCCGGCTACCAAGTTTCGCAAGTTGGACAATGGCTCCCGTGACGCAGGCCTGGTTGGCCCTGCTGGTCTGGTTCAGCCAAACACAGCTGTTCGGCGGCCCCCTGCAGTCGAGGCTCAATACCACTCGCCCTATGGCCCGCATAATGATGCCCGATCACAGATACCCACCCAAAATGACCATAGACGCGTACGAGAGGCCGCGAACCGGAAATACATTCGAAACCTCGCTGATATCGTCGAGCCTCTGAAGGCTACCGATGCACTTCCCAAAGACGCCTATGACCCTCAGACCATCGCTCGCGATATATTGATTGCTGCCGGCAGACATCCGCAAGAAAAATCACTCAACCATCATCTTGATTATCTCCGTCGGAATTTCCGAGCGGTTGATGGCTACTCAGACCTGACCACCTTCCGATGGGATCTTGTTGATCCATATGTCGACTATCCACCTTCTGTCATCAAAGGGATTGACGAAGCCTACGAAGTGGTGCGGAAAGCAAAACTGTCTTCAACCAAAGCACCCGATGTTCTCCCCCAAAGTGGTGCCCTCCAAGTGAACCCTCATGGTCCATGGCCAACTGGTCAGGATCACATCCATGGGCCCGCACGTGATGTACCCACTGCCCCGCAGGCGCGTCCCGTGGAAAGTCGTCCCACCGGCTCTCCGGTCACAAGCACCGTTAATGTGGAAGCAAACAGCAATTTGAATGGGAGGCAGACATTGACTTCGTCGGGTGCCGCAGACCTTACCACCAGAGTCCCCACACCCACCGCCTCTTGGAAGTCCAGCTTGTCTCGACCACAGATACCCTCACCCTCACATACACCGAGCGCGAGCGCTCCTGCAACTGCGAACACGGTCAAGAGCACCAGCAAGTCCACCTCGTTAAATCCCCCTGCCATCGCATCCGCAATATCCCTGCCTTTGTCCACGTCAAAGTCCCCCAAAAAGCCACCGCCCACACCGCCCACAGCAGTCAATCTCAACGCGTTTGGTGCATTACCATTCAAAGCTCCATCCTACTACTCGCCCCTTCGACCGACCGCCCAACCTCTTCCTTATTCTCTCCCACTTCCGCCGCCTCCTCCACCTTCTTCTGCCTCATCTCCCCCCAAGCCCAAAGCCTCTGTTTCACTTGACGCTCCTGCTCGTGATCCAGTGAAGGTCACTGCCCCAGTATCTAAGTCGTCCCCCTCAAAGCTTGTTGGAAAAGCGCACGAACCCACACCCCCATCACAGGTTGCTACTCCTCAGACACCTCCCAAGTCGATCTCGCATCGGTCACTATCGTCTCGAGACCCCACCACGCGGCAATCACCTCTACCAAAGGATCTACCGGAGCCGCTTGTCATCATTCCCGCCTCTCCACGAGCTATGGCACCCCCCAAACGGGGACCCGGTCGACCCTCGAAGAGTGAGGCGCGCATTGAAGTGGCCATCGACAACCGTCCAGCACCTCACTTTCAGGTCTTCAAATGCAAGTGGATCGGCTGTGAGGCTGAGCTTCACAATCTGCAAGCCATTCAGACGCATCTCGTCGGAGTCCACATCCCTCATCATATTGTTTGTGCTTGGGAGAACTGCCCCGACAAGAAACCCCGGGCCGCTGCTGACATGTGGGAACATGTTCGTGCGGTGCATGTCAGACCCCTTGCCTGGAAACTGGGCGATGGTCCCTCTGTATCCGTAAACGGTGAGAACCTCGATCTGCTTTCATCTAGTATTCTCTCATGAACTGGTAAATGGGTGGCCTCTTTTTCTCAAGAGGCAAGCCACGACCTGCGGGAAACAATCTGTCTGATGGATTTGGGATTTCTTTCTTCTAGCGGCAGAGAGCTACGACGCGCTCCAGCAAATCACCCCAGGGCGGCAGGACACGGTCACACTTCCGGCAGACCGGGACTCGGTGAAGATCTTCAGTCGTATTCATGGCACACAGACGAGCAAACAGAAGGCTCGACTGATGGAAGAAGGTGGCCGACGATGGAAGGAGGAGGCGGGTCCGGGGGCAGATCTCAGCGATCGCCCTTTGTCCACCCCGCCTCGATTACGAGCCAGCCGCCACGCGGAGACTGCGTACACCCTGTCCGATGTCCGCGTGGTGATCTGAGTCCGCCGGTCGGGCAGTGGCACGGGCCGAGGGCGGGAGCATGTCTGTGACTACTACTTAGATGAGGGGCCGTGATCTTCGGTGAAAGAGTACGCAGGCTTCCTTGGTTGACCCCCCAAAATCCACGGGGGCTTTCCATCGACGCCATAGTCACTGTGACGAGGTGGTAGTACTCATCAAGACCCGTCTCCCTTCGGACAGGAGCTTGGAGCATCTTGGTGTTGTTCTGCATCGACTACTCGGCAAACCCTTCCAGCTCCGTTCGCGTTGGGGTAGGGCCAACGCGATTCTGTCATCATAGATTTTACTCTCATAGATTCTACCGAACTGCCTAGAAGGATCTGATCAGATCACAGAACAGAAACACGTACACGACCCTGTAGTGAGATGACGCGCTCTTGGGGGGAACCCAAGTCATTTAATTGTTCCAGGATCAAGCGGCAACTCCAATTATTGTACATGTATTCCGAGTTGTCGCATCCATCGCATCCAATCCATCCATTTCCGTGATAGAGCTCATGTCGATAGTAATGGTTGTGCCGATCTTCTCCCGGTGTATTATCGACACTGGAGACGTGTTCTGTCTCCTTCTCCCACCGCGTGATTTTAAGGTTCTTCAGGACGTCGCTGATGTCGATGAGAGTGGTGCCGCGGAGCCCGTCGTCGAGGATGGGGGTGCATTGGCCTCTGTCGAGGCCATAGGGGTGGTCTTGAGTGTTGTGCGCGCAGACTTTCCAGAGGTATTTTCCACCTGCTCGTCGTCGTCACGAGCGTTGACGTCGAGGAAGTGGTAGAGGACGATCATCATCATGGCACAGGAGCCGAGGAAGATGGCGAGTCGGTAAAGATCACCGTCGGAAATCATTGTGAGGAACGGTGACGGCCGTGCCAAGGGACGGGGAGAGAGAGAGAGAGAGAGAGAGAGAGAGAGAGAGAGAGAGAGAGAGAGAGAAAATTGAATTATCAAGGTCAGGTGGGAAATTATGAGCTGATGTCTGGAGCTGAATCGCTCGGCGCGGCGCGGCGGGTCAAGGGTCCTTTTGGCTCGGGGCTGGCCGAGGTCGCTGGGGACGAGCAAGGATAGAAAGTGGGATCGAGGAGACAGAGGAGAGTCTCAATTGGGAGCTGGAATTCCGGAGGGGATTGGCAGGTTCGTGGACTGAATTGCGTATGCACGATAGAGTGACGATTTGGGGGAAAGTGACCCAGTGGTGATCAGAAGGATGGAAAAGAGGTCGAATGGCCGAATGGGTCGAATGAGAATCACGGCCGAGTGGAAGGAGACTCGTCAAACAAATTGGGGGGGCGGAACGTGTCATTTCACTAGGAACTGGGGGATACTTGTTCTTTGTAGGGGATTTCCACCCATCAGGCAGGTACCTGTGCCCGGACACACAAGTGGGGGCATCCCTGCCGGTTAATCTCCCCCCGTGCCAAAGGTACGTTTCACCCGAGACGATGCTGGTCAGTTGGGAAACCTCAGGATCTTACGCAGACCATTCGGTCCAGACAGATGCAGACTTTGATTCTCAAATTGGAGCAGTCATTCGGAGCCCTCGGGGGAGTCCCCATGAAGCGAGGGAATCAATGAAATCGCGAACGTCACCGCTCGAGCTCCAAAAAACAAAAGTAAGAAAATCAATAACAAATAAAAATAAGCAGAGGAAACATAAACCCTCCCCTAGAACATCAGACTTGAAGGAAATGATCAGTTCAGGATCTGAAAGAGAAAAAAAAATGATCGCCGAGTCATGTCAATGTTGGGTAGCACCAACGGTGCCGAGCCAGAACGTCTCTGCAGTCAAAAGGAGTCGAGTGCATCACGGACGAGGCTACCTCACGGGTACCTCATTGTCCACTGGACCAGTGACCCTGAGTCCGAGTGTCTCAAGTATTGCCAAGTACAGCAGTGTACATCTCGTCCACGGCTACGGTTGCACACGTTCCACCTTTCCACGTTAGCTTCCAGCCGTTCTCCTCTCCACCTTCTCTCCACCGTGAGTTCTCTTCTTCTTCTCCTCTTCCACCACTGACACCTTCCCATCTGATCCGCGTCTCGCTGCTTGACCCAGATTTCGATCGTTCTTCATTGTCCGCCCGCCAGATCTCGCTTCGGCCGTACCCCTCCGTCCCCATCATTCCAATTTCACTACCCGACGGCCATCTAGTCCCCTCTTGTTCACCATACACCTTCTGGTGCGCTCTAGGGCATTACAGCGCACTTTGACCTCATCTATTCTTTCTCTTCCCCTTTTCACTGACACATACACAAACTCTCTCTCCCCACCTCCCTCTCCCTCTCCCTCTCTCTCGCTCTATCTAATTCTTGCCCACTTTCCACCTCTGCCTCTCCTTGCCGCTCCCCTCATGCACAATTGTTCGGCATCATGAGTGACCCGCAGGCCCCAATGATGGTTCCAGGATCGGCGAAACCCGCCGGCCCATCGCTGCTGGCATGTCTCCTCTGTCGACACAAGCATCTCAAATGCGATGGAAAAACACCAGTCTGCGGTCGCTGCCAAGTGACCGGGTCGGAGTGCCAGTATACCAAGTCGCGACGAGGCTACAAGGGCCCGTCGAAGAAGCGACGCGCTGAACCACACACTCCTGATCAGCTCACCACCGATCCCGCCCCCGGCATGATCGACCTCCCCGTCGACTGGTCGGCCTATGGGAGCTACCAATACGCGCCGGTCACCATGCCTCAATCGTCTTCAAATTCCGCCAGTTCATCGCCCAATGCTCTCCCCATGATGGGGTTCATGAATTCCCCAATCACGACACCTCCCACTCGTGCGATGAATGGTCCGATGACTCCAGAATCCTCCTCGTCCTCCTTTTGCGGTGACGGCTACCTCCTCGATATCTATTACACCTACTTCCACGCCGCTCACCCGATCTTGCCGCCGTTGCGCTTCCTGTCTCGGGCCGTTCCGTGTCCCATTTTCCTGGAGCAAGTCATGAAATTCATTGCGGCGCACTTCACCCCAGCAGCCTCGCCGGAAAAGTATCGCCCCAGTGTGGTTGCCCACGTGCGTGAGCAGATGACCTCGATCGAGAAAGTGCAGGCCATGCTGTTGTTAGCCATTGTCCTTCATTCGCGGAATGAGCGCGACGAAGCCAAAGACTGTCTCAACATCGCGATCGACGCGGCACTCGAGCTGGGCCTGAACCTAGCCTCGTTCGCCGACCGGGCCAGCAATGGGGATCCTCTCCGCGCAGAGTCCCTGCGGCGCACCTGGTGGGAGCTCTTTGTGATCGAGGGCCTCCTGACGGCGCTGGGGTTGCAGCAAGTCTATCGTACTAACCTGGTGGCCCCGGAGGTGCCACTGCCGTGCGAGGAGCGCATCTACCAGGACGGACTGACGCCGCCGCCGCCATCCACAATCGCCCAATTCGATGGACGGGTCTTTGCGGACGATGAGCGCGATTTTTCTTCCTACGCGTACCGTATCGAAGCGGTCCGAATCCTAGCTCGCGTCGTCGCCACCCAGGATATGGTGGAGGGACAGCAGGATCACGTCGAGGCGATTGACGCGCGGATTGCCAGCTGGTTTCACCACCTTCCCGAGTCCAAGTCCGAGCTGATGCGACCGGACGGGTCAGTGGATGAGATCATGTTCCAGGCGACCATGATCGTGAATGGGGCCTCTATCTACCTCAACTTCCCCCGCTCCGATCTGCTGTCGTCTCCCGCCGTGGCATCGCAAGTGATCTGTGGGCATCACGGCCCGATCAGTGTTCCGGCTTTCTCGCATCACGCTCATGCGATGAAGGCGGTTAAGGCAGCCAGTGGCCTGTCCACCTTGGCTGCCCTTCGTCTGCCGGTGGAGCGACACACGCCCTTCTTCATCTGCGCACTCACCCTGAGCTCCATCGTCCAACTCGCGGCGTGTTCCGCCAAAGCCGGTCAGATGCCGGATCCGAGTCGGGATCGCATTGGTCTCACCATTGGCGTGTTCAAATCCTTGGCGCGGACCTGGGCCATCTCCCAGTCGATTATGCGGCAGATCAAGGCAGTGGCCCGAGATGTGATGGAGATAGGTGTGCGTCCGAGCATGGACACGTTAGATCTGACATCGATCCTCGATGTGAATGACCGATTCTGGCTCCAAGACGGTCCCAGCTGAGGCTTCCTCACATGTTGCAATCTTTTGATTATCACGAGCGAAGCCTCAACCCCTTACGAGTCTCCCAGGCGAAGATCAAATCTTTCGCCCTGAAAATGACAACTCCCAGGAGGAGTCACGAAGAACAAAGCCGCTACGATGTATACGTCCTGTGTCGTCGACCATGTATGATCAAGAAAAAGAACCACCACTGCCACACGCCCCCCATGTGAGCACAGGGCAGATTGTATTCATGTTCCCTCTGAATATCTTCCCGGGCTTCGTCTCCAGAATTGGCTCATCAAGGAAAACGTTCAAAGACGCAGAAATGGCTTCCAAAATGCAGGTTGTTCTTTCACCTCGTCGTTCGAGGTCTACGGCCGGAAGGCGAACGATACTACCTTGAAGAGAAAATGCCGTTCAGTGATCCCGATGACTCTATAATGTTGTACATTGAAACTTTCATCACATAACGAAAAGTGATTCATGTATTGAACACCAATGATTTTTTGATATTATTATTTCCGATCTCGATCTTCCGGGGGGTTAAGTCTCCCCTTTCACCAAGCGAAGGAATGCACTTTTTTGATTAGCTACCTACCTACTACCTAATGAAGCATCGGGAACGGAAAATGAAGAAAGAAGATTCATGTAGGCAGGTCCTTGCATATGGATCCGTCTAAAATCTCATTCACAAATATCAAGTTGGCGCCTTCTCCCCTACTGAGCTGCATGTCGGCAATCTTTAGAAGCACTTGTATCTAGTTGGAAACTTGGATACAACAACCTACATACGTAGGTACGTACCTACGGCATAGCACCCGCGCCCAACAGTAGAGCATACACAAGGTTGACGTACCAGTATTCCCACACATTTCTTCAATAATGGTAGTCTCTTAATGTTAGTCGCATGATTCCCCCACCATCGAGTGCCCGGAGTCTTAAAACAATACCTAGCTATGCTGTCACCTCGGGTGAATGAAATACATAGTACGTAGTAAATACATATCTATCCGAATTTCTCAAGTAAACGCACGATTGACAAAGTCAAGTTTGGAATTCCGACACGCACCAAGACAGGATACCTACCTCCATATCGGCCAGGTATATAGGTTAGATGGTAGGTACCTAATATGTCTGGTATCTATAGGAGGACGGGGTTACCCAGAATGCATATCTGGATTGATAGCAACCTCAAGGTACCTCCATGTCTCGGGTCCTGGCTGGGGCTTTACATATCTCCCGACCTTTTTCATGCTCATATTGATATCTTGCCGTATACTTAAAACAATGTAAGAGAGTCTTCAAGGAACGGGACCCAGGGTGAGTATTCTACCTCTGGATGCGTCGTATCTGTTTGAAAATGCACGAGTCATATTAATGACTAGATTTCATGCATTCATCTGATGGACCTCTAACCAGTAGGGCAAATAACGGGTTGTTGGTTCGATTAATGTTTGGAGCCGAGCCGGGCCGAGGATAAGGAATTGAAAGTCAGGTCGGGTTCCATCGAATGGTACAAGGTTCTACTACTGTAATATTGAGGGAGTGTTTGACCGAAGCAAACCTCATAAACTGGGAGATTGCTAGGATGGATGGATCGATCAATATCTGATCCGTGTGTCAACTTTCCTTCGGGCAGTCTAAGTGGTCTATTCATGCGTGTTTGTTGTTGAAGGGATGAATAGCTGGTACCTGTTGAGGTGACTGTCATTTTGGATCTAATAAGGAACATAGGTTGTTTCAACAGAGCTACAGCTGAGGTCCAGAAGACACTTCGGGGCACTCCAGTCCTAATATCCGTCAAACTCCAAGTTCAACTGAGCCCTGCCTGGACTTGTATTTCAAAAAAAAGTAAAAGAAATTGAAAAATCAAAGTAATCTCAAGCGTCCGCAAAAGTCAAAATCTAAAAACCGAAAGACAGAAGCAATGAAATAAAAAGACAGCGCCAATCAATGCAAGTGTGGCGGGATATCATTGGACGTACAAAATAAAAAAAACTCCCCCCAGACTCCAAACCCAATGCTCACCATGGTATCGGTAAAGTTTGACATATCTTACATCCACTGCATTAATGAACCACCCCAGCCAGAGTGGACTGGAGAATAAAGAACATCATGGAAAAAAGACAAGAAGAGGAAAAGGGGAGGCGCGGGGAAACATCTCAGCATAGATCGAACAATGTCCTAGTGCTGATGCGCTCATTTAATAATCACGCACTGCCAAAAGTTTGCATCTCCTGCAAAGCAATTGCCCGACGAGCAACTACGTCTTCGCGACGGACCACATTTCTGAGCGCTTCGCTGGCTTGAATCAATCCATCAATGCTAATGGCATGATTGGTCATCTGGTGGTTGATATATGTGTACAGCGCGGCTGGAGTTGTACAGGTCGTCAGGAGCTGTGGCTCATTAAGCTTGAGCAGAGCCAAGGCGACTTGAAAGAGGAATGTACTCCCTCCTCCACTCCCAGAGGCTGGATCGTCGGAGGACAGCCCGGACTTATCCGAGATTTCTTTCGCTCCCGCAAAAGATGAGCTCGGTGCAGGGGCAGCTGAGCCAGCAGAGACAGCACTGGTCACGTTCAGACACAAGACCACATCCCAAACGCGATACAAGGCTTCCGCGGAGAGACAATCGGTGAATAACGATAGGAACCACTGGAAAGTGAGAGCTTCCAGCTCGATACCTAGTTCTTCCAGGTGTGCCGACAACTTTGGCAAAAGTTCCGAGATATACCCCCGAAGCACGACCTGATCTGCGCGTGACGCGAGAAGGCCATGGTCATAGTAATGATGCGGCAGGATCACCTCGATCATCGATGTGAGAATCCAGAATGCGTCTTCAGCCGTCGGCAGAATTAAGAGCAGCGATGCTGCAATGAGGTTCATGCCTTGACAATACCCGACCTCGGGATTGCGACGCGAGTATGCGAGCAAAACCTCTTTCAATTTGTCCACCCCGGGGCCTTTTCGGAAAAAGACGTTGTCCGTCAAAGTACGGCGGATGTCCATGTCAATTTGAGAAACAATGGACGAGTCCGGCTCTGTGCCACCAACCCCACGCACAAGATCTTCATAGTATCCGGGAATTCGCATGGCAGATGCACCGCTACACTCGGACCAGACCTTGGCGCGCAAAGCGACAGGTATGCCACCGAGGACCAACAGCCGGAATTCTCGCCATTTTGCCCGACCAACCTTGCCCTTGTTGCCGAGCCCGGCAATACCAACCACCTCGCCGTCTGCCAGAGATGTCTCCGGCATATCCACAGCCGCCACTGATCGATCTGTGGCCGTTGAAGTTGCCGCGGCGGCGGCGGCGGCGGCAGCAGCAGCAGCTTCGCCTTCCTTTCTTCGTTCAGCTCGGACTTTGCGAAGGAACTCATTCCATCGAATGGTTCGGTCACGTTGCAATGAGTCATGGAGCTCGGTGAGTTGCTCCAAGAGTATCTTGACCGGCTCATTCTCGGCAGCAGTGGCTCTGCTGATCGCAGACATGCCCGACTCATCTGTGTTCGCGCCAGAAAATTCAGGGCGGTCTGCTACAACAATAGAAGTTGATGCAGAGGGTTGAGCACTCGTGATCACAGGCGCAGCACTTTCCTTGTCCACAGAGACGGATGACCCAGAAGGGCGATTCTCTACACCCGTAGTCAAGGAGATGATGGGGCCGGCGGAGGGAGTGTGAGATAGAAGCTCTGTCGGCCGGGTTGGCATTCTCAAGTAATCCTGCCAGCGACGCAAACTCGTTGCTCCGCTTTCAGGATCATCGTCGGGGGAGGCAGGAGGAGAGCCTGCACTCTCGCCTGTCGTTTGAGTCGTCATGCCCGCCTGGGGAGGATCATTTGCATCAGGAGAGCTCGCGCGATGATTACCCAGAGTCTCTCCGATGCTAAATCGAGATCGATGACCCTTGACTGAATTGGCTTCTCTCTGACGCCGTTTTCGCTGTTGATCATATATGAAGCCAAATCGATCAGTCAGATACTCGCCCGTCTGACGATTGTTATAGACCGGAGTCAAGGACGGGGGTCTCGACTCCAACGGCAGAATCGCGTCCATTTCCACAGGACCAAGGGTCGTGGAACTCCTATCGGTGTTCTCCGTTGCAGGCCCCTGCGATGGGGACCCGACAGGGGCTTTGCGCAATGGGTTGATCCTCACCGTGCCGCTAGCGGGAGTGTTACGCCCGCCCGAGGTGGTAGGAAGGCTGGAATTACTGTTGATCCTTTTCAGGGCCGCGATCGCAGACATTCCGCCTCTTCCTGCAGTACCAGTGCCAGATGAGCCTGTCGCGGCTGCTTTATCTCTTCCAAGAGAATCTGATTGTGCGCGATGGCGATTGCTTTCGGAGTCGCTCGCATCCTTCGACTGCGAATTCCCTGCAAATAATTTGATCGTCCATGATCCAAACGAGCGCGAAGACTTTCGTGAGTGAATACTCGCATCATCGGCCGTAGTTGAGCCACTGGGAGCTCTGCGGTTCAAAATCTCATTCGCTACCGAACCAGGCGGTTGGAATAGCTGATCGTCCAGAGCTTTACGCCGAATTGAGGGATTGCTCGGCACGCGCACACGCTCCACAGCATCCTCCCCGTCAGCTTCGTGCATGTCACTCATGATGCTGCTCGCACGGCTTGTCTTTCGACTGGTATTCGTAGACCCAAAGAAATATTCCTGCCACCCACGAACGGAGCCTTGTGGCCGTCGATTGTTTTCGGAATCGATAATTGACGCGCGAGTAGCTCGAACTTCATGATTGTCGGACCGCTGCGCGGCGCGGATTGTAGCCTGTAGATCAGACGAACTATCACCAGCATCCGCTTCGGCCTGAGAGCCAACCGTATCCATCATCGCTTGCGACATTAATCCGTTCAAACCGACATGGTCACCATTCGTGCTGCCCTCTGCATCCGAGGAACGGTCGTCGCCAGGATTCTCCAGCTGATAGAGTCGGCGCTCTATATCCTGGTTTGAAACTGAAACTTCTCGTAGCATCCGCTTTAATTCCCGTTCCCTCGCATCGGCTCGCTGACGCAGGGAGGATATTTCGGCATCTCTCTGCGCCAGGTCCCGTGCAAACTGGCGAACAATCTTGACCGCCCCAGTGGTAGCAATCAAGCGCTCGACGTGCGCATCGTCCGCCAAATGTAATGCCCCAGGGATATCGCGCATAGGGACGGAATCGGCGAAAAGGGCACCCCTGCCCGATCTATTTGATGGCCTTGACGTCAAGCTTGCGAGCGTAGCTTTCCGGCCCCGTGAGATTTCGGCTGTGCCTTCCAGACCTTCATCGCCACCCGTGATAACAGTGTTTGCCAGCCCCCGTGTCAAGGTGGGAGAGTGATCAGGCGGAGAGAGCGACGGGAATGAAGTCAAGTCGGTGGGTGTATTCGAGGAGGATGAGTGACGCTTCTGCACCTTGTGTCGAAGCGATCGCGCTTTTTGGCTTCTGCTTGAGGCCGAAGATGCCTGGGAGGAGGACCGGCGTTGAGGTGAAATATCGGGCTCCGCCATGGCTCGAGAAGGAATAACCGGCGTACGAGTTTGGAGTGGCCACTTCAATCTTCATGAATTCTCCGTCAACATCGAACACCCTGACAATCTTGAGTAAGTCGGGGAGGTAGAGAAAAAAAAATCCGTAAAGCTGCGGTCCTCAATCCCCGTTGGTGCTTGTCTGTCCTTTCTTTCTTTCTTTCTTTTTTTTTTTGCCCTTCCTCGACCGCTCGTATTGGGTACTTGAAGTAGTGCTAGGAGATCTGCGTGGCACTGTGGAATGAAGGGAGATCTCCCGCACTATCAATGCAAGGAACTCAAATGTGCAAACAATAAGAGATCCAAGTGTCGATTAGACATCGAAGGCGACCAGTTCAAAGCGTTGCTAAACAAACAAGACATTTCGATGCCCAAAACACGAGAGCTATTTTTGCCCGAAACAAGCAGCAAACACATGACGTGATAATCACGTGTAGCTTCAGGAGTTTCTCCGCGAGTTCACGTGACCGTGCGGAACAAAGCTGTCAATTCAGCAGTTGAGAGGCCCCGGAAAAGGGTCTGGTCAGGTGACCTCCATAGGCCTCGGCTCTCCGCATAACCGAGTGGAGAAGAATGCCATGCGGGCCAAGTACAGCTCGGTTCAGCTCGAGCATCGGATTATTTAATTACTGATCTCCCCAGAATCCATCATTAATATTAGGATATCCTACGAGCGTTGACAACTGCAGTTATCAGATTCCACGAATCCTCACTACCAATTCTCAAACTATCTATCGTTCCACCCGGCACACAGCTCGTTGAAAATCAACATGTCGTCCGGTTCCGCGGCTCGTCAGCGACTCCAAGCTCTTAGCAAGCAATTGGTTGAGGGGATCCCGGAGGAAGGTACATTTGAAGGCATTCCCAAAATTCGCCATGTCGCCTCAAACTCAGCTGGACCGTGAGTGACATGAAGACAATTCCATCGGCATCACTTGCCCTCTTTCCCTATGTCCTCGACATCAAACTTTTAAATTGGCGCGTACAACGGCCGCTGATCAACTCACATTAGTCGAGCTCAGGGCAAGGTTGTCATCGTGACTGGTAGGCTCCGTTTGCATCTGAAAAACAAGTCTTCTCGCGCCACATTAACGAACGGTCGTAGGTGCCAACTCTCCAAATGGAATTGGTCGCGCGAGCGCGCACCAATTCGCCAACAATGGCGCCAAGGCCGTTTACATTTGTGACTATGTCGACTCGCATCTAGCCACGCACAAGCGTGAAATGGAGTCGCTCTACCCCGGCGTGGACGTCCACGTGCGCCAATTCGATGCCGGTGACGAGAAAGCTGTCATTGCTGTCATTGACGATGCGATTTCCACGTATGGGCGGCTAGATATCTTTTTTGCGAATGCTGGCATTGTTGGACAGCCCAAGATTTTTACCGAGATTGACGCCGACGGGTTCATGCAGACGATGAAGACGAATGCTCTGGGGTAAGTCTTTTTAATTTTTTTTTCTTCCCCTTCCCCTTCCCCTTTCCCTTTTCCTTCTCCTTTTTCTCCTCTTCTCTATGGGTTCCCCTTTGCAACATTTCCATCCCAAGACCTATGACTATCCCTACCTTTAGTAGGAACCCAACATAAGACAGTCACTAAGCATTCACTCATGACAGTGTGTTCCTGGCCGCCAAACACGCCGCCCCAGCCATGAAAGTAACATCCGAGAGCAAGCCGTACCCCAGCGGATCCATCATCCTCACTGCCTCGGTGGCAGGTCTCCGGTCCAACGCCGGCTCAACCGACTACTCCGCCTCCAAGGCCGCAGTGGTCTCGATTGCCCAGACATGTGCCTATCAACTCACCGGCACGGGGATTCGCGTCAACGCCATCTGCCCCGGCCTGATCGAGACGGGAATGACCCAGTCGGTCTTTGACCACGCCCGCAAGCGTGGCACTGAACGGAAGATTGGCCAGCTGAACCCCATGCAGCGGGGTGCTGTGGCTGATGAGGTCGCGCGGGTGGCCTTGTTCCTGGGAAGTGATGAAAGCAGCTATGTGAATGGTCAGGCCTGGGCGGTTTGTGGTGGTCTGAGTGCTGGTCATCCGGTTGTACCTGGCAAGCTTGCGTAGTGATCAAGATTTTTTTTTGACATAGATCGAACAAATACTTTCCAATCGAGAGGGATTCTTGGGTGCCCTTGGGGTGTGTGTCGAACATAAACTCACGCGAGACTTTGGATGAACCGGCAATACTGTTTAAAGCCCGAAGAATCTCTTCTCCCCGATACAATTGAAATACCATGGAAGTGGAACGGGGAAAAGAGGTCTCATTTTTCAAATACAACGGCGGGGACACAGAAGTGGTCCCTTTGGAGACTGGACGAATCTAGCACTCGACAAATTCGCTCACTGACAAAATTGAAAAAAAAAAAAAAAACGGTGCATGGCACACGGGAATTGGAACTAAAGAAAATAAACAGTGGCGATCGAAGCGAGTCGCAGGGTGGAAATTGCAGAGTGGGGTTATCTCCCACGCCGAGAGATACTGGCTTCAATGGAAGCCAAGTGCCTCGCACACAGGAGGAGGAGTGGAAGAACAAGTCAATCGCATAATCCCGGCAATCCGGTCCGGCACAGGCAGGACAGCCATCAAGGTGGACAAGAAAAGACCTTCCCAGGTCGAGCCAACACACTGCGGGGCGTAGATGTCTGCGACCGATTCGGCAAGCCGTGTGTGGGAGAGTCGAAAGAAAAGCAAGGCACTGAAATGAGGTAAAGAGAAACCATTGCCAGGATATAGGTGTATCAGGATGGACAATACAAAAGAAGGGTAAATAAAAGGGTCAATAGAAGGGAAATTGCGCCAGACCACCGGGGAGATCGCAAGCATGGCACCGAGGATTCGAAGGGACAAATGGGGCGAAGAGATGGATGAGCGAGAAAGACGAAGCAAATGGACGCCAACACGCTGGGGAGAGAGAACTATGCTGACGAAAAATCGGATCAAAATCACCTCAGATCAAGCATCGCATATGGTTCTCAAGGAAGAGATTTTATTATCAGCGGCAACAGATTATGAGATCACACGCGCGTTCTGAGGGCGCATCAGGTCCTCGCTGGCTTGCTTGGAGAGGGTACCGGTCTCGGTGGCCTGGTCATCCATGTTCTCAGTCTCGTGAGCATGCTCATCGTCATCCTCCACGATCCGGGTGGGAATCTCGCCCGGACCATACTGCATGCTGGCCCGCTCGGGGAACGTTGAGCTGCTGATCATCGACATGGACGTGCTGGATCGGTTGTGAACCAGGTCCGGGGTCGGGGGAATGCTGGAGTGACGGTTGTCCGGATGAAGGGAGTTGTTATCCAGGTCGCTCACTTCACTGGTGGCCCGGGTAGTGAGTCCATCGTATTCCGAGCCGAGACGGTCGGCCCCATCCTGACCGTGAGTGGACTTGGCGGTGTAGTCCATGTCATCCTCATCTTCGGCATCCTGGGCCAGATGCAATCCTTCAACGGCGGCGGCGCACTGGTCGCTAATGTTACGAATGATGTCCGCGATGGCGTCCGTCTTGTCGCGAAGGTAACGATCCGCGACATCGGTCACGCTCAGGCGAGCCAGAGATTTGCGATCCTTGCCAATGTTCAGCAGATGCTGCTCGAGCTCGGGTCTCATATTATTTACCGATGTGGACTTCCTCACAGTATTCTCCTTGCTGCTTTGCTCCTTGACCGGTTCCAGACGCGGCTCGTGATCGCTAGCCTCCTCGGGGGCGTCCTCGTAGCCCTGCTCGACCATCTCCGTGATTTCCGAGTTGCTACCAATAGAACGAACAATGTGCTCCATGTGGTGGCTCTGGCCATTGATCAGGCTGCGCAGGTGCAGGACCACACGCTGGGCGTCATCGCGCTGGCGAGACAAGGTCGAATTGGTGTGGGTGAGGGCGGAAATTTCTTTCTGATTGCGCTTACGCTCACGCTCCAATTCCTCGGCAATCTCTTGCTGCAGCACGAGGGCCTCAAGGGCATCATCGCGCTGCTTCTCGGTGCCGGAGAGGCGCAGGGTGAGACGAGCCACATCATCCTTCTGCTGGTCGATGAGACCGGTGAGACGACGGGTCTCCCGCTTGTGGTTCTCAATCTTGACCTTGAGCTCCGAGGTCTCCTTGGTGAGCTGCTCGGCAAAGGCCTGGAACTTGAGGAACTGCTGCTTCCAGGTCTCGAGCTCCTCCACCAGGAAGTTGTTTCGCTTCGTCACCTTGCTGAGCTCGGTATCCATGCGGCCCTTGAGGTTGATAAAGTCCTGCCAGGCCTCCATGGCATCGCGCGAGTATTGATTGCGTTCCCGCACGATCTCGTTGAGGTGACGCATGGAAACCTTGGTCATGAGAGGCTTCTTGACGGAGCCGCCAAAGACCGCCTTCATACCGGTGTTCCGGCCCAGTTTCTCGCACACATGATCCATGACTCCCATCACGGCATCCTGATTCCACCAGCTGGGATCTTGGACGCTTTCGACCTCGCCGCGCATCACGATAATCTGGCCGGCGGGGATCAGCTTACCTCCCGCATACGCCGAACGCAGGTGGGTGGGCACTCCGGACGGGGAGACGTCGCCATTGAGGGCTTGGGTGAGACGGGTGATGAACTTGGTGCGCTGTCCCTGGTTCAACACGTTGGGCGGGCTCGATGTGAGAACAAAGTTTCGATCCAGATCCACCACGAGGGCATCAGAGGGGGCGTTGAACAGGGTTCGACATTCGGCGGTGATACCCAGGATGTACGGGCCCGGTTCCTGCACCAGCTCCTTGACATGACGGGCATGCACCACCGGAACGTACAGGCCACTCCACTCGTAGACACGGACACAGTATCGGATCGTCTCCGCAGCCACCGTCAACATGGCGGGATAGTGCGAAACGAAAATGATACGACGCGTGGGCGAGACGGCCGCCTCGATGACGCCGACGATGTTGGGGATAGACAGACAATTGAACAGAGGCCACATGGAGAAGTTTTGGAACCCCGTGGGCGATGAGGGGAACTGATAGCAGAGGGCATAATCCTTCATGTCGATGCGCACCAGATCGTTCAAGCGCGGCGCCGGGAAGCTGAGAATGCGAGAAACCTCCTCGGCGTGGAACAGATTGGTGGCCTTGTTCCAGTGAATCCACATGCCTCGCAGATAATCACCCAGAAGGTCGTAGAGAGGGTAGCGGGACAAGAAACTCAGACAGTAGGGGATCCAGTAGGTCTCGTCCGGGTTGTCGTAAAAGTCCGGCTCGGTCTTCTTGCGCAACTCGCGGATGGTCTCTGCACGCTTCTCGTCCGCGCGGGACCACACTCGCAAGGCAATGCCGTAGAGAGTATGGGAGGAATCTTGCTGCAACACAAAGGCATGGTGACTGCAATGAGGTTGGCTCTTGCCGGTGCAAATTTCGACATCGTGAGGGAAGCAAGCCTGGAAGTGCGAGTGTTAGTTCATCTGCATCGACACACGACCAAAGCTGATGCGTCTCATGTTGAGTTCCCCATGTACGAATTCCACCCATCAGACCGCCTCAGCATGGGTCCCGACCCATGGAAGCCGCCCCCAGGGGAAGAGCGGTATATATCCATGAGATCACCGAGCAAAAGAACAGACCAAAAGAGAGGGGGAAAAAAAGAAAATCAAAGCGTCTCACCCTCATGGCCGAGTGCAGCGACCGCGCAATCTCGTTGTCTTGCTCCAGGCGAGGACTACTGCCGAGGATTTCGGGCAGCCAGAACTGGCCAACCGCCCCTTTCATGTGGCCAATCTTGCCCTGGTCGGGCGAGGGAGCCTTGACCCATTGGGAGGGTTCACGGCCCACACCGCACACCATGTAGGCATGGGTGAGTGTCTTGGGTGTCCTCTGCGTGGGCTTCATGTTGAGTGTGGAAGGAATGGGTTGGGTGATGCGCGAATGCAGCGATGATGTGCGGCTGGGGACGACCAGCGAATTTTCCCCTTCGCCGCGGGTGGTTGGCCGATCGCGAGTTGATGGTCGGACGAAGGAACCATGGTCTCTCAACGATGGACCCATTGTGGCGGTGACTGGATACTAGGTAGAGAGCCCCGTCGGAAGCTTCAATTACCGTGTGTGAGTATTCCCCGGATCACGATCGAAGAGTGGGGGGAGAAAGAGAGAGATTGCAGAGCGGCCGGGTGAGGTGTGACAAGCTCTCCAGAGTTACTCCGTCGAGTTTGAGGATGGGGTGAGGGAATGAGACTTGACGATGTACACAATGTCGGGCTTCTGAGACAAGGTGTCGGTTGGGTTCGAAAGAAGGACGCAAGATGGGTGCCAACGGCGTCGTTGTTTGACACCGTAGGTATGTGGAAAGGAGAGAGAGAGAGAGAGCAAAAGGAGAGAAAGAGAAGACAGAGGAGTTGAAGGAACGAATCGACAAAAAGAGAGAGATTCAGAGAGAGAGAGAGGGAGAAAGAAAACGTGATTCAGCCCGATACAGTAGTGATCAAAGCACGAGGTCGGGTGCGTCTTCGATCTGAACTCACTACTCGTGGAGGGCACTGGCGGCCATCGAAAGGAGCAGAGCAACGGGGGGAAGAAATCCAGACCAACTGTGTGTACTACGGGAGGCGAGTAGAGAACTCGACCACAGCTTGGAGTAGAGTGCGCTCACACCCAAGATATGTGATGGGAGGAGGAACAAAAGAGAGAGAGACGGATTGAGGGACCGTTCAACCCGATGGAAAAAGGACCAGGAGACCCGGACAGAATTAGGGGGGGTTTTGCAGGCACAGGAACCGGCGGAGGAGATGAGCCGCGAGCGGGGGGGGGGGGTCGAATGGAGGACGGCAGACTCTCGTTGAATTAATCTCGACCAAAACTCCTGAAACTCTGAAACACGAGGCGGACGGATTGAGTTTAGCACATCCATCAAGAGTCAGGAACCTCGGGAACTAGTGAAGACTTTGTGACTAAGTGGTTCCTCCTCCTGGGGGATTCTGGTACCTGGCCACTTGGCAGGCATACTTCAAAGGTTAGGTCTTCAATCTCGAGGCGCTGAGCCAGTCGATATTCGACAGTCTATACCAGCATCCTCAACCTAAAAATTAACTTCTCAGTGCGGTCTCTGGAGAACGCGGACAGGGCGTGGGGAGCTGCTTTCCATACTCGAAGCCACCAATGACGGGGACTGGCTTGGATTGGCTTGATCAAGAACATGGCCGGCTCTGTAGTACAGTACAGGAATGGATGATATTACAGATCCATACATCCCCGTAAGGGACTCCTCAACGGCTATCCCCTTGGGCCGATTGTTCTTCTTGTAAAGCACCGTTGGTGCTATTGTATGATGGTGTATCCTTGCTGCATACAATTGCCAGTCCCCCCCCCCATTACGGTCTTGACCGTCCACATGTACACCATCATGCCAGAAAGGAGATGCAGACCTTCATTGCACAATCACAGAAAGAATCTCTTGACACAGGACATGAATTCGACAGTTTCACTTGCTGCATATGTAAGTCCCTATCAATCATCAACATGAACCTGCACCGCTGCAGTAAGGACGGAAACTGCGGGCGGTGCGTCAGGAAGCTCGCATCCAAGGGGCGATAGTGGTGGGGACCGAATTTTTTTTTTCTCTTCTTTGGCGGGTGGACCACCGGAGCCACAGTGCCATCGAACGGGAGGCTAAGCTCGTTGGGAGCTTTCTCAGAGGAGCCGTTGGATCCCGCAGGACTCGATGAGACCAGTCAGAACTCCGGAGAAGGGGGAGGAAGAGCGACAACACCTAGTCAGCTCCACTCTGGGCCCCGGTCGAACTGAAATTAAAAGAGAAAGAGAGGGGGGGGGAAGAAGGAAAATCAAAACCAAGGTCAGGAGTAGCTCGAGTGGGGACATGCATTCAAGCGGATCGTAAACTCCTGTCAGGTCGAGTCCCGAGCAGATGGAGGAGACTTGCAGGTGGTAGAATCCAATCAGTGGACAGTTGACGTTGGACAGATTCATCGATGAGGACTCTCCTAGAAGGAAAGAAAATGATCCAAGAGAGACCTGCCGAAGGTATGAGGGGGAATCTTGACCTCGACGATACACACTTACTCCAGCGTCCTTCTATTTTGGTTGGTATGACCGGAGGCCAGGGGCTCAGACCAGCGGAGGAACTAGAGAGGTTGCTCCAGCACGGACTGATGGGCCGGGTCACTATCAATATGCATACCGATTCAGGGATAGTCGGGCAGAACAAAAGGCCGTTCTTCCGTGGCCGTTTGTGTTCGCAAGGAAAGGGATCGTCTTGCGAGTCACTCCTGAGCCATTTGATGTACTCTGATACTGAAAATCACACCAGTGCACGAGTCACTAAAACACAGTACCTCGTAGCATGTTATCAGGGGGTAGTATGATTGGCCATACAACGTGTCAGTGCTTGGCCCAGTTGGATAGGTCATCTTTCTCATACGAGTCCCTATAGAAGGTTCATCTGCCCTGAGCTACATATCTGACACCAACGTGAAGGAACCCAGGAGTGGCCATGCAGTTTCATCAACGTTTCCCAACGGTTGACCGCTGGCTCATTTCATATTTGCCATCGATACATCAATTGAACACTGATAATAGTTGGCACTCAGGTAGGTAGTAAGCGGTAAGGTAGTAGTGATGGATGGCTCATCGCGCCGTCCTACCTGCTTCCCTGGAAGATCACCTAATCACCGTGCTACCTACTAGTAATAGATCAGTGAATCAGTAGGGGGCCCAGAGGAGGTGGTTCTCAAGCAGCTATAACCTAGAAGGCGACTCAAATTCCATCCACTCACAGTATCAACAGCCTGAGCACACTCAATCTGTATCACTCATCAGATAACCTATATCGTCAAATCGATCTGGTTCGCCACCCACCTCCACAATGATCAACTCAACCGGTTCCTGAACAAGAGCCCTGATCGGTCGCCACCAACCTTAGTGCTTGCCACCTCCTTTGCTTTGTGAAGACAAAAAAAAAAAGTCAATCGGAACAGCGAGGGCCAGATTGAAGTGACCATGGGCCCGTGGCACCAGGCATGAGCAGTGAAATCGAGACCTCCCACTGACCAGTGTCGGCCTCGACCCACCCAAACGCCCCCTCGTCTGCTGTCGGCTGTCGGCTGTCTGTATAGCCTGCACTCTGCACGCGGTGAGGAGAGTCTCGTTTCAAGCACACCCCAGCCTCAAACATACCCGGAGGTTGGCTTCACCGACCATCCCTCGGTGACCCGTCGTAGGCTGTAGTCATTACGGATTCTGTTTCAGGGACTCAAATCTGAGGGACATTGAGCCTAGCCAAAACAAAAGAAAGAGGAAAACAAAATGAGCTTCCTTCTCCGTCGATCTCGATATCTTTCATCCCAGGCTCGTATACTCTACAGCACACGAGCCAAAAGACCCTTTGGGTCACGATAGATGGGGTGGAATCAATCGGGATAGTACCGCTGGATCACGGACAAGTTCACCTGGCCACCGACAGGCTCGTCACCGACTCAACCTACAAAACCGAAGAGCCTTTCATTCGTCCTTGTGTCCCCCTCCAGAAAAGTCCCGAGTCCGTCGATCATCATCTCGCTACTATTCGTTCCGCCCCCCCAATTGCGATGGATGGAAGCCATGGGACGAATTCCGCGGAGGCTCCACTTGCCGCCAGGGCACCCGGTCCACCCAGCGAACGTTGAGGCCAAGGTTCATCAGACATTATCTACGTCCACACTACACTTCAGTCATACATATGCAGCTTTCATGAACTTGATGCTGATGCTTGTCCCATAATTCCTGGATTCGTATTGTGCGAGAGCTTCTTTTCTCGTTGGAAAGGCGACGGACTCGTTGTTACGATCAATAGTGAAATTTGCATGTAACCACATGCCATAGGAAGAGTTTCACGGCTGTGGAAGGGATCTGGAGTGGTACATCTGAGAATCCTCCGTTTCCCTGACACAAAGAACTGGACTCGGGACTTGTGGGAATGGTAGAAAGGAAATTATTTCAAAAAAAAAAAAACAAAGTGACCACAACCGGTTCGATTGAATGACTGTCCAGCCCAGGGTTTGGCACCGCAATTCGATCTACTTGAAGACGTACACCATCCCTGCTCGATCGGCACTAACAATCATACCATGTGGCTGGCGTAGGACAGCGACATCTTGAATAATGTCAAGGTGGCTCTTCAGAAGCATTTGCTGTTGGAGGCTGATCACCGTACTGCGTGGGGGTCGTGGACTAGCACCCTTTTTGGAGCTGGGCGCGGTGGACCCCTCGATCTGAGTCGACGACCGCGGCATCCGTTCTGTGACTGCGAAGAGACTAGCTGCCGGTTGACTGCTCTCGTACTGCGGCTTTCCTGCGACGGCCCCGTGGGATACCGCATCCAGTCCGCTCACAATCATGGAATTGGCCGGATTGGCAAGATCCCAAAACCGAATTCGCCGGTCACTCCCGGCCGAAACAATATAACCTAGCCTACCGTTACTGTTCGCGCTTTTGTCATCGTCCGGGGTATTGAGTCCCCCAACAAAGGCTAATGTTCCCATTCGATCGCCTGCAAGGCCGCTCGAGGGCAACGACGAACCGGTGTTCCCGCCAGCTGCCGAGCCAGCCACGACCCCAGCCGCAGTAGGGCCAACAGTGGCGAATCGATTGAGCATGCCCTCGGGTCGATCCTCGTCCACTGGCCAGGCCTCGAAGTCCTTGATGTCAAGACGGGTAGCTCGAGCGACTGCCGCGGGCCGAGAGCCACGCGGAAGGTGAGAGGCGGGATTGGCTGCCCCATTTGATGGTGATCCAGCAATCTCGCTGGCGTTGAGGGGCGACGCTTGGTAAACCTCACGGCAGCGAAATTTCTCGACATCCCACACGGTGATCTCATTGCCATGACTTCCGCTGGTCGAGACACAGACCCAACGTCCTCGTGATTTGAGGGGGTGCAGCTGGACTCTGTGAATGGAACCCCACCCTGGCAACCCCCAGGCGCGTAGCCGGACCCGGAATCGAAGATCCCATAGATCAAGGACTCCGTGGGTTGTCCCGACCAGCAGCCAGGTGTGACGCCGGTCGCAGCAGAAGGTAGTCGGGGTTCCGTGATGTACAGGATTTTCCAAAGTGTACACCGGCAGCATTGTTTTCATGTCCAACGCTAGAATTCGACACGTGTTAGTAGCGACAAGAAGCGTTGACGCCCCCTCGTCTCGGAAATGCTCCATCCAAACAGCATGCTCTTGTACCCCATTCTGATCGACCGGAAGCTGATACTCGCGGACCAGCTGGAGCTTGCCATACCGAGCAGTGTCGTTGATTTTCTGGTAGTCAATCCTCACCGCGTGAATACTTCCATCCGTGGCGCCGCTGACGAAAGTGTACGTATTCTCAACGAAAGTCAGTGTCTTGACTCGGGCCCCTGGTGCATGACGATATGTTTGACGAGATCGTGGTGTCAAATTGCGCTCCAGCCGGACAGAGTCCCACACCTTGACAGTGCCATCATCTGAAGCAGTCGTGAAGAACGAATGGTCGGGAGGAATAGCGATGCGGTTGACTGGCCCGGTGTGCTCGCCAAACGTCGCAACAAGGTTGCCCTCTGGTCGCCACAACGTGTGTTCGTTTTGTGAATTGGGGCTTGGAATCGAGTGACGCGAATCGAGCTCCTTGACATATGGTCCGAGGTCAAAAAGATCCGTAGGATAATTCTCTGCGAAAACGTTGTCTAGAAGCCGCAGGACGACCGGATCGTCCCCGGTGTACGAATGGCTCGCACGGTGTCGTTGGGCAGTCGCCGCTGCTTGATTGGTCTTGGAGTTGGGTGCATCTGATGACTGCTGTGACGCCTTCTGCGCCGGGGTATCTACCTTTCCGATCGCATTTGCTGAGCTTGTGCCAGTTTCTGCAAAGGCTTTCACCACCTCGCGACGATTCAATAAATTGATAGCACTGGGTTTACGATGCATTGACAGCCCTCTCACAGAGAGTGTATCCGCGTTCGTCGGAGTGGTTGAGGAGCTCTCTTGGCCCGAGCTCGTTCGGCGGCCATGGGGTTTAGGGGCCCGCTCAACGTCTGAATCTGGCGGAGACATGAGGCGTGGCCCCGGAGCTGCAGCGGGAGAGGAGGTCACGGGAGAGGAGGCTGAGGATTCTATCGCAGCATGCGTTTGACTTGACATGTCGATCTCTTTCCGAAGCTGACTTCGAATGTTGATTGGTTTGCGATGGGAGGAGGACGGCCTTTCAATGGTGGTGGAGGCATCGAGAAGGGCGTCTGCAATCGTGCGAGGTCTGTGGTCATCGAGAGAGACACGAGCTTGGCTCGCATTTCTTTGATGAGATATACGCCGCGATTTTCCATTAAGATTCTTATCAAAGAACACAGTCTGGGGGGTGACACCATGCTGTGAAAGGCTGACAATATCAGAGAGCGGCAGTGAAGCTTCCGATTCCATATCCCGGGATTGCCGTTCAGATACCCTCGCAATGTAGTCTCTTAGTGCCAAGATCTTGAATTCATCCTCGGCCGCCATACCAAGGTTGCGCAGTCGTGAAAGCCACTGCTCATCTTCCTCATTCCTCGGTTGAGAAGCCATTGAAAGATTCAGACCTTGACCCACACGAACACTTTGACTCCCGGAATCTATGAGGCTGAAAGCATTTCGGCTGGCTGACTTCCAAAAGACGCCCTTATCAGCTTTCGAGGCCCAGAGAAACACCATTTCGTAAATATTCCTACTCAGAGGTCGCTTGAGCGCTTCCAATAATTCAACGTCCACAATTTCAACCGTTCTTACTTTAAGATACGGCCGAAGCAAAGGAGCAAGAATCGAAAAGGTATCGGTGGCAGATAAGAACTTGGCCACGCTTGTGATCAGATGAACGGTGGCCTCTCTGATCCATATATTTGGATGCATGAGAAATCCCACCGTCATCTGAAGGAGGTCCCTGATCGTTAACCTCTGAAAAAGACCCAGACCCGCCATCGTGGCAAGCGAGCGTATCACTTTCTCCACGACAAATTCTTCAGGCTCGGTCAATGACTGCAGCATAAGTGGAAGAATGTACTGCTCTAATGCGGTACTTCCAACATACGTGGCGACACCAACAACTGCCTCGAAAAAGGCGCATTTGAGAATCCAATCCCGGTCATTGAGGTAGGTGTTCAAATGACTCAGAACTATTTCGTTGGCTTTCAAATTCCCAAAGAAGACACACAAGCTGGAGACCGATCCGAGAAAGGCACGGCGAACGGATGGATCCGTATCTGTCAAAAGCGCCTTGGTGTGCGCCTCAAAGTATTCCAGCAGGTCGATTCGAGCAACATCATAGAGATTGTGGTAGGTTGCGTCCTCTGTCCATCGAGGCTCAAACCCGGCAGGAATCAAATGAGTCAAACGGCTATCCGAACGCAGCGCTTGAACCATGTCCAGGAACCGTAACGACGAGTGCGCCAGTGATGATATGCAAGAAGCGTACGCAGCACGAACCATGGGACTTGGTCTTTTTTGAGGAGACACGACGAATGCATGAAGGCGAGGAAAGATGTATTCCGGAAAGACATATGCATTGACTGGTGAGACGACGCGGACCATCTCAAGAAGTTGAGTCAGTGTGCGAATTGCAGCGACTTTGACAGAGTCAATGCGATCGGTGAGCAAGATCATGACATAAGGGAGTATACGGTCAAGTTTGGCCTCGTCCGAGAGTCTTTCTGCGAAAGCCAACATGATGTCGCAAGCTTTGACACGAGCCGAAGCCTTTGAGGTGGTGCGCAAATTGGACACAACAAGACTCAAGAATATCAGGATGCCTTCGTCGGACCGTGGACGCGGCAAAACATCCGTGGGCGGAACGCCTTCATTACTACCAACAGGTAGGTTAAGCTTCACAGGAAGACTGTTGCCGGTGAGCCTAGGCCCTACATCTGTATCAGGGCTGAAAGGTTTTGACGCGCGCGGAGGAATTCCGAGAAAGTAGAAAATCTTGTCAAAGTCGAAGAAGAGTCTCTCAATTCGGTCATCGGTTTCTCCCCGGTTGTTCGTCTCTGCGTCAACCCTTGTCCTACCGGAGGATGGATCAGTCATGAGCGACATGTACTGGTGAAGAAAGCTGTAGAAGTATTCAGGGAAAGCCTTGGTCTTCCAGAAATTGAGATACTCTTCAGCAGAATAACGTGCTTCTGGATCCAGCTGGATCATGTGCGAAATTAAGTCTCGAATTTCTGGATCTTCGATTTTCACAAGGTGACTGTGCTCTGGGCTATATTCACCCTTGCGATACTTGTACATTTGACTGAGCGTAAAGATTGGGGCCTCCAGGAAAAGCTCAGCAATGACACAACCTGCGCTAAAGATGTCCATTGCCCAGTTTACATCGCGGCTCGCAGGCTCTTCTCCGGCCTCGAGAAAGCGCTCGGGAGCGAGATAGCACGTGCGTCGACCAGAGATGTCGAAATAGAACGAGAAGTCTGCAGGGTTGTCCTCTGGAAGAAATGTCGGTTTAAAAGACGAGGAAAAGTCGGACAAGTAGAGCCAATTCCAGGATGTGACCAGCACATTCTCGGTCTTGATATCACCATGGAAGACATCCAAAGAGTGAGCGTCTCGCAACGCACACAGGAGCTGGAATGCGATCCATTTCTTCTCGATATCCTCTAAGAAGGGGCGCATGCTTGAGGAAGAGTCAGATCTCCCGTTCTTTCAAAAGTCATCAGGGATCAGGTGAGTACCTTATGCGGTCGTAAAGTGAGCTATGAATGTATTGGCGAACCAGATAACCACTAGTACCGGTCTCCAGGATCCTCTCATAGCTCAAAGCATTTGGCACATCTGACAAAAGCTTTCGTTCCCCTTTTCCATTTATTAGTAGAGAACCGTTTCCTTGGACAATGTTTTGGACCGACTTATTAAAGCCTTGACATATGGCTCAAGCTGCATTGTTGGGTATGGCTTCATTATCACCTTGACGAACACAAGCCCATTCTGCTGCCTCGCACGGATACTCTTCATGAATCTGCCCCCACCCATGGACTTCTCATACACCAAATCAGCAAGCTCCGGGACATCTATGCCTGCAGAGCCTGCGGACAGTGTCGTGAGGGAGTAGCCTTGGCCCATGATGTCTTTGAAGCCTCATTGCCAGCTTCTCCGAGTACAGATGTCGATTCATCAGAATGGGTCCCCGTGGGTCACCTCCCATCAGTGAGGTCACCTTTGGCGTGTCTCCACGTGATGACCTGAAAGGCGGTGAGAGATCTCCACCCTGACCGGGGTGAGCTTGTTTGAGACTAGTCGGATGGGAAAGGAATGCATGGCCTTGCAGCGCGACAACTTCACAAACATTTCTTGATGATGATCCGAACCCGGTATATGGCCCAGGGGAGTAATTCCAGGCTGTTGTTCTCTTTCCTGAAATCGATTTATTTCTGTTTTCGTACATAAAATCCTTAATCCTTTGATTGCCAAGCCGCCGAAGACAACCAGTTATCCTGTGATTCTGCCAAGATTTCCGTCAAGCGCCTCCAAAAAGTTAATGAAATCGTTGCAGTCATTTACGTGCACTTTGTCGACTCACTCACCGGCCTAGACTTGGGATGATTCCAGCAAAATCTGCCATGCATGGCCGACACCGCGAGTCTTTCGGCTCGGATGCAGCATCCGGAGCAGAGCTTGATACGGAGTCTTTTGACGTTCCAGTCATAGAAACGGATGACCCCCTGTTCATAGTGATCCCTAAACTTTCCTAGTATGTACATTGCTCATCGCCGACCTCATGGTCTTCTGGTACTTATTGATCGGACAGTTGTATTGAGACAGCTATTGGCGATATTGCTTATTCTTTCGAGCAAATGCGACTCGATGCCCGAGGACATAGCCTGCGACATTTAATTCGAGTTCTCGCAAGGGATACTCACAACCCGTTTATCATCATCGCTTTGATGTACCAAAACTTACCCTTCTTTCTGTACCCCATCTTGTGGATATTGGCGCTAAGTGTTGTGTCCACAGGATCTTGAAGTGGGATTATTCGATGACGACTGAGGACGACTGGGGCCTCAATGAAAGTCGTGGGGCAGCTTGCGAATTTGTTGCGTGGCAATTTTTATGTCACCTCAATCAAAGGGAGACCATTGAGTTTCTCTTGGAGGAGCTTCCCAGCTCAAGACGCGGATCAGCCACATTCTCTGAGCCCGAAACTGGACTTCCTTCTGACCTTGCAAGAGCCTCAGTCGAGTCCACTCCATTGCTTGCGGGCCATCCTCTACGAGGTCGACCAGACCCCAAGCCAGACAGTCACGGGTCCTACTGCCAGAACGTCAACAGCCATTCAGGTTCGCAGATCGATCATGTGGACGATTGTGATATGTCTCGATTCTCCCGGTTCTTTGGGTTGAACGCGCTAGAAATTGCATCTATCGCAGGTGCCAAGAGATTTCTTAGCCAGCGCGTCGTGCAACGTGTGGTCAATGACATTTGGAACGGTGAAATTATGTTCTGGGATTCACTTACAGTCCACTCGATGAAAAAGCCACAGATATTTAACAGAAAGTATGTTGCCTGGTGATCTCGAAGGGGCGGCTTACTCGAAGTTTTCACTTACGCATCAGGTTTAGAACCGCTGATCCATACTCGCGCCTACGAGTACCTTTATACCGCAAAATGTTTGAGGCGGGGTTTTTCCTCTCATTCCTTTTTCTGTACTACTCGGTCCTTGTTGAGCGCAAGCCCGATGGTCTGGGATTCTTCGAGATCTTGATGGACATCTGGATAGTTGCCTTTGCTTACGACGAGCTGAGCGGATTCATAGATGCAGGAATCATGTTCTATCAGATGGACTTCTGGAGCCTTTGGAATCTGGGCATCATTAGCGTGGGAGTCGGCTTCATCGTGACTAGTGAGTTACAAGCGCTATCTATGAAATTCGGTCCTTTGCCGTTGATTTTGATCCTCAAGAACCAAGTTCATCATCTTTCAGATTTTTGCAGCTGACAGCCATGTTTGCAGGAGCTGTTGGGCTCATAAAAGGCAATGATTTCGTATTGGATCTGTCATTCGATATCCTATCACTCGAGGCATTGTTCCTAGTTCCGAGGTCCGTGTTTCGTGCCCAAAAAATGCGGCTCAAGCTTTTTCCCCATATCAAATGCTGACTCTCGGTAGGATTTGCTCTCTCGTGAGCCTGAACTCGTACTTTGGTAGCCTAGTACGTGAATCTCTCACAAATATTATCTTGATTGAAGTATAGCTGATCTCGACGCTAGATTCCTGTGTTGAAGGAAATGGTATGTCCTTCCCATCCCCTGGCTTACAGGCTTTGAACACTCTCGAGATAGCTGATTATTCGACGTGCAAAACTCAGACAAAGGCATTTTTTCGGTTCCTGCCTGTTGTGATAGTCTTGTACATTGGTGAGACATGAACCCAGCGCCCTTGAAGAATGCCTATCGGGGCGGCTCAGTTACACAGCCTCCTTAGGCTGGGAGCAATTTTTGACCTTATGCAAATGTGCACAGGATTCTTGACCACATTCACAATGCTGGCCCGTGACCGGTTGTCTCTTAAACAAATGTCGTGGATGCTAGTAAAGGTCTTCTTTGGGTATGTTATTCATCATTTTTTTTCGTGGAAATACGAAGTTTCTACCCAGGGCTGACATGTATCCTATTCAGATCCGGATCTCTCGGTCTAGTGGGTTTCTCTCCTTGCTGGTTCTCGCGCGACCAATCTTTCATTTTGATGACTGGCAGTGGCTGAATTGATTGGACAACAGGACAGCGCGTCAGAGGTGAGTGACATGCTAGAGTAGCGATTGCAGCGCTAGTCAGAAGTGGACACTTTCTTGCAGTACTGGCAGAATGGTTGGCTTTGACAAGAAGTTGACTGACGCGTTAGCGTGATTTAGATTTCCCCGATCTTCGGTTATGGCTTGATGTGAGTTATTTTGGCACTCGATTACTCCAATGCGCCCGAAGGAGCAGAAGAATGAATCCCGCATGCACGATCGATCACGTTACGCTTTGCGCCGAGTGACATCGACATGCAGTAGTTGATGCCCTCTTTTGCTTTGCTGTCGAATTATTTTCCTTGTGTGTTTTTTTTTGTTCGGGGTCTCATTTTTGTCGCCATCTACTGGACAACGGTCGCAACAGGGCCTGCTTGTGCACACGGACCCACCATTAATGCCACACCCCTCACCAGTGATCACCGGCGCCGGTGGTGCAAAATTGAGGCATGTTACTAACGTGGTGATCTTTGATTAGGATGATCTTCGTCGCCATGACCAATATTTTGCTTCTCTCATCTCTCATTAGTTTGATGAGTATGAGTCTAGAAGGAGTGAGTCCAGTATCATCCGCTCACTTCATCCAGAGTAATTGCTAATTTTTTTCTATCTTTCACCATTTGATCTAGGTGATGCGTCACGCTCGTGAGGAATACCTTTTTCAGTTAGTCATCCTTCTGGAAAGGATCGTGTTCAACATGACGATGCCGAGTCCGCAGGATCATCATGCTGATTTCACCCTAATACTCATGACTTCTAGATTATCCATATACGTTTTGGAAAGCAGCAACTCCCGACGGCTCACATACTTCATGCCTCCATTGGTCAGTCACGACCCTGTTCCAGGCTTCACTCCGAGGCAGAACGCTGCAATAAAAAATATCCTCAGCCTCGCTCACATGGGACCAGAACTTGATACCATTGCTGTGCATTCGACCAATGCGACTTTTCTTATCAGCGGGCACTGTCCGTCGAGTCCGCATAATGCTTCTTCGGGCAACCCATTTGCCCTTTGTTGCCATGATCTGGGCCTATGAACACAGCCGAAGACATCTCCATCGACCTACTGGTACTAGCCTACCCCCGCTCTCCGCGTCACATCCTCAGCGTACCCATGGTGGCGATCGGAGTCGTTCCAGGTGCCAGGACTCCCCGTTTTCTTCCGTCAGGGCGGCGCGTCGAGCAGACCCCAAGAGTGGACGGATGAGCATCCCCCACGATATTCCACGTGAGCCCAGTATGGCACGCACCAACGAGGCACAGCTGACGAGAATCCTGAACACGATGGACCAGCTTCGAGTGCAGGTAGAGCGCTTGAATTCTGAACCACTGCGGTAAGGACTGCCGCCCTGCGACATTTCTGTGTCTTGGAGGACGAGATGCTTTTTGTTTTGTTTTCTTTTGTTTTCCCATCTTTGGATTTTATTTTATTTATTTTCGGCAGCCGGTCGTGGATGGGATGCTCGTAGCCCAAGATACGTAAAACGGGAGCAAGACTTGGCCATTGCTTGAGCACATGAATAGGGGGCCAATGCTCGTGTCTCTCGCTTTTAGGCCCACGCACCAGTCGTACCTGCCGGTCAAAGACCAGGCCAGGGTCAGTCGCCCATTGGGGCAAACGTGGATCCAGGGACAGCCACCGTGACGTGACGTCTTGTGCTGTATGAATAGCTAGGAAATCAAAGACCTCGATGTAGATTGAACTCGCCGTATGACTGACAAAATGATATCATTCAGGTAGATAACCAGGCTGCTCTTTTCGATAACGTCTCCGCTGGTCTGGGGAAACGGTTTCGAGAAGAGTGGACGGAACATCCGCGCTTACCATTTCCAACTGAACACAGTCGAACAGAACATACGTAGTGGACAGTAATGGGATTTGCCCTGCGACAGATGCAGTTCACCTTATAAGCCGCCCCAAGAGTCCGTCTTTGTCTCGATCTCGAAATTCGGCCTCGACTGTCACCACACCACCCTTTGGGGCACTGCACGTGAGTGAGAGTTCGGTTCGGCCCGCCATAAACGTCTGTCTTAATTGATGATTTCGTCGATGCCTGATTTAGAATCGAGTTGACTACACCCAACACGTTGGGTACTGTTCTTGCTGCTTTGTATCCGGCCAACAAGATTTCCGGGGGTGGAAGCGACTTGCAGACTGAAGCCAACAGGGTAGGACGTATTTGTCAACCACCCATGTAGAATACTCAGCCAAGTGCCAGACTGCCGGGTCTGGGACGAGCTTTTGTTTGGTCTGGTCACTTTTGGGAAACCCAAGCCGTTGGCGAAACCAGCCTAGTGGTGACTTGATGAATGGCTAGTGGGCTCTTTCAAACTCTGCCATCCCATGGAAGTTGCCTGGAACGATCTGTCAGCATCAAATCTCGCGGCTTGAGGCCGCTTTTTGAGTCCTCTTCGGGCACGACCCGTTCCCAAAGCTTCTGAAGACAACGGAACGAGTCAGGTTCGATTCGACATGATTTGCATCGTCCATACTAGTCTCCATTCAATGTCTGAGAGTGCCCACCCAGCCGAGTTGCCGAAGATTGCTCGTTCGGGTACCGCTCTTTCTAGTTGCTCAGACCCATGATGAGCCCGGCACTCAATGAGTGGACAGCTTTCCGGGCATTAACCAAATACGAAAAAGGATGACTTGGTCCGCAGGTAATGGCTCTTGTGGCTCGCATGATTTCAACCCTAGTAGACGAGCTAGACTGAAAGACCAGTCCGTGTAAATTGGGGTCTTTCGTTAGGCTTCTCGACTGCCCACTGGTACTTTCGCGGCCAATTTGGAAAGTAAAAAAAAAAAAAAAAAAAACATCCCCCCCCACTCCCCTGCCTCGATTACGCCTATCGCCTTTTGCGCTCATTTAGCTATTTGAGCGTTGTCGCTGTGATCTCATCAGGGACAAATTCTGCCTTGTCTGCTCGTGTGTCTCGAGTCTACCGATGTCTTCACACACTGGGCTTTGATGCAGAACCAACTCGCGCCCTTGAACCGTTCTGTGCTCGTTCTTCAACCCTCCGCCACCATTCATGCATGCTGGAGCCACTCATCACCAACAGCCGTAGCTGTTGACTCGAAGCAGTTGATATATACCCTATGCACTTCCCGCATCCTCGGTACCTACGAAGTAAATGCTCACCCTTCGCTCGTGCGGTTAATCAGTTCTTAGTTAGCTTATCCAGTCCAGATCACATATCTGCCTAGATCATCTTGCTGGCCATCTTCCAATCCTACCCGCGGAAACCCAGGAACACAGCATGGATTCGACATCTCGCTCCGGCCCTCAATCCAGAGCTATGTATACTGATCCCAATGAAGCTGAGCAAGTATATTCGTCTCCTCTATTTGTTGAACCCATCACCAACTCCCACGTTCACGAAACGTCGCCACCCGTTGGGCTTGGAATTTCCGCCTGTGGTCTTGAGAATGCCTTTTCGGACGTCACAGCCTATTCCCATCTCACACCTTTATCAACAAACTTGGCAACCCAACATCATGGTCTGCCACTGATGGAAAATTACATCTTCCCCCTTGGGGCCGATGACTTTTGCGGCAGGTCATGCTTCGAAATCTACAGTGGACTTCCACAAGAGTCACACCCGTCACTATCGCCATGTCAGGTTCCAGCACCGTCTTTGGGCACATTCCATGGCTTCCAGTATCCTTCACCCAATTACACCACCGGAAGTAATGTGCCTCTGGGAAGTACACACAGCTTAACCAACAACTGGACGGGCATTCCCGTTTCAGCGTCTATAACACCACCGCAGAGTGTATCTTTCGCCGCGGGGCCAGCCTTTTACAGCCCCTGGCCAGAGGAATCACTCGCAGAGACAAGTTCCCCATTACAGCCAGAGGTTCCAGTGCCAATTCAAAGTGCATTCCAACCTTCCATTCCGCCAGTCTTTCCAAGTGGCTCAAACAGACTTCCGGGCGATGGATCCATGACAGCCGTTTCATTTGAATCGCAGAATATTTCACCAACGGAGACTACGGCGGATGCCTCCTCTCACAGAGCCAGCAAACGCGGGAGAAAACCATCTGTCGAGAAAGGGTGCAGTTGCCCGGTATGCGGTTTCCACTTCACCCGACGGTCTAATTGCGTTGCGCATCAAAAGAAGCATGACCCAACATACCACCGATCGATCGCTTGTGACGAATGTAACAAGTCCTTTGGCCGAAATGCGGATCTCCGAAGACACGTCGACACAGTAAGTGGCAGCACCGAGTGGGTTGGTTCCGGGGTTCACCGAAAGCTAAACAAGATATGATCCCCATCAGATCCATCGAGGGATGCGAAAGCATGTCTGTAAATGGTGCTCCCGACGCTATACACGCGGGGAAAACATGACCAAGTGAGTGGAGCTCCCCCCCTTTCCTTAACACTCCAGCGATCAGAACGGGGTGACTGACCTTGCGGACTGTTTCTGTCAGGCACAAATTGGAGTGCGAAGAGAGACCCGCCGATGCTCGAACACCCACGCCTCCTCCCCATTCTCTAGAGGCCGATTATGACTCGATGAGTTCCTCTAAGAAGGAGGGGTAGCTAGGGCTCCAAGCCTTCGGCCGATGGCTACCCCTTTGCCGTCAGTGATCTCATTTACCCCTGAGCCTGATTCAGGACCAATCTGGCTCCGACTGCCGACCTTGATTGTTCAATGCGAGTACTGGACCCAAATCCACTCTCATCTACTTAGGCTGCTCCTTTCCTGTCTCCGAAATTTCAAGGCTCTAGACCTGTCGCCGAGATTGGCCCCTAGCGACCCTAGTGACCTTAGTGACCCTCCACAACTGTGAATGGTTTGCAGATCCTCGCGTCGGGGACCCCATCTAGGAAAAGCTGCCTTTGATGGTCGCGTGAGATTGGTCGGTTTGCTTTATTTGGTCAGGAATTACTTGTATTTGTGCATCAACACCGCTTGTACTGTAGATTTGCGCCTCGGCAGACAAAGCGCGACTTGGTAGGAAGACTGGGTGGAGTGGCCGCTCCAGATCCAAAAGATTCACATCTCACTGCTCAAGAGGAGTCTTTGATTATGGTCCGACCTTGTTCCAGTCTCTCCTTTTCAAGAGAATCATGATTTGGTCACACAGCTGTCTTTCCATCTCTCCCTCCCCTTCTGTCTCTCTCCCTCTGCTTGTATACAAATGTTGCGCAACGTGCGTTCAAATGTGATTTTCTTTGCAGCAGTCGAGAGGTTTGGGATACGCGCGCGGTAAAACGCCCGAAGCGGGTCCTCCCTCGGAGCGCCATGGTCACTCGGGTGTCAGCACTTCAACAATCCGCTCGCGACGAGCTCCATGAGTCGCCTCGCGGGCTGATTGAGCTCCAGTTTCATTTCCACTGATTCTCCACTTTCCGGAATTCCTGCGATAGTGCAGACGGAGTCTTTGCCCGGAATGTCTCGGGGGACACTTCCTTCGGGGCGCGCCGACTCCGGTTGGGAGCATGGATGTTGATCAAGCACGATGACTTGATGCCCAATGATGCAACCCTTTGGTGTCCAGTGCCCACTGGCTTTTTGCAGTGAAGGTCAATGGGTGATTGACGGAGACAGTCTCGAGGTCACTTGGTCAATTCTGTTGTGATTCTTGGCCCCGCGCGCGTGTGTGTGTGTCCATGTGTGAATTCATGACGTGGTCATGTATGTCTCCAGCAGCACAAAGGTGTCGTCTGCTCAGATAGGATTTCCATTCCCGGATTCCACGCTTGATGAGGATCATGACGGGGTACAGACCGGGGCATTGTGCCGGACTGTGCGTTCCTTCAAGGCTGATCTTCTGATCGCTGTCGGCTTTTCTTGGTGGTGTGTGCTCCGTGTCACTGGGATCTTGCTCGAGTCGAGACTCGAGAGTCTCGACCCTAGCCGCGATCCACTTTTTTAGCGCGTCAGAGATGGCTGTTGAGTGGATGTGTGCGCCGTTCGCAATTTCGCACGTCGCATGGGTTGTGTAAGAATGTACGCCCGTCAGCCATTTGAAAAAGTCTAGCTTCGACCAGCACCATTAGCCTCGAATTTTTTTTTTCACGCCAGTTCTGCTGTACGTCAATGTCTGATGGTAGGATCTGGTCGGCACTTGGAAGCTGGACTCGCTGAATGAGGCGAAACCACAACGATGAGCGTTGATGGAGTACAACTTGCTGCCAATGCACGCTGGAATGAGAACTGCTCCATGATCGCCTTTATGAATCCCAAATCTAATAGAGTCGCTCATTATCTCACCTGAGATCTAAAGATTGAACTAGCATTTTGTCACAACTTTTGAGAGCCAGAATGGAATGTTCGTGTTCATGCCGAGGTGTACCACATTCGGTCACGGTTAACCCGTCACCATGCACTGCATCAGAACTGGCTCGCCCTGGGTTTTGGAAATCTACGCTCAGGGCCTGAGGACCACTCTCACAATAGCCAACGTGACTTGCTGGTACTTTGACTGGATCTCGTTCGTGCAGAGATTCTGAGACCTATTCTCCGGACAATGTGTAATCATGTACTGGTTCAAAAAGGGGGGCGGGTTGATGAACACCACCCCCTCGAGTCATCGCTTCATGCTTGATCGCTATTGCCCCTTCAATGTCTATCTTGTCTATACTCTATCCTCATTTCTGACCTGGAAAAGCATCGCCACTGTAAGATCAAGGGCTTGCTAACCCACCTGGGACCTCCGGGTGCCTCGGTCTTTTAGCTGGTCATACATTCCACAACCCGTTCGTGCGGCATCATTCTAAACGATTGGGCAAATCACGCCGGTCAAGTGGTACTTGAACGCTCTGGTATAGACTGGATATCATCCCTCTGTGACCACACAGGCAAGTCCTCGGATCTATGAAACTGGTCCCGTCTACCTGGGCCAGTGTACTCAATGTCAAAGAGGAGCCCGTCTCGATATGGGGGGAAATGGAGAGAAAAAGGAAAAGAAACGAAGGGCCCTTATCGATGGCAGAAAAGACCAGAAAGATCTGTATCCTAACAATGACGGATGTGAGCAATGCATTGGTTACCTTCAGGACTCTTCAGTGAGGAGAATCGGTCTTTTGGGCTATCAGGGCTACTGAAATCACTCTCGAGTCATTTATTGGCCCTTGGGTCATGGGATCTGACGTGGTACTACAGCCTACAGTAACTGTACACATCTGCAGAAAGAGCACCTGATTTGGACGCTCACAGATCACAGCCCAAAGCTTGCATTTCTTCGCCGTATAACGCATCCTATACGCTTGTGGTGTTTAAGGAGCTTTTTAAGTACGAAGAGAAAAAAAGTGACTCCCACCCGACACTCCTCAATGCTGCTCGTGATGTCTCGCCCATGAACCACCACCCTCTATGTCTACGAAATGACTTCATGATTATTTGAGGCTACAGATTCTGAAAATACTGATGGTATCCGGGGTCTCATCATGTACTTGAGCAAAGATCAACATCTCATGAGATGACGGGGATCTGTAGTAGTATGTACCGGTATGGAGCATGCAGTCATGTGCTATTGTAAAACTCCAGCCGAGACTACAAAGACTCATACCGGGAAATAAAAGTCGAGTGACTAATTGCATCAATCTCGCCGCAGATCCCATCGAAGAGAACTCTGAGTTTATCATATGTCGAAAACGCTGAAGAATCTCAGCAGCATGAGCAAGTAGCGGTGAATTGGACCTGGGGTCTCCCGGCATGATTGTACACCAATAGCACCAGTAGATTTGTGACCAGAGCCATACTTTAAGCAGAACATGGTCCAATAAGAGAGAAGGCAGAAGCAAAGTCAAACAATTAAAGTTCCAGATTCTAGTAAAGGCGTGGTCTGGGTGTCATCATGAACAAGGCTCCAGGGATCACATTGCTTCTCTGTGAAGGTCTGCTGGTTGATAGATGGACAACATGAACAGATCAACCGACCCGAACCATCCCTCGAGTTCGAATCGTCAGAAACTCCACTCCGTCGGGGTTGTTCCCCCCCCCCCCGCCTTGACAGGCCTTCTGCCGACTTTGACCGCCGGGCGGGGTCCGTGTTCCTGGACCCCGCCCGCATTCTTCTTTTTCAAAGGGGGAGAAAGTTTGTTGATTCAAGAACTCTGGAAGCCTTTCTAGACTGTCAAGATGAGTGCCACAACAACAATGACCATGCCTGCGGAGATTACGGCAAGCAACGTGGCCACGATCTTCCCCGATGTGGACACCTCTCTGGCTCGTGATATTCTTCCCTCAGCGACCAGTAACGGAGCTGCCCAGAGCCCGGACTTGGACGGGTACGATGACGAGCAAGTTCGACTGATGGAAGAGGTATGCATTGTGTTGGATAACGAGGATCGGCCGATTGGCAGTGCCAGCAAGAAGACATGTAAGAGCTCCCGTGCAGACCCAGTGTTCTCTCTATCCATCATGAACCCTCCTCCCCCCCCCAGCAAGGTCTCGAGATCAACAAGACTGGGATGCGATTGCTAAGAGGAAATTTTTTCCACGTCTAGGTCACCTCATGACCAACATCGACAAGGGCCTTCTCCACCGTGCCTTTTCCGTCTTTCTGTTCGACTCCAAGAAGCGCCTTCTCCTGCAGCAACGTGCCTCCGAGAAGATCACCTTCCCCGACATGTGGACCAACACCTGTTGTTCTCATCCTCTGGGGATCCCGGGTGAGACTGGTGCGGAGCTTGATGCGGCCGTCATGGGTGTCAAGCGTGCGGCTCAACGCAAGCTGGACCAGGAGCTGGGTATCAAGGCAGAGCAAGTACCATTGGAGAAGTTTGAATTCTTCACTCGGATTCACTACAAAGCTCCCAGTGACGGCAAGTGGGGAGAGCATGAAAGTAAGTTTTTTGCCAAAGCGAAAAATCTATCGTCTCGGTCGGAGCTTTGGTGGGCTAACAGAGTGCTGTCCAGTTGACTATATCCTGTTCATTCAAACGGATGTCGATCTGGACCCCAACCCGAACGAGGTGCGGGACACCAAATACGTTTCGGCAGAGGACCTGCAGGCCATGTTCAAGCAGCCCGACCTCACGTTCACACCTTGGTTCAAGTTGATTTGCAACTCGATGCTGTTCGAGTGGTGGGGTCATCTGGGTACGCCGGCCCTGGATAAGTACAAAGGCGAAACCCAAATTCGCCGCATGTGAGAACCATTCCTGCCAGCTTTGATGCATGCAGATATTGGCTCGAAGCCCTCTCCCGTCGTAAGGGCCGAATTGCTATTTATGCCGATTTGCCTTTTCTCGGACATTTCCCCATATGATACCTTTATTTTCCTCTATGTGTCCTAATTCATCCAATTTTTCTTGGCAATTTAAGCGTGTGGCATATCATCGAAATCTCAGTATTGTCCCTGAAATCTAAACTTTCCCCCGGGGGGCGGGAAATAACTTCCTCTTCTGCGGACGCACGTCACGAGATGTCTCCGTCCGGGTACTGCATAATCACATGTGATCTTTCTCAAATCTGTGATTCCGCTGTCTTAAGTCAATGAGACATCGATATGCTCAAGAAACAGAAGGGGGTCCGTATTGACATGATACAAATTTGATTGTTCAGAACCGCAGTATGCAGAATGATACAAGTACCGAGTGAAATCAGGCCCGCCGGCTCGTGGACAGGAACAGAATACAGCTCCCCAAGATTGCGGTCCCGATGATGGTGATGACCACCTGGGTCTTCCATCCACTCTGAACGAGCGCCGCTTTCCGACTATACTTCATCACCGTGCGGGCATAGTTGAAGAAGCCATTGGCAAGACAGACGAGACTCAGTAACCAGAAAATGATCCCCAGTGGCAAAGACATGCGGCGCTCGAGACCGGACGGTTGCTCCCGAAAGTGGAAAGAGATGATGATGGCTAGTGCGACAATGGCCAGATACATCGAGAGACGCAGCCATGACAAGAAGGTGCGCTCGTTTGCACAGTGATCACGGGCATCGGAGCTGGTGTTCTCGAACAGGAGAGCTCCGAGAAGGGGACGCGAAAAGAGGATGTGTTGTTGGTCTTCCATATGTCTACAGGAGAGTCAGAAACAAAAAAAAATGATCTAATATTTGCAAAAAAAAAAAAGAGATGTGCAGAATCTTGACATGGAGCCATCTGTCACCACCCATTCATATTCCAGATCATCTATGCGTTGAGACTTTCGATGGAGAGAGAGGTGTCTGCAAGTTCAATCTCGTACGGCAACTCTGACTCAACTCAGAGGCCGATAGGGTTCCATTTACAACAACAGATTTGGAGGTGGAACCAGGTCCAGGCTTTATTTTGGGATAAGTTCTCAAAACAATAGAGGAGCCTGGATCGTGAGACTTACTCTTCCACGAACGCTGGCCGCGAGTGAGTTGGGTTGATGATTGGGTTGTACCGGCGTGGCATGCACGAGTCCGTGCCTGAGGATATGGATCGCTCCATCTACTCCAGATGACAGGAGGACACACTCTGAGACACGGATGGAAACAAACAGGAGGAGAAACAAGATCGAGAGTCGCGAATGATCTCAGATCGTCGAGGGAATCTCAGATGGAATGGATGGTATGGAGAAAAGCGGGCCCTCTCTGATCAGCATGTCCTGGGGGGGTCCTGGAAAAAGGATGGTGTGTCACGTGTGTCGTTGAACTCATCTGCGGTGATGTCATTGCGTGCCTCGGCGAGTCGCGTGCAGATTTGAGGAGTCGATTGTTGGTGAACTCGGTGCCGTTTTGTTTTGGTTAGGTTATTTACTATGTTGTTTCGATCGCACTCAACAGCCCTACCTGAAGGTTCCAATCTCAATTTCGTCACACATGTATAGTGAGGCGGGACTGCTCGACACCTCGCGCATATAGTCTGGAACGGAAGGGTTAAAGGTGGTCAATGTGACGGGATATATTGTGCATACAGAATCACCCTTTCGAGGGATAATCGTTCAAGGATTGGTGAAATTCAAGGCTAAGGTAAGTGCGAGCAGAATCTAGATGAATCAGAATGGGCGATCAATGGATCCTCATTGAATTAGCATTATTTTGCCAGCCTTACCTCAACAATCTCATCGACGATACCAGACCTCCAAGTTCAAGGTGTAGTACATCCATGAGCCCTACTAAGTTGTACCTACATACAGTACATTCCATAGTGTTTGCTATCACTACTAGTAGTAGTGCTAGGTCAGCGATCCGAATGAACCAGCAATCGGGTGGAAATCGGTCAGGTTGCGTGCTACTGATTCATGGAGGCAGGTGGTAGTCGTACCACCACTGCACAAGGCCCAGTGAAGGTCCACCCAGCCCGGTCGTATTTCGTATTCGCGCAACTCCCGCCTGATGGACCAAATGTTGCAGATCACTTGAAATGGCCGAGATGATGCAGTAGGGACACCCGTACTGTCATGGATCATAATCACCTATCCTCATATATAGACCTATCTCTTCATATTGAAGTCACTGACCCTGGACAGGAATTCGATTGAGGGTGGTGCACAGGAGGAGACCGTACCAAATGCATGTACCTGACTACTCCTGTAGCTCCTAAAGCTTAAAGTGTATTGACCTACAGGATGGATTCAACCGTGTAGGAGGAGAGTCGCCTGACCATAACTACAAGCCCTCCGATCACCACTTTTACCCCGGCAGCGTTCTCGTTTTCTCCGAGGGGGATCGGTGAGCAAGCGATAGTCCCGAAACCAGTCTGGACCCGGTCCAGCCCTTGTCACGGCAGCCAAAGTACCCAATCGTAGTGGGCCAACCTGCATGGCCAGTAGTTCCACATGTACCCCAAATGCCGCTTATCGGCCGCTCGGTCCATCGCGGTCGATCGTCGAGTCCTTCGCCCCATTGGCATCGACCTCTTCTCCCGAGGATCGCATCATGGACAGGATGGTACATGTCATATATCCCACCCAATTCCCCAGCGATCCGGCCGGAATCAGGCTTCGACAAGGAGAACGAGTCTTCAAGGAAACTGGAATGATTAACGATCGAGCTGGTCGTCGCATCGCTCTCCCTTCAAGTGGAGTCGGTCGGGAAAACCGGGTTTCTCTCATGAAGACATGGGCCAAAGTTCATCCCTTGACCTTGTCACCTCAGTAACTGATCCCGCTTGCTTCCAAGACTGCGGCGACGGCCAGGAGGCAGTACCTGGAACGAACTACCAAGATCGGGGATTGAAGTTCGCCCGGTGAGCGGCACCTGTAAATCAGATGCACCACATCCAGTGCATCCGCATACTGGAGAAACCTGCCCGTCCGAAGTATATCGTTAGATCAAAAAAAAATCCGCGGACCCTGCCCCACTTTTTCCGTTCGTCTTTTGCCTGCGCGCCGCCTCCAATTTCCAGATTGACTTTCTCTCTGCACTCCTCCCCCCCACGCGCGGCGAATAATTTGGGTGGTTTGACTTTTCCAGTGACCTAGACACTACTTCCTGATCATCTTCTTTCTCACTTCTCGACCAGCCTCTCCAGACGCTGCAGTGGGATCGCGCATTTGGACGTGAGAAAAAAAAAAGGTCTTTCACTTGCCTCCATCTGGTCGCCATGTCACCCCGCAATATACGTCCAGCAGAATCTGCGGACTACCACAGTCCCTTCCGAGGGTCGTTCCAGTCCAGCTCGCCACTTGCCGAGGCTGTCATTGCCCGCGATCTTGCACACTACGTCGATGAAGATTCCAACTTCAGCACCGACGAGGCATCCGAGGCCTCCACGGTTCGACCCTCAGACGGACGCCCCTCAAGTTCTTATGCGGGGGGGAACCCACACTCGTTGGCGGGCTCATATCGCCGCCCCGGGTTCTTCACCAGTGTCAACCATTCCACCATTATTCCCGCTCCCGCCGACTATCAACCCTTGACGGAAGCTGAGCGTCAGCAAGCCATCGAGGAAGAGCGGCAGTTGTTGAGCGACAACCACGTCATCGCGACCGAGGAGACAGAGGGGCTACAGAATAAATTGAGCAGAGTGTTCTCGGCGTCGTCGGGACAGCCGGGAGCGGGAAAGTACAGTGGCTCGGTGCGAGTCGGGCAGGATGAAACGACTGCTCTACTCGGAGCCCCGGAAGCCGGTGAATTGGGGCCCGAGGAGATTGATCGGAAATGGGAGGAAGCCGTGACCGCCGGTCTTATCACAACAACGTGGCGGCGAGAGATGGAAGTGCTGATTCGATACTCTGCCCCGCTGATGATCACCTTCATGCTGCAATATTCACTTACCGTCGCCAGTATCTTCACTGTCGGTCATCTCGGCAAGGAGGAGCTAGGTGCTGTCAGTCTTGCGTCTATGACTGTAACGATTACCGGCAACGCAGTCTACTCTGGACTCGCCACCAGTCTCGATACCTTATGTGCTCAAGCTTACGGATCAGGCAAGAAGAAGTTGGTGGGATTGCAGATGTTGCGCATGGTTTATTTCCTCTTGGTGGTGACGGTCCCCATCGCCATTATCTGGTATTTCTCTGAAAATGTCCTGGACAAGATCGTCCCGGAGAAGCGAGTCGCCAAAATGGCAGGCTTGTACTTGAAGGTGGCTCTTCTTGGTTTACCTGGATATGCGTGCTTTGAAAGTGGCAAGCGATACCTGCAGGCCCAGGGTGTCTTTTCCGCCTCACTCTACGTTCTCCTCATCTGCGCGCCCTTGAACGCCTTCTTGAATTGGTTCTTCGTTTGGGTCAGTTTCGCGATTCTCTTGTTCCGGCTGTGTTCGTCCTGCTGACTCTATCCACAGAAACTTCAATGGGGCTTCATCGGCGCTCCCATTGCCGTTGTCATCACCGAGAATCTTCTCCCGATCTGTCTTTTCGCATACATCTACTTCCGAGTGGGGTCTGAATGCTGGTGCGGCTTCACAAGACGCGCGTTCGACAATTGGGGTCCTATGATTCGCCTTGCCTTGCCAGGTCTGATGATGGTCGAAGCCGAGTGTCTTGCTTTTGAGGTTCTGACCCTGGCCTCGAGTTATCTGGGCACCTCAGAACTGGCTGCACAGTCTATCCTGGCCACCATTTCCAGTATTGTGTGGCAAATTCCATTCCCTCTTTCCATCGCCTGCAGCACTCGCGTGGCAAATCTGATTGGTGCATCGCTGGTGGGAGCTTCCAAGACCTCGGCGAAAGTGAGCTTCTGCCTGGCCACTGTGGTTGGTCTTTTCAATATGGTTCTCCTTTCGAGTCTTCGAACGTCTGTCCCCAAGCTGTTCAGCTCCGATCCGGAAGTGATTGAACTCGTCGCCATTGGTCTTCCTGTCTGCGCTGCATTCCAACTCTTCGATGCACTTGCGGCAGTCTGTAATGGTGTTCTTCGAGGCTTGGGACGTCAGGAAATTGGTGGTTACATTCAGGTTCTGTGTTACTATGCCATCGCTATGCCCATTAGTATGAGTACGACATTCTCATTGCACTGGGGCATCCAGGGTCTTTGGACTGGTGTCGCGGTCGCCCTTTTGTTTGTGTCGTCGACAGAGGCATTCTTTATCAGTCGAATCAGCTGGGAACGTTCTGTGGAAGAAGCCCAGCGACGCAATGAGGCTATTTGAATTTTTTTTTGTCAGATACGGAGGAAGCGTTTGTACCGTTAGCATTCGGAAACATGAATCACCGACTTTGCATTTAGACTACTGATCCAACCAGTCGGATTTGGAGGTCATGCCATTGATGTTTAGCATATGAGTATGGGCCAAGAGCTACGCCAGTACCGAATACAGGGCAATTATACATCTGTATGCATATTTGGGTGTACCTGACTCAGCACAGATACATACACCAGTAGGCTCCCGTCTTGGAACTTGTGGTCATAGCTGGTCACGGCTACGTGCTTAGCGGCGTCGCCCAGACTCGGCTTGAGAGGAGCGATGTCTGCCAATCTACTGCCAGAATTCAGGAATTTCTGCCCGAGGATCTGAAGATTGACCAAGAAAGTACCTTTCCGATATTGACCGCCACTCTTGGATACTGATGATGATCCCCGTCCATGCCTAACACACTTAAAGACTAGAAGGGCTGTAGAAAATGATTCGTGATAGATGATATTGTTTGTTTTTTTCATTCGGGTGCCACAATCGAACACGATCCCTTGTCTTCATGACAGAAGGCCATCATCCGAGTCTACCTAATACTCGAGGATGGCCCAGGTCTGTTCATCCGACGTTGAGAAGATCACACCGGCCCCGAGAAGCTCCTCACCAGCGCGAGCGACATCTGTGGCGGGGACATTCATCTTTGCAGCGATTTGCTGCACATGCAGGCCAGTGTCATCTTGGGGCTCGGTCCTTAGCACCTGATAGACCTTCTTGGCTAACGGTGACATGGACATCAACGCCCGGTTCTGGCCCGCACCATAGTCTTCCGCGCCTCCCATCATTGCATCTCCCCCGGCTGCCGCGGCGTTCTTCGTGCCCGTGTTCGCCCCGCCAGGAGGCCCACGAGTGAAGAACAAATGGACTACCGTGGCCTCGAGAATATGACAGTGTAGTTCATTGATATCTGTCACGGGAAGCACGTTATGTGCGCCCACGTATCGCTTGTTTCCAAACGACTTCACAGCGCCGGACACCCGAGCATAGCCGTTGAGCTGGATCTCGTTCTTGCCGCTCCCCGGGCCTTTGCCTTCGTCTGTTTCCATGCTGTCTGCATTTCCGGAATCGACCCACTTCTTGACCTCGATTTCCCCCGTGCCATCGTCGATCTTGTATGTGACGTTGGTGCTTTGAGTGCTGATATTGCGGACTTGGCCGATGAAGAGAACGCTGGCTACATCGGCGCCGTCGATTTGATAGTTGGCCTCGGGAAAAGGTTGAGATGCATCGACGATTTGCTTGACCGTCACGGGACGAAGTGTTTTGTTATCGCGATCGCCACCCTGATATTCTTGTGAGTCCATGACAAGGAAAGGAAGGTATATGCATTTGAGCTTCGGTTCCTACCTTTCCACCGGAGGGACTATTCATCTCGCCAGGCATAAAGCCGCCGCCAGCACCACCGCCGCCTCCGCCATATGAGTTGTAATTATTGTAGCCGCCGTCTGCATGAGAGTTTGTCAGAACAGATCAGGGAGAGAAGCGATCGTAAAGTGCGTTGAAGCTACTCACCCATTTTGAGAACTGATAGTATGCCTTGTGCAGTTGTAGAATCATTTTACTCGATTGGGAGCGTGTTTGGACGCGTCGCGGGGCGCTGTTTGCTCTGTTTGCAGTGGCACATGATCCGCCGCTCACCGCCTTGCGGAGTTTCCCCGATTTTTCGTTTTTTTTTTTTTTTTTTTTTGGGACGGTACGAGCGAGAGGAAGACTTTGAGATTGGTGACCAACTTTTTTGAAGATTCTTCCAAGTACCGGAGGGTGAAAGTGCAGGAGCAGACTGTACGAATCTTTGCGACTCGTTCAACAGGCTTCTCGGTCCACCTTTATCGCTGGTTGGGATCTCCGACGTCCCCTCATTGAAATTTTCCATTCCGTCAATCGTCAATCGGCACGATAATCACCGAAGAGGCCTCTCCCACATTTGCCCGCCATGCCTCGCCGCCAGTCATCGCCGGCGATGTCGGAAAATGAATTCGATATCACTAGTGCCTTGTTTCAAGACAATGATAATTCCGATATTGAGACTGGCAAAAATGCCTCGCACAAGACCTTCGACCATACTCAAGACCTCGACTTCCTCAACGGCGACGACGATGGCGATGCAGCTTTTATTGCGACACAGCAGGCATCAGCCAACAGGAAAGGCTCAAATCTTAAGGGCCGCACAGTGAAGAAGGGAGGTGGCTTCCAAGCTATGGGTCTCAACGCCAATCTCCTCAAGGCAATTGCTCGGAAAGGATTCTCAGTTCCGACCCCAATTCAACGAAAGACGATACCGGTGATCATGGACGATAAGGATGTTGTTGGTATGGCTCGAACCGGTTCCGGCAAGACTGCAGCTTTTGTTATTCCAATGATTGAGAAGTTGAAGAATCACAGCCCCACGTTTGGTGCTCGCGCTTTGATTATGTCGCCATCACGCGAACTTGCTCTGCAAACCTTGAAGGTGGTCAAGGAGATGGGCCGTGGGACAGACTTGAGATCAGTCTTGCTGATCGGTGGAGACAGCTTGGAGGACCAGTTTGCCATGATGGCTGGCAATCCTGACATTGTGATCGCCACCCCCGGTCGTTTCCTTCATTTGAAGGTAGAGATGGATCTGGATCTCTCGAGTATCCGCTACGTGGTCTTTGACGAGGCCGATCGTCTCTTCGAAATGGGTTTCGCCGCCCAATTGACTGAGATTCTTCATGGTCTCCCCTCGACTCGACAGACGCTTCTGTTCTCCGCGACGCTCCCCAAATCACTGGTAGAATTTGCGAGAGCAGGCCTGCAAGAGCCGAGTCTTGTGCGCTTGGATGCCGAAACCAAGATCTCTCCTGATCTTCAAAATGCATTCTTCTCCGTCAAGTCGTCCGACAAAGAGGGCGCTTTACTTCACATCCTGCAAAATGTCATCAAAATGCCCACTGGCCCGACTGAAGTCACACAGAGGTTCAAAGCGGAAGCCGAAGACCCGAAAAGCAAGAAAAGAAAACGCCCTCACTCCGGAAAGTCCATCTATAAAGAATCTCCCACCGAGCACTCCACCATCATCTTTACCGCCACTAAGCATCACGTCGACTATATTTATTCCCTGCTGATTGAAGCTGGTTACGCGACTTCATATGCTTATGGTAGTCTTGACCAACTAGCCCGGAAGATTCAGGTAAGCTTTGCGTTTATTTGAGCTTCTTTTTTTTGTGGTCCCATTTTTGGGACTTTCTGGTCAAGGATAATGCTAATATCATCTGAACTCGATAGGTTGAGAACTTTCGAAAGGGCATTTCCAACATCCTCGTTGTCACAGATGTAGCTGCCCGAGGTATTGATATCCCGATTCTTGCCAATGTCATCAATTACGATTTCCCCTCTCAGCCCAAGATCTTTGTTCATCGGGTTGGTCGTACTGCGCGTGCCGGTCGGACCGGATGGAGTTACAGCCTGGTCCGTGATGCGGACGCGCCTTATCTGCTTGATCTCCAGTTGTTCCTTGGACGGAGATTGGTTCTGGGACGTCAATTCGGAACGGACGTCAACTATGCGGAGGATGTTGTCGTCGGTGCCCTTCCGCGTGATCCACTTTCACAGAGCTGCGAATGGGCCAATAAGGTTTTGGTCGAGAATGTCGACATCGCCTCGCAGCGTCAAGTGTCTGTCCGCGGTGAGAAGCTGTACATGCGCACGCGAAATGCGGCATCATTGGAGAGTGCAAAGCGAGCGAAGAAGGTTACATCGTCGGAGGAGTGGTCCACCTTGCATCCTCTCTTTAACGACGACGAAAGCCAGATGGAAGCGGAGCGGGAGAAGATGCTTGCCCGGATTGGCGGCTTCCGCCCCTCAGAGACGGTCTTTGAGGTGCACAATCGACGAGGAGGCAAGCAGGAAGGTGGAGAAGCGATTGACACCATCAAACGACTTCGTGCTACCGTGGATAAGAAGAAGATTCGTGCTCAGCACAAGGAGCAATCTGAGCTGGCCGAGCTGGGTATCGCTGTCAACCAAGCCGACAAGGATGACGATGCTGAGGAGGACGTGGATCTCCCCGATGTCGCGGGAGACAACATGTCCGAGGCCTCGGAAGGTGAGCTGGAAGTGACCTTTTCGGCCTACAACCAGAAGGACAAGTCGTCCGGCAAGGCCACTGGGCTCCCAGCCAATGCCTTCCAGAATCCCGATTACTTCATGGGGTACACGCCTGCGCATCACAACAGTGCTGAAGACCGGGCGTATGGTGTCCACTCCGGTACCAACTCCAACTTTGCACATGAGTCTCGCAACGCCACGATGGATCTCAATGGCGACGACGGACAGAAGAACTTTGGTGAGAATCGTTCCGTCATGCGATGGGACAAGCGACACAAGAAGTACGTCGCCCGACAGAATGACGAGGATGGATCAAAGGGTACGCGTCTTGTGCGCGGAGAGAGTGGCGCGAAGATTGCTGCCAGCTTCCGCAGTGGCCGATTCCAGAGCTGGAAGAAGGGCAAGCGTATGAGCAACCTGCCTCGTGTGGGTGAAGCGGAGACACCAGGTCTCTCCACGGGGTCGGGGATGCCCGGTGTTCACGGTCCTGGAGGCCGATTCCGTCACCAGAAGCAGCAGGCACCCAAGCGCGCCGATCCACTGCGTGGCGACTACGAGAAACAGAAGAAAAAGAACGAGACTGCACGAGAGCGTCAACAAGGCCAGGTCGGCGGTGCTGCGGCTCGGGGCAAGAGTGAGATTCGCTCTACCGAGGATATTCGCAAGGCGCGAAACCTGAAGCAAAAGCGTCGCGAGAAGAATGCTCGTCCTTCCAAGAAGCGCTAGGCGGCATGATGGGATATCGAGGAGCAAGTTGATGCTTGATTTATTTGTTTTTGAGAAGTTTGGTTGAGGGGAGGTTTATACACTGGGCTCCGAGGAGCGTTTGCCTCTCTCTACATAATGTCCATACTACTACTCTGCCTGACCGTCTCGTCTCTCTACAAGATACCACCCACGTGAAGAGAATACAGTACTACTTTGACGAATAGTAGATCCATTGCCCCTGATGTAGTCCAATCCCAACCTTACAGCCGCAATTCCACCTGGTCTCTTTCCTCACGTATTCTCTCCCCTCTTCTCACCGAGTCCACCTACATAGGTGGTATCATGAGGTCTTTGGGTGCCGAGTCGGACATGGGTATCGGACATGGATGGCAACAGCCATGCTTGTGGGATCCCCAATGCAGTCTCGTTCTCGGGAGAGCGTGAGCCAACCTGGTCTCATAGTTGAATCCTCCTGTTTTCACTGGACAGTCCCAATTGACTAAATTTTCGCTTCATTCCCTTTTTGTTCAGAAAAAAAAGCCGAGGGAGGAGAATTGAAGAAGGAAAAAGGGGGGGGAAACAGAGAGAGAGAGACAAAAAAAAATCAGCCGACAAGGCCCAATTGCAAATCACATCCGGCGCTCAGAGCGCGTCCGAGAGAAGGGAACCGTTGGACCATGTTCGAATGGATTATTGAATCCATCCCGGATGCTCATGGGCGGAATCACAAAGAATTCATCCAATGGGAATCACGCAGCTGACCGGTGATTTTGACAAGTGGATGTGTAGCGGGAGAATTAGTAGTCTAGTCATAATAATCATCATGTATGAGACGGTTGGACCCACGAGGTGCACACCCCCGTCCTCCCGGATTATCTCCGCTGGTCCAGACCAGCGGAGATGTGATTCGGCGAGATCCGCCCTGCTATTGTGCAATATTGTCCCGTTGGAACCAGTCGTCGGGGAATAAATCGTCTCTAGTCTCTACTCATCGACCGTTAGTCTGTTAGGACTAGCTGGGAGGATCGGGGCCCCGGTCGCCTCGATGTCCACCGTGCGAGTGGTCCCGGGGATATGACAAATACTTTCTTTCCCACTTTGTCCCTCCATCGAATTTCATCCAATCTGTAGTCTGTCCTCCTGCCTCAATGGTTCATCTTGTGCTGAGGGTTGGTCCCGGGAGAGGAACGGGATACTTGTGCATGTGCATGTATCCACGTCAATGAGACCCTGTACCTCAAACTGGTTTTTGTCACGACCCCATTGCAATAGCTCAACAGTCAAACTCTCAGGTCCACATTAGGAACTTGAGAGTCTCGTCCCTATAGAGGGTCAATTCCGAGACTTGCCTCTCTACCATCTCATACTGGTACTGGTTTTCCCTCCCTCTCCTTTCGGTTGAGTGCCTGCGAGGGGGATCTGGCATTAGCCCTGGTAACTGTCGGGCTGCACTCTTTTCCCCCTGGGGATCATGACCATGATCAATCTGTGGGCGAATGATGCAATCCAATCCTTTCACACCACCCACCTAAGAGCACACCAATCATAGACAATACACATCATCCAGTGTACACGTCCCCTCCCAATACCTAATGCATGGAGTCATATACAGTAGGACTGGATTCTCAATCACTCTAGGGTTTAGCCGCCTGGACACTGTCTGGACGCCGACCATCGCTTTTAGCCCCGAAATGGATAGGCGTCACACCATCACCCGGTGGAGCGAGCCGGTCCCTCAAGCAGTTCGCGCTATTGACTTGGACAGGCCGATCGTGCATGAACTGGGGGGTTGACAGGCCCTGGTTCAATTCCCCCCATCACTTCCCCCCCTTACTGCTCCGCCGACGGCCTCTGCATCATGGATGTTCCACTAAACTTTGTCTTGAAAGCACCATTTCGATCTGTGGATCCTCACCCACTGACCTTATATTTGGTATGGTACTTTATCCATCACAGACACTGGGCGAATAAATGATAAATGCTCCTCTCTATTCAATGTGTAAATGGTGACAGATGTGAACCAGCTACATGATGCAGAAACTATAACTGCCACCGTGATGTGCCGAGTTTGGAGTTTTCCCTCCCCATTTGACCACCGCCTGTATTGAAAACCAGGGCCGTTGATCTCGTCAGTGTTAGGTCCTCCTCCAGACGCAGACCACCAGCGGGGATTTGAATAACCTTGTTCAGCCGGCTTTGAATATGAATCCTGGCTGTCGTCCGGGCTGGGCACGAGTCGCGCGGCACCGTTGAGTTGACAAGGGAATTGACCCCGGGCCTCGAGTCCTTTTGTCGGGTTGACTCCCGCTTTCACCGGGGCGCCAATGGCAATTCTCACGACTTTCTCTCTACGGAGTCTATTCTGTCTACTAAATCCTGGTTCATCATGCTGTCTATACGTCTATACTGTACTAGTGTACTAGCGTACTCGAATCGTCCAAATTCTACAGCACATAGGAACATGGGTCAGTGCGATCATTGCATTTGCACTGCAATATCCGTTTCGACCACGCCCGTTCATCCTCAAGACATTGAGATGATCGTGTGCTTGCTCGGATGTGTCCAGTGACGCGACGACTGAAATGCAGGCCTGATGCTAGGGGTAAAGCACTCGTGTGCTTACCGCTAGAGAAAGGGACAATGATCCTTTTCAGTACCAATGACTTGACTGATGTCCATCACGATAGGCCCAGACTTGCTGATGATGCGATCTTCCCACCTAAATAATATCCCGTTACAAGTACAAGTCTGTTGTTCATTGATTTCCATTATCCAAAAGGCCCTTTTCTATTCTGACAATTCCTAGCAGAGAGAGAGAGGAGGGGAGAAAGATCTTTTTTTTTTACTTTTGGAAATCCCTTTCCCCCTGACTTTTCCGTTTCTTGTCTCTCGCACGTCTGCTTCTACACCTGCCGACCCGCTAAAGGGAGGGAGCTTCGGGAAGTTTTTTTCCCCCTTGTAGACTCGGCCTTTTTTTTTTTTTACTTTTCTTTTCTTTCTCACAAATGATATCTTGTACAAGTCGTTGAGATCTCTTTCTCTCTTTTCTCTCTCCCAGGCTAATTAATGTGATCTAAAAAGGGCCTAGAGTGAACTGTATGGATTTACCTTGAGACATTGACCGAGTTGTACACTGCAGGGAGAGAGATAGAGGGAGAGCTGGAGGATGTACCCTTTACCTATTCGGTCAAAATGTCTTATTTTGTATGTCCACGCCCTATGTCAGAGTATATCATGGGATGAAATGACGGGGGAGAGTTTCAATGCGACACTCTTTCACCTACGGATGAAGATGTGTATACTCCTTGGATGTCGCCCTTGAGAGGGCGCTTTCACTACTGTACGTTTATTAGGGTTGAAGCAAAAAAATTCATTCCTTCAGACTACACCCTTACTATAGAGTATAGACGCGATTTATTTGCTGTCGAAAACGTCCATTTCATCTTTCGCCGCCACCAAGGGTTGACTGGTGACTACGGCATGCAGCCCTAGACATCAATGGGCATCGCATGACTCCCTTGTTTCAACTGCCTTCCCCCCGAGACCGACTCTCTCGCGGGAAGAAGGAAGAAAAAAAAAAAAAAAAAAAAGAGGCAGATCCATCTTCCGATTCAACTTGAAGCTATCGTTCGATTGTAACCCGTCATGCCCCCTGTTGTACAACGTCGCATAGTGACGGACATGACCTTTGAGATTCTCCATTGGATGATTCGCTCAGCAGTCCTCAAGTCGAGATGGATCTTCGGCTTTCCGATAAATGATGACCTGCCCTGACAGTTCAGCCTCTCCGATGACAAGCGAGGCGCGGAAAGACTCTCTCTGTCTGCGACCGTCTGCTGGATCGACGGGCACGACGGACAATTGCTTGGCGGGGCGATGTTGTCAATACCCTCGTGGGAACCTCGGTCGTATCGAAATGGGTGAACGGTCCTACGCTTGTCGTGTTTCTGATTCGAATCCAACGATTTGTGTAGGAGGATGAACCGGATGACCTCCGTCTTATTGACCAAATGATTTGATTATTTATTCTAATTCTTTTAATCGTTGATCTCTCTGTTTTTCAACAACCATCTCATCCGGCGTCGACCAAGTGTGTGTCGCACAGGGTCCGCGTATAGATTGCTCGCACAATCCCGTGCTTGGCGGTTCCTCCGCCAGTTCAAGAGTGGAGGCGCCTAGAGAAGTTGAACCGTTGACAGCGTCCACCACCGTGCAGAAAGGGGAATGGAATGTTGCCTTTTGGTCAGTGCCGAACGCCACTACCTGCTGCATTAGCAATGGCGCGGGCGGAGACACTGACGTCGATACGACTAAAAGGCGCCCACTGTACCCTTTTGCGGTGGACCTTGCTTCGTGGCGGTAATGGGAGAGAGGGGATGCTCATAGTATGTCCATGCTTGATCGGTTGAGCCTCCAAGCTCATTCCAGTTCCAGCGCCCACAGACGATGGATTGAAAGGGGAGAGAGAGAGAATGTGTGTAGGGGAAAAGGTGTGAGGGAAATCAACCGGAAGAACCTCATGTTACGATCTCCTTCTGATGAATCCGTGCCCTGTTCTACTGTACTGCACTGTTACTTGAATCAGAGACCCTGGACCCGCCTTCAAAATCTCCGTCGGTTTTATTTTTTTTTTGCTTCTTCTCTCTTGCGCAATGACACCAGTTGCAAAAGAAAAGGATCATCCACAAGTCGCCCACCCTGGAATGGTTTCTCCTCGGACGAACTATTGAATCAGGGCGAACCACTCGCCGTCGAGAACAGACTGCCGCGACCCCCACTCGAGTTCCTCGTCCTCCTCGAGTCCGGCGATCGTCCTTGCCGGCAGCTGTCGTCGGCGTTGGACGTTCCACGCGGACGGAACTATTGGAGACATCGGAGATATGGAAGAATGATCAGACCGTACCTAATTGGCAACAAATGGTCATATTATTGTGTCTTTTGCCCCCCATTTCCCCCCATTTCCCTCTCGGCATTGTTTGGTATGGAACGACAACCGAGTGACCCAAGTCGGGATGGGACTTGAAGCATTCAAGTAGGATTATTGGCGTCTATCGCAGTTTATCCTTTCTGGTCTTGCTACGGGTTCTGTGCTGACCTCGGGATCGTCCGTCTCGTAGATGATAGAGAGATAAGACAGCCGTGATCATCCTCGTCACTGCGTAGATCGGAGTATTTTCGCCTATTCGAGTTTCTTTCTCTCTCTCTCTCTCTCTCTCCCTCTCTCTCTCTCTCTCTCTCTCTCTCTCTCTCACTATTCCCCCCCTCATTTTTCCCCCCAAATTGTTTTGGGAGAAATTGTCTTTTTGGGGGGTTTTTGCTTTTTCCCCAATCACACCGTTCACGGGAATATTTGTATTGCCAACCTGATGGTTTGAGGTGATCATCGTCCAATAAATGAGCATCCAAGGAAATCTCCGGTCCCCAGTCCGTCGGATCGTCTGATCGTCTGATCGTCCAACCTCCCAAATTTGTGACGATCCCCGTTCTCCGGCCCGAAATGGTTCTTCTCTTTCCTCTATCCCTCTATCCCTCTGTTCCCGTCGTCGTGCGCCTATTCTAATCTTGGTCCAGGGAAACCGTCCTGCGAACCGCGTCTCTCCTCCTCCCCCATGGACCCTTCATCACAGCCAAACTGGAAATTCCATCGCTTTGCATGGAAGCCACCCAAGTGGACCGAGTCGTTCCTTGGATCCACCCGCAAAGCACGATGCAGATCAGGCTATTGATTGGGGGCTTGTCCCATGGATGGAATGGGATTGGATCTGGGGGGGGGGGGGAGGATGGCAGGTTTTTCCTTTTTCTCTCTTTTCTTTTTCTTTCTTTTGTGCCGGGGACTTTGTATTCTTTATTTTTCCTTTTTGTCTCCTCAGACTTTGGATGGCCTCCTTTAGTTATTCTCCCCTCTCTGTCTCTCTGCCTTTTTCCAATTCCGTTTTTTTTGTACTAAAGGAAAAAAAAAACAATAAAATTTCCGAGAAAATAAATTCCCCGATAGTGGATATGGTTCCGTGTCAGTGCCGAGTTTCACGGAACCAGACTCTGATTTTGGTTCAGGTTCAGGTTCAAGTTCAAAGTTCAAAGTTCAGGTTCTGGCTCTGGCTCTGGCTCTCTGATTCTGCAGAGCACATGAGGCATTGATTCCCTGGGACTTGGCATTCCGATGCATGTGGTCGGTGGATCACCGCACGGGCGCTAGCGACGATGGTGTGCTGGGATCCTCCAGAGCCCTTTTCTTCGGGGGCATTGCATGGATCATCATGAGATGGGAAAGGGTCCTCTTTTATCATGGAAATTGAAATCCCGATCGCCCAATAGGTGTATAATCCCTCTCCTTCTCTCTCTCCAGCCCTCTCACAAGACGGGCAGGGACTGCAGGTGAACCGGGGGTAGATGGAGAGGCAAGGGCCAGGTTGAGTGCTCCACGACCTGTCAACTCGGAAGAAAGGCCGAAAGGAAGAAAGAGAGAGAAAAGAGGGTGAGGACAGCAAAGAATGCAGATTCAAATGACGTGGGGGACGGGTTTGGGAGGAGCTCCCTCGACTGTCCATCATTCACCCTCCGGTGATGATCCCATGAATATGAATTCTCCTGAATCTGAGGGGGAGAGGGGGGGGGGGGGGGGGGGTTTCGTTGGTATGGCGATCGGACACTGTTAAAGTCGTCTCTCTACTACTTTCTAGTAGAGAGTCTCTACTATCTAATGCATCATCTACTCGTCTAACTAAACTTTTCATCGTAAATGTCCGTCTATCAGCTACTAGCCGCCCCCTCCCTCAGCAATCATCCACCCACACTCTCTCCACTACCTCCGAGGGCAACTCCAACCCCCTTTGAAAAGGATCTTGTCGTCCACGTTGGTCATTTTGCTCCTCGTTGGAGCAGAAAGGGGAACATGATTCATGGCCCCGATGTCTTGTTGCCCTTTTCTTGTGCGCGCCCCCCTTTCTTTTCTCCCAACCTTCCCCTCGTGCCTGTCATCCGTACCTCTGCACTTGAGGAGGTTATATCCATCCGCCTTTGTTGGAGAAGAAGGGACCTGGAAGGCGGGCAGGATCGTAGAAGAAAAAATTCTCCAAAAAAAAAGGCAACTGTTGAATAGAATGAGAAAATCAACGCGATGAATCACAACGGAATGGCTGCTCGATGGACGAGGGCTGTGACGAGGTATACCAGTCACCCGAGTGAATTGTAGTCATTCTGGTGTCAGTCCATCAGCGACATCCTCTCTCTCTCTCTCTCTCTCTCTCTCTCTTTCTCTCTCTTTCCCTCTCCAACAAATCACCCTTCCTCTCCCGAGATCTTCATTTTCCTCCTGCAGTCTTCTTCTTTTTTGCCTTTTTCCTTTTCCTCCATCTCTTTTTTCTTTGGCTCTGGGAATGACTTTTGGATGATCTCCCGTGTCCTTCATTCGACCTCTGGACCAATCCACCCCATGCAGACCGTGGGCCCGGGACTCAAGATTGACACCAGGTAAGGCGTCTGGTGGGAGAGAACAGCGAATCAAAGCCGGGAGAAGACACCGAATCATAAAAAAGGACAGAGAGGGAATTATTGAAAAAGAAAAGAAAAAAAAAAAAGAGCAACACTGGCTCACTGACACACTCTTCTCTTTGGATTTTCTTTTTTTTTTCTTTTTAAAAAAAAATCATCTTTTGGCTCTCTTGGCTGCAATCTGCAGGTGGGATCTTCCAAACATCAATGATCGCCCGCCAACCCTGTAATCCCCCCCCCCCCCCTGTCAAGTCGCCTGCAAGTGTCGAGGACATGCTGCATGCGCGGTTACGAGGCAATCGGCTGTCATGATCTGAGAACCTCCTCCTCCCAAAAGTTCCCGCTGATCGATGCAGTTTATTGCTTGACTGCTCCAATCGCACCTGGCGCTCCCCGTCAGAAAATGATCAGTTCGTCCCACGCCCGGTCCCGGCGAGGGATTGTCGCTCGTTGACAGGCGACGGGCGGATATCGACGCCTGTTCACTTTACTCCCCTCCCAAAGAGGAAATCCAGCGAATCTCGGCATAAATCATATTTCTGAAAAATTGTCAAAAAATCATAAACAAAATAATGAGGAGTTTTCCCCACCCCATAACCCAAATTTTTCTTTTTGAATGGAACCAGACAAGGTCATGACTGTTGATCTTCGTCAAACGGCTTCTTGATTTCACGGGTTTCTTGAAGAAAAGAAAATCCCAACCCCCCGCGAGCGCCTTCTGAGACTGGAGATATCGTCCTCTGCCCATTTGACCACCCCCGTTGGTGATCTCTGCCCGTGGAGTTCATACCCACGCTCCACCCACCAATTCCTTCATATTCCAGTGCTGCTACCGTCGTCAATTGGTGTCCTCCATTGGATTTCAACTCGATACTCGGCTCGCTCGTCGGCAGAGTGCACACTACAAACGTTCGCTCTCCCTCTTCCCCCCCCCCCCCCCACACACCACACACGGTTCAGACCCTTTCGTCATTGACGTTCTGGACGGTCGTCGCTCTCCGAGGTTCTCGACCCTCGTCCTCGACTCCCTGGTGATCCCTTCGTCCCGGTCCCCTTCATTGTTCGTGCCTGGCGCTGTCAGATGTTCTGCCTGCGGCCCTGACCTGATATCCCTAAGATTCTCCTTTGTTCCCATCCCCCCATCAGCCAGATTCTGAACCATCCCAACTCCTATCCAGGACACTCAAAGGGGGAGGGGGAGGAGGAGTAAAAAACTCCCCTTGGCTAGACATGCCACCTCGAATGATCTGAGAAAGAGCTTCATGGTCCTCAATAGTTTAAGGAGAACAATTTCCCCCCGCCGGCCGCCGTGGAATCCTGCAGTATACGCAAAAAGCAAAGGACGAAACCGCGGCAATCTTCTCTATCGGATTTGATTTCTTCTTCTTCATCATCATCATCATCATCGCCATCTTCTTCTTCTTCTTCTGAGAACCAGGATCTTCCAAGGTGGGTTGTGGTGCCTGTTCTGTGAGACCGTCCACCGTGCCGTCTGATGCTCCGATGCAACCCCTCGTGCTTCATCCCGCCAGCGTTGCTTCCGCCCATTTCGGACATTCAAGGTACCAGTCGGGCCCCGAGCGGCTATCGCTGGAGCAATCCTGGTCATTCAATGCTCGGGGATACAGTCCCCGGGCCTCTCTTCCCCGTCAACTGATGTCGGGCTCGCCACCGGCTGCAGAGCCTTCTATTCTCCTGGCCGAGCCCTATCATCTCCCGCCATCCTCGCGGCCAGAGACCTCGTCCACCGGCCTCATCGAGACGGTGGAAAGCAGGACGAGGTCTCTAGGCCCCTCCATCTCCACCTCGACGGCCACGGCCACGGCCACGCAGACCTCGACACCATCGCTGCCGGTGCCATTGGGGTCCACCGGTCCGCCCTTTCTGACCAGCGAATTCCCTTCGCCGTTTGGACAAGGGCATGGAGCATCCTCGTCGACCGCATTTCACGCCAATGCCTCGCAGGCCGTGTCGACAGGGCCGCTGTATGCTATCGGGGCCCTTGGATCCCCCATCCCAGGGCCAGCAAGCAGTCCTCTCGTGCAAAAGCCCACGAGGCGCGCAAAGGCCCACGTAGCCTCCGCCTGCGTCAACTGCAAGAAGAAGCATCTCGGCTGCGATGCGGCCCGTCCATGTCGACGATGTGTCGTTGCCGGTAAGGCTGTAAGTCAACACACCCTCCCCGTCCTCGCTCCACGGAGTGGACTGTCATCCCCACAGAAAACTGACCGAAGGACGATGGTCTCTTCTCCCTTCTTTTTTAGTCCTCATGCGTGGATGTGACGCACAAGAAACGAGGACGGCCGCCACTCAAAGCTGAAGATTCATCGCTGCGCGCAGCGCCCAACACCCAAGTAGAAAGCCTGGTCCGACAACGACCCGAGCCAGCATCAATCACTCCGCCACGATCCGTGGGCCATCGAACCACCTCGCCTCGAGAGATCCGGCCGATGACGGATCTCCATGGTACAAGTCAGCGAGACAGACCCGCCATGACTCCATCGACCCGAGCACCGCGAAGTCAACCTCATCGTTGGTCCGCATCAGTCTTTCCGTTGACTCGACCATCCGACCCGTCTGCGTCGACCGCCAGTCCAATGGAGCAAAGACCAGCCTCTGCTTCTTCTTCCTCTGGCCCCATCGCGTACATGACGCCGACGTACCCCCCTCCGACCTTTGGCCCGATGATGAACCCATCTAACCCGATGCCTCAGCCCGGCAGCAGCGTGCCCGGGCCGGAGCACAGCTTTCCCATGTACTCAAATTCAGTCTTTCCCCTCCCAGCTTCTCCTCTCAAGCATCGTCCGGCAGAAGGGCAGTATATGCCTCTGACCGATCCTCGTGGTGATCGTCTACAACAACCGACGCAACGAGAACCGTCGATGGACAGTCGAGTGTTGCCGAGTATTCGAGACCGTTATCAGGAATCACCCGTCCGACTACCGCCCATCCGTCCCACCACCACCAGCCCCGGGTCGCCTGCGTATCCTCATCATACTCATCGTTTGAGTGATCCTTATCCGGCAAGCTGGAGCTCAATGGCAACCGGGGAGTCCTTTCAGGAAAGCAGATCCCCCGCACAACTTCAACGACCCATGTCCTCTGCATTCTCACACTCGCCCGTTCATCGGCGTTCCACTTCCATGACTGGTCCCTTGGACCCGACTCCTCGACACACGGGGCCGATCGAGCTCCCGTCACCACTGGGCTTCAGCAGATCCTATCCTCCCGTATCCCGACTCAGTGAGAACCGGCCGACCGAAGACCGTGAGGAAGAGCAGAAACCTATCAAGCGGCGTCGAATGGCTCTTGATGATATGGTGAACGACTAAAGTTGAACCCGAAAAAAACAAGGGAGGAACCATATCATCCTTTCTTTATTTGACTTTGTTTCGGTTCATCGTCATCATCGTCGTCATCATCATCTTTTTCCTCTTCTTCCTCTTCTCTCCTCTCATTCGAGCCCGTGGCAATGAGATCACAAAACTCTACACTGGATACTATACGCACTGGTGTGTAGGAGTGTTATGCTTCACCGCCTCCATCCCAGGGGCAGAGGCTCCGGGCGACGATCGATATATACCCATCATGATTTCTTTGCCTTGGCCATTTTCTTTTCTTTTCCCCACACCTCCTACTACCCTTTTCCTTATTACACCATCTTCCCACACCATCTGATCCCGAGAGTCCCTTCAAGAAAAAAAAAAAGAGTATACGAAAGAAAGTTGAAATGAGAAAGAGAAAGGAAGAGAGAGAAAAGAAGGAGACTAAAAGATGATCTCCGATTATCATGGCCCATCAATCCCCCACAAGCTTCTCCCACCCAATGTCCTCCCCCCCACTAATGTTGATCACCATCTTTCCTACACACAATCCTCGCCACGTATCTCCTTTGTCAAATTATCAATTCTGAGCATCATATCTAACCCACCCGCCCCCACGGCTGGGTGTCAGCTCACACATTTAATGTCTCTAATTTTCATATATTTATCCCACCTCTTTCCTATATTTTCGGTCAGCGCATTCCACACGTCCTGCAGATGCACATCCCGTCATACTATACCCCCCTCCCGGTACACAGTTGGTCTATCTTTTCTTTTCCATTGGAATCATCCTCTCCCCACTTATATGTACTTTGTTGTCGACTGAACCTCTTATCTCACATATCATGCCAACTAAATCATTGAGTCAGGCCCTAGAACTCAGACGTATATCTAATTTTCCAATCCAATAGAAGCTGGATCCATATCCGTCATGTTCCAAAATGACAAGTCTACCTAGACATTTGTTGACGAAGAATCAATCAAACAGGGTCCATTATAACACCGATTCGGTAGCAATTGATACGCTAAGCAGAGGTATGCCGGATGTTGGCATTCAATCTCTTCCAGACCAGACCAAACGGAAGAATCGCCCCACCACGGGCTATCTATCAAGCGTTCATAATTCCACAACCTTCCATTTTTAAGATCTGTGTCTATCTATACCCCCGCGTATTAAAATAGCTGGTTGTACATAGATCAAGTTCCCTGGCGAATCGGGATAGAATATCGAAAATCCAAACGGAATCGCATCGACACCATATGGAACTTTTGGAGTACCAGTACTGTAGTGTGAAGGGGTGTGGGGGAGAGCTGGGCTGGAGTTGCCAGACAGTCGGCATGACCTGATCCATTCTAGCCCTAATTACTTTAGAACCTGATGGATTCACGGATCACCTTCCATCCAAATTGAATGGCGTTTTGGCTCGATGCGTCAAAGGGGAAAAAACGAAAAAAAAGGAAAAAAAAAAAGAACAGATCCAGGATCAAAGTTCAGAGTACCATTTCCCGCATGAGTGATCCCTTGGGTATTTTTGAATCAGATTGGTTCTGTGATCTATGGGGTACTTAATCCATCTGAATATGGATTCTTGTTGAGTTTCATGGATTCTAGGTATTGGACTCTTACTTTCTGGATCTAAGTTTTTATCCGCACTTAGGTAGGTATTACCTTGAGTGGGATCCTTTGGTTATGTTGGGATTCAGGTACCACTGCGCCCTTTTACCGGACGAAGAAGAACAGGTTAAAATTTGCTACTAATAAGCACGGTCGAGAAGGAAACACGTCTAGAAATAACATATATTGTGACATGAAACAACGCCATGTATTCTTGACATTAATGATAGAATGGCACCTATCTGCTCACGGGGTATGAGAAAGGAAAAGAAAACAAGAAAAAAAAACATAAAGAGGCAAGCCAGAAATGTTGACCAGGTGGTATCTCAACAAGCAGGAGGGCAAAAAAAAATCAAAAATCAAAAGAATAACCATTGGCCAAAACGTTGGACTTTGCCGACAAATCCTTTTCTGATTTCCGAGGTCATGGCCTCCCCGGCAGTGTGATGATCATCAAGGCCTCCATCGTATCGATCCGTCTGAAGGTCCATTTCCGACTTGTGCACAAAGTGAGTTTGCTTGATCAACTTCCACGCAAGGAACATGACAACCATGATGGCGATCTCGATGTAGTACGATACAAAGTCGACGGCCTTGAAATGCGGACTGAAGCATTTCCAGCCCTGCACCAGAACGAGGAAGGAGTTCAACCCCACGGCAAAGATGGGACCGTAGGGATACGTCCAGTTCTTGAACGGGAGCAGATGCTCCAGACCCTGGGCCCGGATGGCACTCCGGAAACGCAGAGAAGCCAGACCGATGCAGATCCAGGACAGCTGGTTGGACACACCGACAATATTCTGCAACCAGGTCCACAGTTGGCCGGCTCCGATGTAACTCGCTCCAAAGCACAGCCCACTGATGGCCGAGGTCGCCAGCACGGCGATCCAGGGAACTCGGAAGCGGTTCAGCTGGCCAAAGAATCGAGGCGCATACCCGTCCACCGCGAGGGTGTACAGCAGACGGGATCCTGCAAAGAGGGCGTGGTTGGCGGCGGAGATGACCGAGGTCATGATCACGGCGTTGATGAAGCTGGCAGCGACCGTACTACCCGCCTGCTGAAAGACAATTGTGAAGGGACTGGTGCGGCTGTTCTTCTCGGAAAGACCCGGATAATTCCAGGGCACGTTCAGTCCCACGATCAGGATGGAGAGCATGTAGAATAGCACGATCCGCCAAAAGACGTTGCGGACCACCTTGGGCAGAGTCTTGGCCGGGTTCTTTGTCTCCCCGGCCGTAATGGCAATCGACTCGGTGCCACCACTTCAGAAGGAAGCCATGGTTAGTCGCCGGAGATTTTTTTTTTCTTTTTCAAGGAGTCAAAGTAATAAAAGAGAGAGAGACGTACTAGGCAAACGAAGCCGTCACAAAGACTGACGCGAATCCACCGATGCCACCCACGAAGGGCGCGCCGTCGATATGCCAGTTTTTGCCGCCAATGTATTGATGCTCAGTGTTGCCGCCGCAATTCACTGCAATACCAAGGATGATAAAGATCTATTCACAGCATGAGCATGATCAAAAGCTAGAAAGAGTCTGGGCTCGAGGTGCGCTACGTACCACGATGGTGATCACTTTCAAAAGACTTAGCCAGTATTCAATCTACAGCCACGCCCCCACAGTCATAGATTAGCTTGTTTGCTCGCGCAAAAACTCCCCGTCGCATAGAGATTCCAATAACGGGGGGGGGGGGGGGGGGGGGGGGTGTAATTGGGGACCAAACCACGCCGTAAACACGGCCGGAAAACACAAAAAAACAAAACACGACGACCAAAAAGATCAAGCTGATGGCCCAGCCGGGGAAATTTTCTGTCCAGAATTCCAACAGCAGCTGAAGCGCAATAATGTCGGAAGCCGTAGAGACAGCATCATTGAACCAATAATTCCACGTCAAAGCGAAACCTAGGGCATCATCGACAAAGCGTCTGATAATTGACCACACGCCTTCATGTCAGCACACGAGCATTGGAAATAGATGTCATCGTATCCCGTTGGAGTCGATCGTAGAAGACGTTCTCCAATCCGAGGACGCCTCCGTCTTTGGCCCCCAAACGGCCCAGTCGTCTTTGCCACACTTACCCTGCAAAAGTACAGAAGGACCCCGCAACGGGGATAAAGGCCGCCATCTCACCCAGCGAGAGCATCGTGATGAAGACAATGGCGCCGCAGATCGCGTAGGCAATGAGAGTGGAGGCCGGGCCTCCCTTGGCAAGAGAGCTGCCAGTACCCAGGAACAAGCCAGTGCCAATGGTGCCTCCAATTGCAATCATCTGCACTTGGCGAGCCGACAGGCGACGTGCAAGCTTGTCGGCATTGACCAAGGGAGTCGACGGCGCGTCGGAGATGTGATGCTGAGCCTTGGACTCGGCCGCATGCTTTTCAGGATCAAATGGAGTCGCCATAGCGGTTGGAGCAAGCCGATCAAGGCCAGAGCAGGTGAACACGAGGCCGAGAAAGGAGGGTTGAAAAGTGAAAGTTTCAAGCGCTTTGCGAGGAAGAGGCAAAGCTGTGATCTGACCAGATGATTAGTAAATCGCCGCCTCGAGTGTGCATATCACAAGGACATTCGGCCCTAGACGGCTCTTTGCACCGCACCCAAACTGCAAATGCTGATCTATCCGACTCACCTAAGTTTCAGCTTAGTTCAAATGAATGTGACAGTAGTGACGCCAGCCAATTGTTTGACCCGCACTTTCCCCAGATCGTCAGTCGCAAACGATGGGCGCAACGGTCGTCGTGAGCGAAAGTATCGGAGAAAAATTCAAAATCCATCTTGGGGAAATGCTCGTGCATCTGGCAATGACGATATCCGTTCGGTATTTTTCTCTGCGATGGCGTGCTTGCCAGGCACAATGAGTGGATGGCGTAGGCCCGCCGATGGTTCCCTCTGAGTCGCTGACCGGCGCGGCGATGACATGAAAAAAATTCAGTCGACTCCACTTTGCCTCAGGAACTGTCAGCGATTGTAAATTGATCGAGAACAACACATGAAGATCTCTTCGTCTAAGAATGTGCCTTCTTTCTTTTCTCGCCTCTGCTCGAGAGCATGCATGTAATCTCCATTCGATCTGGATCTGGGTCTGGATCAATGGATTTGATTGCCGTGAGTGATGGCTGACGCAGTGGGAAAAGACGGAGATAATTGCAGACACGCCACGTGAGAAGAAAATTAAAATAAGATAAAAAACCATGAGGTTGTGTTTTAAGGGTTCAGACATGGATCGGGAGGCTTAAAAATTGTATCTTGAGCTTAAATGTCTACTCAGGCCCTATTCTGCTTAGTGCGAGTGGAGGACTGAACTAGCGTGGGCACACCGAGACATCAAGTATATTGCATCCATCGAACAAAGCCCTCGGGAAACAAGGGGAAAAAGAAATTAGACATGCTTTTGTGAAGTGTCGCTAGCATAAGAAAAGATATCGACAGTATGGAAATTGTGGCATAGAAAGAAAGTAAATGCGACCAGTAACGAAACGCCAGCCAAGGGGGGGGGAAAGGTATCCCATGCAATGCACAATCAGCCCAACAGGCCACTGGCCAGCGCCTCAAGATCGCCCAAAGTTTCAATTTGTGGCTGGGCCGCAGAGTCTCTCTTGCCCTTCGCTGACTTCTGTCGAGAATCGTCCTCGCTGTCAGAATCAGACGATGCGAAGGAGACCCGTTGCTTCTTGCTGGGTCGAGATGATTCGGTTCGTTCCTCGGTCTCGGAGGCAGAGTCAGATCCTGGGATTTCAAAGGGAACGTAGGGTAATCCGTGAGTGGAAAGTCCGCCCTCTTCGTGGTCATCGTCCGCTGCTCCCTCAGCAGCCAAGGCACGCTCACGAGCCTTCCGCTTCTCCTTCTTCTCACGGCGTTTTTCGCGCGCAACTTCCTTATCCTCCAGATCGGCACGGCGCGTACGCTCAGCCTCCTCAGCCAGGAACCGCTCACGCTGGGTGTCTGCATCACCACGGGCCTTGAACGTTTCTTCATCCTCCATTTCGTAAACTTCATGAGCATTGCCTTCGTCATCATACACAAGTCGAGTGCCCTTGCCCTTGAACTTGAGTAGCTTCTTCTTCGATTTGAGCAGCTTCTCCCGACGCTTGGAGTCGATGACCAACTGGTTCTTGTCATCCAGCTGAATGACCTTGGCCCCATCAGCCCCAGTCTTCCTCTCCTCCTCATCCTCGTCACTTGAAGCGTCCGAGTCGGATGAGTCGGACTTGCCCAGGTCGACATCACCAGCACTGTAGATGCGCTTGACCGACAAGAAGTCCGCATCCTCGTCGGCGTCCTCACCCGCGGCGGTACCAGCAGTGCCCGTGTCAATCATAGTACCGTCATCATTAATAAGCTTGGAGTAATGCCCAGCAAGCACATCCTGGTTCCGTCGCTCAAACATGCGATCGTAGCGAGTGCGTACTTCCTTCTCGTTCTTCTTGCTCTTCTGACCTTGTCCCTCTTCACCAGATTCAGCCTCGGAATCAGTGAGGTGAGCCATCCTCCAGGACGCATTCTTTCGCTCCTTCGTGTCGTCTCCCTTGATGAACTTGATGCGGGGTGCACCGGGAAGTCCCAGACTGGCGGCATAGTCGTCCAGCTTCAGCTCTTTCAGGTTAAAGATCTCCTTATCTTTCTGCACGTAAATAGATTTGACGTAAGAGATAAAGGCCTTCTGGCCCAGATACTTCAACTCCGGGTCCTTGAAACACATGTTTTGTAATTGGTTTTTGATGCTCTGCTGCTTGTTGGCCTTGATGTTAATTTTCTCGATAGGAACTTTCTTCTGCTCGAGCCGTTTGAGCATGCCCTTCTCCTCGCTTGGATCCAAGAACAGCACCGCGCGACCAACACGTTCGTAGCGAGCAGTGCGGCCGACTCGGTGAATGTATGTATCGCAATCCTCGGGGCAGTCGACCTGGATGACCCAGTCCACAGCGGGGAAATCGAGACCGCGAGCCGCCACATCTGTCGCGAAGAGCACGGCATGCTGGGACTGAGAGAATTTTGTGGTGATGTCGAGTCGACCACCCTGCTTTTGCTTCCCGTGGAGGTGCATCAAGGGGATACCCGGCTGCAGGTGGCGGAAGGACTCGTACACGAATCGGACTTGTTTTCCTGACGAAAGGAACACAATGGTTTTGGATTTGAGGTTGCTGCGGATAAAGCTCCACAGAATATCGAGCTTCGACGGCAACGGGGTAATGGTGTAGTGTTGCTGAAGGGTGGCCGGGGTCGCCGCGGTGGCAGTTTCGTGGACCGCAACGTATTCGGGATCCTGGAGGCTCAGGCGGGCGAGATCTCCCACTTTCTTGGTTTGTGTGGCACTGAACAGCATCGTCTGGCGCTCCTTGGGAATGTGATCGATAATGGCATCCACCGTTTTCTGGAATCCCATGTCCAAAATTCGATCGGCTTCATCCATCACCAACAGCTGCAGATTGTGGCTCTCCAGCATAGCGGTTTGATCCAGATGCTGGAGCATACGTCCCGGTGTGCAGACCAGAATGTTCATCCGTCCCAAACGTTCCTGTTCCTCACGCAAGCTCTTTCCACCTATCACTAGACCAGCAGAGAAAGTGTGGAATCGGCCGACTTTGCGCAGCACTTCGAAGATCTGGATAGCAAGTTCACGGGTTGGTGCAAGGATCAAGGCCCCTAATCCATCGTATTCTGTCCATCGTTTGCGATAGAGGTTCTCCAGCACAGGGACCAAGAACGCCAGGGTTTTGCCGCTGCCTGTTTTGGCGGCACCGAGAATGTCGCGACCCTTGAGCGCGTGGGGGATTGCGCGAGACTGAATGTCGGTCAGAGTTTTGTAATGTGAGGCAGCAAGCCCGCGCGCCGTGGGATCGGAGAGAGGCAAGTCGGAGAAGTTTTTGACGGCCGCCTTGAGGTCCAGATCTTCCACCTTCTGAGTGAGCGAGACGAGCTCGTCCTCGCCGCGCTTGCGCTTCAATGTCCGTCCGGAATCATTTTTCTGCTTGGAGCTCTTTCCACGAGACGTCCGAGGCGGGGCCATATCGGCGGTCTTGGGAAAAATCGTAGCGACGGTGGCTTTGGGGATGATGTCTTTATCGTAATGCTTTCCAACCTTGAACGAAGCCTCCGCAACTTTTTTTTTTCGGGGAGATGACTCAGCAGCCCGATAAGCACGCGGCGGGCGGGCCCAAAGGCTTATCTCTTCATGCGATTCCGCCGCGCTCGCGTGAGACCGTCGAGCCACTGGCATACTTTTAACTCCATGGCGGACGACGAGCTGAATCAGGATGTATTCGACTCGCTCGAGCGAGAGGCTACAGAATTTACAAAGGTAAATGCTGATCTACAGGCACATGATTGACGGTTTCCAATCGGTCGACCTTTGCTGACTTGTCAACCCCAGGATGCGGAGATCGACCGCATCCGCTCGGCCTTCTCCCTCGATGCGTAAGTGGAGCTAAATCCCCCTTCGAGACACCAATCTCTGTCACCGCGCTGACCTGCGTCCTTGGACAGATATGCCGTCCTTGATCTCCAACCCGGTGTGACCGAAAAAGACATCAAGGTCCAGTACCGGAAGAAATCCCTCCTCATTCACCCGGACAAAACCAAGAACCCCGCCGCACCTGATGCCTTTGACCGACTGAAGAAGGCGCAAACAGCCCTCCTGGATGAAAAGCAGCGCACCTATCTGGACGAGTGTATTGCAGATGCTCGACGGTTATTGATCCGCGAACACAAGTATACATTGGACTCGCCCGAGCTGCACACGGAAGAGTTCAAGGTGGAGTGGCGCAAGAAGGCCGTCCAGGTACTACTGGAAGAGGAAGCCCGACGACGCCGTCAGGCGAAAGCTCGGATGCAAGAAGAGGGTCGGGAAAAGCGCAAGGAAGAAGAAGAATTAGAGGCGCGCAAGCGCAAACGGGACCAAGACAAGGCGTGGGAAGACACCCGCGAAGAGCGCATCGGCACTTGGCGAGACTGGCAAAAGGGACGCAAGACTGGCGATGACAAAAAGAAGAAGAAAAAGATGAAAGTGCTCGGATGATGGCGAAACCTCGAGCATTTCTGGCGTTCTGATATGATTATCTTCCGGTGCGCTCGTGACGCAGTCCGGTTTCTGCTAGCAGGGTTCCTGTCCGTTGAAGAATTGAAAGACTACTCGGTTGGGGTAATTGCCTTCTCTCACTTAATCGCCCCTTCCATTGCTCCACGCTAGACATGTATACATATTAGACAAGTAAAGCCCACCCTCCTGACTCTGCGCACTATTTTATGTAAGCGACCGCTCGTTCTCATATTTTCATATGGGTTGGGCTGGGCCCTGAGAGCTCAACTCCTGCGGTCAGAGATCTGGTACCTGATGCAATGTCACTCTCCAACTTTACGTGAGGGGTAATGGTACAAAGGGCCCAGGTACCTCCTCAAGTCAAGTACTGATGACTGTAACTTTCCGTCTCCTCGACCTCGACCAGTCAGCGCCGATGACACGCTGCGGGCCTCACAAGAAGCTCCGATGCATCCTTCCAAGCTAATCCGGTACTCTTTAATGTGACCAGAGATCAATTGTGGCTAGAAATTGAGAAGTATATCTGGGCATCATAAAGGGAATGTTCACTGTGTATCAGTGTTAGACTCCATTCTACAGTAGTGAATTTGCTGGCCATTCCTATAGAACAGTCTACCACATGCAGTATCAACTATTCCGAAACCTTCGATCTCGTGCCATATTGAATCTCCACATTTTGCCACCCAACCGTGACAGCTCGAGTGCTTTTCCATATTTTCCATGCTTTCCAGGTTACAGGCACACACACCCTCTCCACCGTCTCTTAACTGTCTTCTGTCTGCTGCCCGCTTCCTCCCCACACTGCAGGGGCCAAAGTGGTTCCCGTTTGTGTACGCTGCAGTCTGCAGTTGGGTCCCCCTCCCGTCCCGAGAGCCGAGAGAGACCGCAACCCACTTCTCGCCCCCCACGCCTCGACTTGGACCTTCAAACATCCTCCTGGACACTACCAGACTTGTCGGCGCAATGACCCAGTCTATGGTCTCCGGGACAGGACCAGTCGAATCGTCTGGCCTTCACCACTTTCAATCAACGGCAGCGCAAGACCACCTCCGACCATTTTGGCCGATCACGACAACCCCCCCCAACCAGATACCCCGCGGCGTCGGCTCGGCCGCCGGAGTGAACGACCAACCCGCCGAGGTCCCAGTGACATCGACAATCTTTAAAGAGTCGGTGCCGGTGCTCGAGTCGGCTTCAGGCACAGATGAAGATGAAATCCCTCCATTGCCGACGGTGGTTGCGCAAATCCACGCCCGCGTGCAATCGTTCCTCAACGAGTCACATCCCCCAGACTCCCTCCTCGCCTCGGTGCAGCGACAGACTCGAATCTCTCTCGACGTCGTGGCCCGAGCCTTAACGCAGTACAAATTCTCCGAGTTGTCAATTTCCTACAATGGCGGCAAAGACTGCCTCGTCATGTTGATCCTATTCCTGGCGGGCCTCCACCCCCATATTCGTGCCACACAGTCCACCCAAGACGGCCCGACGGCGGAAAGGGTCTCGGCCCCAGCTTCTTCGACAACGACATCAAGAACCACAACAGCCCTTCCCACTGAAGATCGGCGTGAGGTCGATTCCGAGGCGATCTCGGAAATTCCCGCCATCTATGCGTTGCCGCCCGATCCGTTCCCCGCCGTGGAAGACTTCGTCATTACCTCGGCGCAAGCGTACCATCTTCAGATCACCAAATACACCACAGCGCCCCCGGTTACCACCATGCGCTCCTGTTTCGAAGAATATCTGGCAGCACATCCGGCCATTCGCGCCATCTTCGTCGGCACACGACGGACAGATCCACACGGCGGGAAGTTGACTCATTTCGACCAGACCGATCACGGCTGGCCCGATTTCATGCGCATTCACCCAGTCATCGACTGGCACTATGCGGAGATCTGGGCGTTTATCCGTCACCTAAGTTTGACCTACTGCTCGCTTTACGACTTGGGATACACAAGCTTGGGTGGTACATCGGATACGCACCCGAACCCGCGGCTGCGCAAACCCAGCGGAACAGAAGATGCCAGTGACGTCCGCGCGGAACGCTCTGCGGAATATCTTCCTGCCTACGAACTCATCCAGGACGTGGAGGAGCGACTAGGACGAAACTAAGACCGCAAGTCTTAGGGACTACTGAGTCGCCAAGTGGACCGCCATGCGCCAGGTTTCCCAGGTCCGGAGATCTGTCCGCATACGGATCTCGTACACAAGCAAATGAACATGAAGATTTTGACTGATTGTTAACTCTCTTGAGGTCTCTGTTGAAAGTTCGCATAGCCTGCTCATCTTTCCTCGTCTTTAGAGCCATCCATCCCCTTCGTCATCGTCGGACAGTTTTTGGTTTTCGTTGATTCCCGCAGTACATACTAGAATTCATTTGCTCCTCTAGACAAAGTTTCGCTCTCGCTCCTCGGCCTCTAACATGCCGGCTCTTGGCTGAGAATAAGTGGATTCGTTTCCACGGATAATGGTTTTCTACCTGAGAATGGCCAGCGTGGCACTCAGGCGTTGATTAAGAATAAAAATTCCCATCTCATTTCACTCATAACACTCATTAATTCATACATCGTTGGTGGGTAGAGGCAACAGAAAAGACGCAACAGAAAAGACCTCAACGCTGACACTCCTTCCAATGACACAACACAATAAAATGGAACACAAAACTCTCACAGCTTGCACACAACATGCCAAAAAGCGAAATCCAACAACATAAACTCCAAATAAGAATGCCGAACAAAGACAAGATCCGAAGGGGGTCAGTGGGATACATGGCTGAAATGGATCATAGCAAATGCAAGGGTATCAATAGACAGAGCATGGTGGAAAATGAAAAGAAAACGGGGGGCGCCGGATCAATCAATAAATAAAGTAGAAAAGAATCCAAAGGTAAGAGACGCCAGGCCGTGGGTATCAATAGAGGACAGGGAAGAATAGGATAAGAATGAAGAGGGTGACAAGGTTGAAGAACGCGGCCAGACAAACGGAAATCAAAGATCATTTTGTCCGTTCATAATAGGATGAAGCGCGGGGATCTTGTCTCCGCTTTAATTCCGAGGCCGAGAGGCCATGGCGTGAACCCCATTGCGTGGACTCGACACAGGAGAGTGTGACCCGAGGCTGGGAGTCCCAACTCGCACTGTCTTTGCCGAAACGGAGTTCTCAGTCTGGGATCGGCGATGCGTGCTGTTAGTCCCAAACAGTACATTGCTGCACTCCAGTGCAGGCGAAAGATCCGACTGAGTCAACCGGTGGAAGCTGGGAGGGAGCTTGCGGGGAGTTGCGTAGCTAAGTGATGATTGTTAGAGCTCATGTCATCATGCAACACGTCTGGCTCTGGAGATTGTCATTAATTACTTACATGGGCGACGTAGTTGAGGTCGCAGGACTCCAGTTGGCTGGACCAGAGTCGCCAGTGTAGATTATCACGCTTGGCTGGGACTCTGGCGTGATCTCCATAGTCTGCTCAGAGGCAGGCGAAATCCCCGTGGCCCCGGTGTGTTGGCCTGACTGAGTATTGGGCGATGGGGTGATATGTTGCCCAAACTGAACAGCCATGCTGTACTGGCCGGAGCGAATAGCCCGACGTTGGTTGCTTTGTTGCTTCAACATCTTTTGGGCCTTGGTATCGGCGAAGCGCAGTAACAGCTTGACGTTGTCACTCGGCACTGTGACATTGTGGAAGTCGGCCAGTACTTGCTCGGCAATCTCGCGGGTTTCGAAACTAGGAATAATTTAAGGTGAGTTTGGTTTGATTCAAAAGTCTCCTGCAAAATTCAATTGAGGTGAGTATCTTACCGAGCGAAACCAACCTCCTTGCTCACGCCAGTGGCCTCGTCACGGCTGATCTTTTCCGAAACCACTTGATAGGGCTCGAAGTGACGGCGAAGATCCTTTTCCAGTAAGCCTGAGTTAGCATCGACAATATCATTCAAGGAAATTGGCAATCGTACAGCTTCGGTCCAGTCGACCGGGATATTGGTACAATAGATGTTGGTGGACGACTTATCCTCCAAATCCTTGAGGCGAGCATTGCGGGAACGTTGCGCAAAGCTAGCTTGGTATCCCAGGTAATGAAAAGCGCGGATTGCATTTTCGCAGGAGAGAAGGGTCTTGAACTCAACGAATCCAAAACTATCAAAGGGAAAGGAGCCAAGTCAGATGTGAAACTTATCAGAGGGGGGGGGGGAGCATCATAACGCACCCTTTGCATGCACCAGTATCAAGGTCGACAATGGCTTTGCAGCGCTCAATGTCCCCAAATCGAATGGCATAGTCGTAGATCATCTGGTCCGTAGTATTCGGATGAAGGCCACGAATGTAGACATTTCGAATGCCTTCGCGGTTTTCCAAGGACTTGGACAGATTCATCTCGGCAGGGTCGTTCCAAACAGAAGGCACAGCACGAGGGATGGCTGGCTCTCGCTGGGTGAATGCCTCAAGGTTCTGAGTGACGTACCCTGTGGGGGTACGCATGGTTTGAAGGGGGCCTGGATTCAGGGCGGCAGCTTGAGAGAAGTGATCAGCGCCTTGGTAGCCAGGGCCACTGGAGAACGGAGCGTTTGACGTTTGCGAGTTGAAGAAGGCATTGCCATTCCCGGGCCAGTTGAAAGGATTCGATCCATTCGGTCCGTTCAATCCACCAGGACCGCCAAATCCATTTGGTCCAGCCGGAGGGCCGGGATTGAAAACTAGACCTTGAGAATAAGGGCAGTTGAGCTGGTGAGGACAAGCACAATAGACTCCCGGAGCGGGGTGCATAGACAATCTGCCAGCAAGAGGAGTTGAATTGGATATGGCCGTCAGTGGAGTGTGCGGGTCATAGTAGCTCGAGACATTCCCTGGCGTGGCTGGCACGAAGAAGTTGTCCATCGATACAAACCGGTTGCCGCTGCTGAATCTGCCAACACGTGAAGACGTATGATTGTGCATAGAAGTCTGTTGTGGGTTGGCCATGGCTTGATTCCCGGGGCCGTTGATGGTATTCTGGTGATTTCCAGCACCAGGCGCAGGGGAGATGCCTGTGACTGGATAGTTTGCACCTTGAGTGAAGTTGGGCCCATTCGGGACTTGTCCAGCCCAGGGGAATGGGGTAGCCGGGTGATGAGAGCCCCGAACTACGCCAGGAGTGGATGCTTCGTTACTCTGCCCGTGCATTGTTGGAGAATCGCAGGCTCTTGATAGAGGCTGGACATTTCCAAAAGGTCAGCGAGTCCGCGTGGGAGCAAGGAACAATCAACATGCACAAACACCCAACAGTGAACAATGCGTTCGCTTTGGATGACCAAAGACGAGGCAATTCGGGGGAGAACGAAGGTTTATCCTTCTAAGATGAGCATTGAAATGTGGCTGCGTATAATAAATAGACTTACCTTTCTCAGCGTTCCACAGTGACAGAATGCGAAGAGAATGAGAAGGGTTACTTCAGAGGCCTGAAGAGATGTCAGTCAAGAAAATCATGAACTCGGATTAAATTTCGATTCCACGGCAAGCCGTGCGTACTAAATGCTGGCGTGGGATATCAAGACGAAAAATAGAAATCGAAACGTACTTGTACCTCGGAAGAGGCGGGATTACTCGTGCAGACGAGCTCGCAGAAGTTTTAACTAGATGACGAAAACAAGTCAGCGAATATGCAACTCATGGAAACAGGGCAAGACATGATATATTGCAAAGGGAAGGAGGAGCTTGGTTTTAAAGGTCAAAGACATATTGGGACGAAAGCAAATATGGGACGGAGAGAAAGGAGTGAAGCATAGCTCGAGGTCACAGTTAGGGCTTGGGCGCAGCAGGTCCATGGTATCTGGTGAACCGCGATGAAGGCAGCCCTCAAGTGACACGAAGACTTGGATATATAGAGTGATGAGGCAGTGAGACAGAGGATCGAAAATGATTATCCACGATGAGAAATCATGCATGGGTGTAAGTGCAGATGAATGGGTTGCAGTTGGTGATGGAAAGGATGGGGGACGATGATGAGAACAAATATTGAAGTGACGTACCTTGACGAAGAAAAGGTTCTCCGCAAGTTCCGGACAAAAGAGAAGAAGAGAATGAGGCAAGCTTTTGAAACAGCTTTTTGAAGCGGAACGAAGGTGAGTGTGAGGGAGATTGGAGGAGGGAAAAGGAGGAAGAGGAAGAAGAGAGGGGGGGCGGCGAGAGGATAGAAGAAGGCGCGTGTTATATACCACAAGACCCTCGTGACTGCCTCTTTGAAAGACAGAGCAATCGGGAGACAAATTCTAAGTGATCAAATGGATCATACGCATTTACAAAACATAGAAAATCGGTCGAATTTTACTCGAGGGTAACGGCAACAACGGCAGGAGCCCTTACCTTTTCTGAATGACTCCAAAATTATACAAAGTCAACGGGATGAAAGTCCACGATTCGGGACCTAGACGGTTTCCAAAAGTATTTCTTCATCAATGAAATAGAGCCGTTACGTCTAGAAGATGACAGTATTGTAGAGGAAGTAAATTGAAGAGACTGCAAAGCTGACATTGACTACATTGTCAAGTGCAAACTACGGTGTCTATTGGGGCTTCGACTTGCCCTTCAGCCATTGATAAACAACAGAAAAGTCCTTGCCACGATGGGCTTCTTCCACGGCATTGTAAACCTCCCGAGCTGAGCTTCCGAGAACCAAAGGAGTATTTGAGCTCTCGGCTGCGGCGAGTGCCAAACGCAGGTCTTTGTTCATCAGGCTTACTCCAAATCCACCCTCATAGCCTCGAGAGGCGGGTGCGGCCTCTACAACTCCCGGCACGGGGTTATTGACTTCGGAAGGCCAGCACCGTCCGGTCGAGGAGTTGATCATGTCGGCTAAATTCTTGGGGTCGAGACCCCACCGAATGCCCAAGTTCATTGCCTCCGCGGTGGCAATGTTATTGATGGCAAGCATGTAGTTGTTGGCCAATTTGCCGGAAACCCCAGCTCCTGGCTCACCAAGATGCCAGGCCTTCTTGCCCATCAAGGCGAGAACACCACGTACTCGCTCTAGCAGCTCTTCAGTTTGCGAGGAAGCGCCGAACATGAACGACAATGTTCCCGCACGAGCGCCAACAACGCCGCCGGAGACAGGGGCGTCGACGAAGCGGCCGAATTTTGTACTATGAATGGCATTGGCGATGTCTTTCGATGTGACAGGGTCGATCGTGGACGTATCGATGAACAGGCGCTCCTCATCAAGTTCGGGAAGTTTTCCTTCCTTGAGAATTGAGTGATAGACTTCGATGACGTGCTTGGACTCTGGAAGGCTGGTGATCATAACAGTCTGCGGAATTATGGAATGGATTAGGATTTCTCACCAAGGACAGTCGAACAAAATCGCAATCTCCACACTCACCGACTTCTCAGCAACCTCTCGCGCATTCTTAGCTATTTCAATCCGACCTTGGACAGCCATCGCTCCACTATGGGCTGTTTCCTGCACTTCGGTAACGAACTGCGTTGCTGCCGCCTCATTGACGTCGCGAATGATCATTGTATCCGAAGTAGGAATCTTCGCATAAAGATTCTTGGCCATGTTGTAGCCTGCGAACAATTGTTTAGTCAAAGAACAGCTTCAGAAAAGCCTCATGCCATCACGGCCTAGTGGCCGCCACTTGTTCTCCTGAACCACGCACCCATTTGTCCTAGCCCGACAAAACCCCATGTCTTCTTCCGATGTGCTGTTGCTGAGATGAATCTGACAGAATTTGGGAAGCTCGCAGAGCTCGGCCAGCGTCGGCTAGTCCCCGCGACGCGGAGGGAGGCTACCCTTTGGAGTAATGAAGTGCTGCGGAGTGACATCGCCGGCATGGGAAGTAATGTGGTTTTAGGGCGATTGAGGATTTTGGAATGATTGATATAGAGCGATTGGAATATGTATCTACTAAGTATGCTCAGGACACCCTGCGCAATTTAAATCAATGTCACAATTAGCCCCGCTGATGGTATGTTCTATAGCCGTGGCTTTCCGAGGTACATGCCCCTAGCTCGATGGACGTCGGAGAATGCGGGGGAAAGGGCTCCTAGAGTCACGTGAGATCCCGACGAATGCGGGGCCGACGGGATATCACGTGTCTTGTTTATTTGGAGTCGAATCACTCAATTCAATTTGGGTCTCCTCGAGTCGTGTGTGGGTCGGGGTCGACAGCGCTAACCCTATTAGGGCTAGCGGCTGTCACACAGGACGGTTGGACCCACATCTACATTTGTCCGTTCGCTCACAGCATGAAACGACATAACTATAAACGAAAAGAGTTGTCGAAATTTTTTTGAAGGTGCTGCCTCATTAATCTCACACCGCAAACGGCTTTAAGGGCTTCAAAGCCTGGTCTAAGTTTTTTATGTGATAAATGCTAGGAATCAAAAATGACGGCAACCATAGCCTTCAAATTTTTAGTGCAGAACAGAATAACCTAGGCCATTCACAAACCACGTCTCACTAGAAGATAAAAGAAAATATCCATTCTTCTTAGCTCAATCTATGCCATCACTGAGTCTCTGAGATAGCACTTTCAGAGTGAAACCTAAGACAATTCATTATTCATGCCATGAAATAACTAAGTCTTGCGATAGTTCAATTCAAATCGGCTATGGTGGGATTCATCCACGCACTGAGACACCTTTTAAGCTCATAAAGATGTTAGATCCTTCAAAATGAGCACTTAATTATGGAGGAACTTACTAGCCACGAGCCTGTTGCCATGCTCTATCAGTAAAAGTCAAAGCAAAAAGTACCCAGTACGGTAACAGCTATTTATGGCGGGCGTCTGAGATCTTCTTAATACCCTATCTTTTTTGCTTGATATTTCAACACTGGTTTATTATCCAGAATACCCTAGTTCCTGGTCATCACAGTTATATCTGATGCGCGAATTGTGTTTTAGCAATTGGGAACATAGATACCTAAATTGCTGATAGCAAGCCTAAGAAATTCGGCAGCTGCATGAATGCACAAAGAGATATAACGAGGTGCCTGTTCCGTCAAAAACAGGAAAATTCTCACCTATGAACTCGGGGGTAAATCATATGAGATAGAGTCATCATATGTTCACGTATCGAACATATGTATCCGTAAAGAAGAATTATCGACGTATTTCGCAAGATCACATATCTGAACCTGTCTAGGGAAGCTTTGTACATTCCAATGAATAGATACCAGGTGATTCTAAGTTCTTTGAGAAGTAAGACCCCTCAGCGCAAGCTTCACGCCACGCTTTCCATATAATCAGAATCTCTGATCCTTCAAAATTGCACCAAAAGAGGTAGTCATTGCTTAATATACTAGAAGCGCCTAGTGTATTCCATATGGGACTCGGACGTGCTGTGAAGAGCCGACACTTTGCTGGAAAGTAGATAAAATGCCGAGGCTACTCTGGAGCAAATTTCCTGTATTCTATTTCTAATTGATGTGACATATGTAGCGCTGCTTGACTAACGGTGCAGAACGGAGGTGGGTACATCAACACTGAGGTTGACGGCTTGAGGTAGATTTTCCTCTTGGCAGTGATTAAGAGAGATCTCAAGAATCTGTCCTACGCTCACGTGCTAGTAAGCCCCTGTAGTGCTATTCAGATTTCTCGTCGACCGTTCCGTTATCTTTTCAAAACTATGCATCTTTTCTGACTGGCTTACTCTCTGCCAATTCATTTTTCGCTGGTCCGAGAGCTCGTTGAAGTGAGGTGACTCAAGAAAAGTAAGGCTATGTTCCAAGGACTAATATCGTCTTCCTGGCCATCAAGTGAATGCCTTGATTCACAGAGAGTCCAAAGGCTCTAGCTGAGCTATCTCACTGTCCGTCACTCTAAACGTGAGACATATACTAATGGAAGTTTAAATGAGTATCATATGATCCACGTCTTAGCTCGAAGGCTTTTTGACGATGATACTCCTACCTTTCCTGGAGTCAATTTCTTAACATCATATAAGAGAAATCGTTGAACTTGTTCATGGTTTTTGCCATGACGCAGCCAGTAGGAAAAAACTGATGGAACATGTAATTGGGGTATTCATTTAATACAAGCAAAAGTCGATACAGATAGAGCTTCAGATAGCCACCAAGAACTGAAGGACGCTAAAATGATAGTTTGCGGAGGACGAGAGCCCTGCCAAAGGAAAAGGCACCACGGAGAGCCTATAATTCTCCTTCTCATGACTTGGGGGAGGTGGGATGGCTGGTTGGACCCGTGAGATATTCCTCCGGCACTTTGGGGACTCGGGGTGAAGTTGCCGTTTGTGCCATAGCGCGGTGCTGGGCGCGGAGATGGTCGCGCTGGCGCTCTTTCTCACGACCATTCGCTGCGCCACCAGTGAGTCGACGCATGCCGCTGCGGATCATAGACTCGAGAGAGTGAGATCCGTCAGTGGCGCTGCGCACCATCTGTGGCATGGGAGGCTGGAGGCCCTTTTTCCGCTCTTCCAGATCTGAGTATGCGTCCTCGATCTCATCATCCGAGAAGAAGGCTGATTCATGCACGGCAATTGGGGGTGTTCCATGGGAAGCTACCTGTTGAGTGTGAGCATAAAGATTGTTCGCAGGCGATGTGACTGATCGAGCATGAGACGGCGGACGGAGACCTTGGAGATTGCCTGGTGATTGATTGATTGGTGAGCGCATGGTTGGGCCATCATAACGGGAATTGACTGGGCGGGATTCAGCTAAACCGTTGTGGAATGATGACGTTGATCCAGTGCGTGCGAGGGATTTTCGTAAGATGGGCGCCGTCTGCTGATCATACAGGTGTGCATTTGTATCGACATAGCTTCCCATGAATCCACGGTGCATTGGATGGGCGGCTGAACTCAGGGAAGCTACGCCAGAATCTGTTTCCTCGAAGAAGTCGTCCAGGCTGTCAAGCTTTTGGACTATATCACCCATATTCCCATCGGTCAGGGTGTCAATCGATTTCATGGTATCAGCCCTCATAGGGAAGAATGTGTCCTTGAAATCATCAGCCCGGAATTCGACTTCCGGCGCCATCTTCTCCTCTGGGCTCATTGTGTCGGCATCGGCACATGTGTAGAAAACGGCATGAACGTTGTTGCGCGTCACTATTGATTGTGTCGCGGGCATAGGGATAGACCACCCTGTCTCTTCAGGTATTCCGTAGAGGCTCTGAATACGCTCATATTCTTTTCGAATGGCATGCGAAGAGACAGCTGATGCCATGCTCATTCGTATGTGATGCCGCTCCATAGGGTTACCCGATACGGTCATAATATTGTCCAGAACACCAAGAGCTTGCGGACACAGGTCGGTTTGAAGAAGTCGCAGCAAAGGAGAAATGAGATCAGGGCCATGGCAGGTCACTTCACTTCGCCGCATGTCGACCTCTGGAATCAAGACACAAAGGACTTTCATCGTCTTGATCCGGAACCAATCGGTTGTGTTGGTGAGAAGGCCCATGAGGAAAATCAGGCATTGGAAATCGAGCTGCGGGAAGTAATAGGACTTGATCTCTGTCACAATGTGGTTTAGGAAGACATCTTCAGTCTTGTACTGCTGATTGGCAAACCCAAATAGCGAGGCGGCCAGCCGGGGGCATCGCTCGTCCTCAGCAACGCGTGCGAGCAAGCTTGCGTGCATGATCGGTTTTTGTTCGGTAAAGCCCTGGTCGAAACATTGGAGGAAGCAGGGAAGGTTCGCCAAAATAGTGAACAATTGACGTGTCCCATCTCCAATGAGTTCATTATTAGGCAATCCACTCAGGATGTAGAGTACATCCAATGCGCGATTGAACGACTCCGATGACTTGATTCCCTTGAAGACCAAGTCTTGAATTCCCTCAAATCCGCCCTCCCATTTTGGGGGCTGCCCATCCATCAGCTGCGATATGACTGTGGGATCACTTAGATCTATCTTTTCGAGAATCTTCTCCAGCATGCCAAGACTCTCGATAAACTCGCTCTCGTGTATTGTATTCAGACAAGCACATGTAGTCCAAAACAGCTGCGGGTGTTGCAAGAGCTCAGACGAGGTCATAGAGCTGATAGTGACTTTGAGGGTGGTCAAGATTTCCATCGAGAATGATTGATAATGTTTTCCCTCGTCGGCAATCGTTGTGGACAGTCGGACAAGCATGTCCGATAGCATCGGTGAGTCCAGAGAGGTTGAAATGCAGCGGAATACCTGGAATGAGCGGCACGCAAGATGAGGGACAGGGCAAGAGGTCGCCCAGACAAGGGCCTCTTTCGCCCACGTATCGTTCAGACCATTGTTTTCAAACCCGAAAAACCTAACCACTTGACGGGTCACGGTCGCCATTGCTGTGAGCACACGCCGCCCATTGGCTTCCTCATCGCCTGCCTGATTTTCCCCGTACTCCCAGACAACGGCGCTATCGCTCTGTCGAATGAGTTCGACAAAGTCCTCAACGGCCTGATGCATCTCAGCAGGGGCGTCATCGGCTAATTTGGCCGCAACAAGCTCGTGAATCAGATGAACCAGCATCTCGCGAGCTTGCTCCTGAACCGTGACCGTATAATGATCCCAAAGAATGAGAACGACGTGAAGCAACTTGATAACATGTTCCATAGCGAGGACGACAGGAGCTACCATCAAGTCCACGAGAAAAATGAGGGCGACTTGCCCTAGGAAGAGTCCGGCTTGTTTGTGTCCTTTCGGAAGCACTGTGCTCAGATCCGCCACGTAGGGCAAATTCTGAGTCTCTGGGGGCTGCGGCGTGATCTCCTTCCGGTCCTGTACCATGTTTCGCGGGATAACCAGCAGCAGAAAGAACTCAATGACTTTAGAGCCAGCAGGAGTCGACGCAAGGAAAACCACAACCTGCTTGGCATACTCGACAAAGTTTTGCTCCTTTCTCTCCAAGCACAGATTGATGATAAAGTCAAGGACAACCTGGACATTGCCGCCGTGGGGACCTGTGGCCAAAGCTTGCCACATAGCTTGCACTTGATTTGGTAACGCAGAGCTACAGCGAATCGTGATCTCAAAGAGATTTGCGAGCAGCATGTACGAGGACGCGGTTGGCCCGCCATTGGGATCCACTTGCAGCTCCATCGCCTGAATCCAGGGTAAAATAGCAGCAACCATATTCCGCTGGCTGTCGGGCCGAAGGTTGCGGAAGTGCAAGGAAAACTCCGAGAAGAGCGTGAAGGCCAGATCAGCATGGAGAATAGCAAGGCGTTTTGAAGTCTCAAATTGAGCCAACTGATACACCGCTGTTGTCTTGTCGGAGATGCTGATGTCAAAGTCTTGAAGGCGAGAGCTCTTCTGCTGCCGCTCCTCAAGTCGGCGAAGCAATTTGGCCGATTTCATTCGAATCTCGCGCTTTGGACTGCCAAGAGTGACTAGTACAGCGCCCAGAATCCTCCAAAATGGAAGTTTGTAATCGGGATATTCGATCAGGACTTCAGTTGACACTTCAAAGTAGCTTTCGAGTGCTTTGGGGTGTTCGGCCACGTAGCACATCTCAATCGATCGCTCCATGAGATACGAATGCTCCTTGTTGTGGACAATGAGATTTTTCAATGCCCGACGTCCGATGGAATGCCACTTGTCGCTGACCGTATTGAAGATTATGTCCAGCCACGAAAGCATGCGAACGACGTCGAATTGAAGGACGGATCCGCTTTCAGTAGTGATGCTAATGGGTCCAGCCTATAATGAGGTTTTAGCAACGAGAAACGAAGACACATTCACTCTTCTCGCACTCACACATAGGGACGCCATGGCGCTTAAAGCTGCGGCTCGTAGGTTCTTCTTCTCAATCTCCATTGCAGCGGCTGCATTCTTGATTTCCCCACCAACCAAATGATGAGACGCGGCAAATTTCCTCATCTGCTCTTCCCTCTCCGAGATCTGGGCTTGATTAGGCGAATATCCGCACCAATCTTCCATCAAGGAGAAGGCGGACTTCCTAGACTCGAAGGGCATCCAGCGGGATGGATCCCTTGTACGGTTCACACCTTCGAAAAGCTCTTCCATTAGGCCGCAATAATGGAATCTGAGCCGCTGGAACTCCCAATCATTTTGAATCTCGGCGTCGCTGAGGAAGATTCGAATGTCTTTCGCGTATGTAATGATATTGTTAACGATCCAGTCGTCATTGTAGACCTCGGGCTCGCGCAAGAATTTGGAGGTCAATTTGTAAACATGAGTGACCTCAGTCCGTAAACGGTCGGTGTTTCGGTTTCGATGAGCGCTGCTGGGCGTCCGGTGATGAGAACTGATACGAACTTTCGCTTCTTCGTTGCAGGTCGTGACCGCGTACTGCAAGGATTCCAATAGAGTACGATACAGGTTCTTGTGTATGGAACCGAGGGCGACCACGATAGCATTACGGATAGAGTCTCTTTCAGCTGAAAGGAGAGGGATGACGAATGCGAACAAGCTGCGCGCGGAGCTAATCTTGTCGGAAGGCTGGGCGCCCTTGGACGCTTTACGTGTATGCTGAGCATTTGCCAGCTGACTCTGAGACTGCGCGCCGACACTGGTGACGGTTGTGCAAGCCATGACGAGGTATAGCTTCCACTGCTCGACTAGGATCTCAGCTGTCATGTTGCTTCGCGCCACAGGACGGGTGGGGTATGGGTCGACAGGAGAGAATTGCGGATGCCGTGTCCGCTCTGCCAATGAAGTTATCATTTTGTGCATCCGGACAAGGCGCGCACAAACTATTTCGCGGCCTAATGTGACCGCAAATGGACATGTTTCGAAGCTGACCCGGATGATGTTTGGGAAGACCTTGGCCCACAGTGTAGAATCGTACGAGACTTCACTACTGCACAGCTCTATCAAGGTGTTGTTAGAGGCACTCCCCCTTTTCCCTTTCTGTATGCGGCTTCGCTCGGCAACGGTCAGCTGCTCATCATTCAGGTCGAGGATCTGCTGAGAATCAGCCTCGAGGATTCGAATGATGCGTTCATTTTCCTTGCCAAGTGCCTTGTCGAACTCGGTTATCAGGCGGAGAACATTGATCGCAAAGGCACGAACACGCCGAGACTGCGAGCAGAGAAAAAAGAGCCCATGAGACTCGATTTCATCAACGTGAGCAAGAACAGTCGACAGATCAAGATGCAGAGCTCGACTCCCCGTGAGAGATTTTTCGAGGTGTTCTGAGGACGCCTCTTTGGTTTTTTGCCTTATCTCGTCGATCCATATGAGGAGAAGCTCGACATAAAGTCTCAGGGTGGACTCGATGTGACCCGGTCCGAGCATCCCTTCATCTGACATGGTGGAGTATCGCGCATCAAAGTTGAAAATGAATCGAGCAAAGCCAATTGTGACCTGCTGAGCATGGGCCTGTCTGGCGATCGCCTTCAGAGAATCCGCTGAAGATTTAGCGATGTTTGTTTGGACATGAGCAGTCCCAGTGCAAAGAAGATTGATGAGAGAGTTGAAAGGTATGTGGTCCGAAAGACACCGAGGTAGTGCCTGTACGGCTACGTGAAGGAGACCGTAAAACCCTTGTTTTTGATCCACCGCACTCACATGGTCCTCCCTTCGACCAAACCCAAAGGCTTCCGTCAAGGGAGTCTTGGGCGTAGTGCCTCCGAACTTCTCGTCTAAGACAGCTTGTCCGCCAAATGTATTATCGCAAAGAATTGTGATCTTGCCAAGAACTTCGCAGAACCGAAGATAGTATTCCTTGATATTGTCACTCAACCTGGCAGTGTTGACGGGAGAAGACGATGAGTCAGTCCGTTGAGCAGATAATTGCGCTTTGGGCTCAGCGAGGAGTTGCGAGCGATGGAAGTTTGTAGGAAGGGAGCCATCCATGAACGGATTTGGAAGTGATCCCGTGGGTATTGGGGGACAGAGCTGATCGCTTGTCTCAAGATCAGACATCGTCGCCAGGAACGACCGAATGCCAATCACCATCTTTTCGGGCTCCATTTGTTCAATCTTCAGCTCACGACCTGAAACAAACAGGTCTGAGCTGATCAGAGGGAAAATGATGTTGCGGAAACACACATCCGGATACTTGAAGCCAATCATCCGAATCAGCTGAATCAGAGGATCCGCAAAGACAGGCTCCGCGCTGAGATATGTCCTTTTACCTGTGGGCAGGGCAACTTTGGTTACCTCCTCCACCTTCCGAAGGGTGGTTGTTGGGGAATCGGAATAGCGGAAGAAGTATGTCCAAACAAGACGGCAAATCGCATGTAAAGCGGGCGCTCGAGTTGGACGATCTTTCAAGCGTGGTGGTAAGCTCGCGATCATCGGCAACCATTGGGTGGAAAAGGTCTCTTTGCTCGAAAGGCAGAGCAAAAGTGCGTTCAAGGAGAAAGAAGCAGCCCAGTGTCGAGGCTTTGCCATCAACTGCGTTAGCCGCGGGTGGATGATATCCAAAAACTCCTTCCAGCGAGTTAGAGACAAATCGACAACTGGGTTGGCGGCGATTGGAAGCAGAAGTCTCTCGACAGTGAAGCAATAGGCCTGTTTGACCTTTTGGCCATGTGCGTTGACAAACAACCGAGCTACAGAGCGCATAAAGTCGCAAGACTTAGGCCAACCTTCAGGCGACGTGGGCAGGTGCAAATTTCTCATTCCCAAAATAAGTAGTTCCACCTTGGCGTCACCGTCGCGGGAGGAGCCACGGGCCATTTCGTCCTTCTGATATTTGTCGAGTTCGGTGAGGAATCGATTGGCAACGCTTGGAAAGTTCAGCTCACTCATTATTCCGAGCAATTGGCCATATATCCTCCAATTTGCCATTCGGAGAGGGGACGACGCAATCTGATCAGGGTCCACCGCTCTAATCTGGCCAAACACAATATCCTCCATCCGATCTGCCATATCATGAGTGATGGATGCTAGGCTGCTCTGATTAAAGATCTCGATCAAGACACGGCAGACGAGATAGACGGATACCGTAGCACGACGCTCGATCAGAGCGATATCGTCAGGTCGACCAAGAAAACCTGATGATGGTTGTGTGCGATCTGCTGGGGTAGAATCGGCAGGGGCCTGTGTCGGTTCAGTATTTCGACGCGTGATTGCTCCGTTCTCGGTGATGATGGGCTTGGGCTAGAGGAAAACCAGGTCATGTATTAGCACTGATTTGTCCTCCCCGCGAATAAACAGCTGAAACAGTCGACGGTCGCGACCTCTTGGAATTCAGCATACCAAATCATTGGTCATTTGTCTTGCAGTGATCGCAGCATCCCCTTTTGCCTTCCGCCACAACATGATGGTATCGATTAAAGGCTTCGGCTTCTGTCTCGAGATATGACCGAGGGCCGAGATCAATTGGTCAAAGCTAACGTCTGCACCGGGCCCGCAGACCTCCTCGACGGGAGCCTCCGATTCTCCCAGCTTCATGATCGCTTGGTTGATCTTGCTCTCAGCTTTACCGACAAACTAGTGGGTATTCCGGGTCAGCATCGCCCTTTGTTGGCCGTTGGATCGACAATGATGCGCAGGGCTCCTACCGAATTGAACAGATGATGCAATGCATATTCCCCCACTGTCTTCGACTCCGAAGGATGCTTCGGATGCGACTGGCTGTGGGACCGATCCCGCCTGCCCGACTTCCCTTTTGAATTCATTCGTGTGTGTCCTGCCGTTGCAGGACTGCCAGTTGCAGTCTGATCGGTGTCATTATCTCGGATAGTGCTCAACGGGCTCGAGACGCCGTGAGTGGCAGTCGGCGCTGGGTTTTGATATGCCGCCGCGGTGTCGAGTTGGTCCAGCTTGGCCGGTGAAGCGCTCTCCTCAAAGCTACTTTGGCCGAAGGACGCAATCAACTCCGGGCTCAGCGGACTGGCAGAAGCGGTCGAGCCTGCCATGCTCGTATTTCGAGAATGCTGCATGCCATGGACGATGGATGTCTGGCGGTGATGACCGTATGAATTGGACGGTCGCCTTTCCAATCCCACCTCATAAGCAGCAGGCTGACCGGCTGAAACTTCGGGACTTTTGGACCCGGAGTGGCCGCGGCGGGCGTGGAAGGTCGGGGCTAATGTGGTCGGGTCTGCAGGTCGTCCACGAGCCGCAGAGGGCTCGCGACTATGCATCGGCGTTGACGAGGCTGTTCGCGTGCCTCGCCACTCTGAGGGGGACGCGAGATTGGTTTGCGACGCTAATTGCAGGTCATCGGCGATGAGGGGCAGCGGTGTCTGCTGGCCGAGGCCAGCGGCTTTACCTGGTTGAGATGCCACTGCGTCGGCGCAAGTGATTAGCAGAGATTTGAGGATTTGTAGCCACTGCAAACGAAGGAGGCGTCGGAGACTGTGGATAAAACATCTAGGAATTTGACCCCGACGGGGCGGCGGCTGGGAGGGATTCTCCGACGGAGGTCTTTGCAAAGGAGCCCAAGCAACTTACTGAAGGTGACCTCGAGTCCTTAGAGACTCATTGTTGGACGATTCTCATTCAGAGTGCCGTATCGAGAGATTCAACGAATTTCAAATGGAGGCACATCATGGCTCAATTCATGTTCTCGAGTCGCTCCGGATGGGAAGCTCGAGATCGGGCAGGGAGGAGGTGAGGCATGTGCTCGTTCCGCGAATGACGGACTCGGTGTCAACGAGCCAATTGCCGGCACGGGCGCTCAATTGGTGAACATTCGCTCTGATCTATTGAACATCCGCCAAACACCATGAACTCGGACAGTCTACAGATTGTGGCTCTTTCAATTGCAGAAGACAGTACTCCTCCCGGCCATTTGGTCTGTTCTGACTGTGGAGATTATGAGATTCTCTTTGTTCAACCCTTGGCTGCCGTCACAGCCAGCAAGAAGACAATCAAAGCAGAATTAACAGGGAGCATGCGCCCACAACTAACATAACATGGGATTCTATTCGGCAGAGACCAGGACCTCTTGTTAGCACATCTCACGCCGTCGCTGTGTTTTATGCCGATCGGGGACGACGACATCAGCGTGTGCGACTGCTAAGCCCTGCTCAGGTTATCGAAGTCGATTACGCGATCGTCTTCCTGGTCATCCACGAACTCACAGCTTCGGCCTAGGACAGGCGCTGAAGCCAATTGACTCCCGTCTGGATAGTTCAGGGGAGTAATAGATTCCATATAACGAGGCCTATTGAAGATTTGTCTAGGCTGGGCACGAACCCGCAGTGAATAGACAGTCCTCTGAAAACCAGTCTCCGTTCTGGGCTTGTGGGCGATACCATGCCCACGAGGTATCTAGACAGTACATGTGTCCGGGGTTGCTTCCGAGCGTGCGATATGTAGATAGATGAAAGATACTTGCTAGTTGCTACTGTACCTTCCAGGTTGCGAGATTTGACCACTAGACTAACGCTCGCCTTGAACTTCCCCGGCTGGTATCGCCGCTCGGGTTAGCTAGATCTCCCTTCATTTTCGTAGAGGAAGCAGTGAGCGCATTGATAGGTTTTAGATACGACGTACCAGTACCAGGAATGGCTAGACGGGCGCCAGCATACGGGCTCATTGATTAGTGCGTCAATTCTCCATAGGGCTCTATTCACCTCTTGGCATCTTTGGAGGAGCATATGCACCTCTTTATATATATATGATAGATTTATGTGTGGCTTGCCCAAATAATAACACCAGATAGGTACCAGGTCAAAATAACCGCACAGTCCAGGGATCGATAATGACTATATAAGGGTTTAAATTTGGAGGTACACCTAGGGAGGGCGTGGATCAGATCGGTCTGCTTTGGATGAATGAAGCTTGGAATCTGCCCGTATTTGCCTAAACGCTCCGCCAGCCATGAATACATGACTATGTGAAGTGGCACGTTCCGTTCAAGCGGAGAGTAGTTTGAACTATGTGTATTTCCAATCTCGTTCCCTCGCATATCCGTTAGGTGTCTCATCATTGGTCTGTTGAGCCCAGGTGGTTCGTAGATCCTGATGGACGGACGACTGCTGATAAGTAAGATGTGGTGATTAGACTAGAGGAGCACAATAGGCCATATATAGTACCATTCACTCGCTATTGAATAGAAGTACATTCATGTATACATACTCTCCTGTCGTACGTACGTTAGTACTTCAGTACTACCATGCAGCGGAATTGATCCGTTCCTACTGGCCAGTATTCCATACATGTGACTGCATAGCAGGTATTAGGGACCAACAACGTCCCTAACTATGACCACGAGGAATATTTTGGATAGGAGAGCCGACGCAAGCTTGATGGCAGAGGCTCCGAAGGATCATTAGATTGCTACCCATCTTGGCTGGGCAAAGTGAACAGACATGGATCTTCCTGAGTAGCGACTCTCAAGTTACAGTAATACCTATACTTGGGAGCAATAGACTTAACTACGTAGTATGAATTCTGGTGTAAGTCGCCAAGTGAGAAGTCTCCAGGAGTCCAGACTTGTGGAGTTCCTCCATTCGAGTGCCCAAGTCATCATGGTTGCCTCAGGAGCTAAATAGGATCGGCACATACCTGCTTACTGACTGACTGATAAAAGGAAGCTCCCATCTCCGACCTGCAAGAAAACAGAGGTACGTAGCCTTGCATGTGTCAGAACTGTGTTCATGACCTCATCTTGGTCCGATCTAGAATTGAAATGGAGGAGTGGCCAGCCAGGTTGGGAGCAATTGTAAATTATAAAATCGCCCATGAGACACTGTGAAGTTCACAGTGTGAACTAAGATTACCGAGGGGGACTCCAGTACCACGTTGGTCTGGTATGTTGTGTGTCTGAACGTACCCGACCTACCGATCTACTTAGAATCGCCTGACTTGAGGATCTTCCGTTTCCCGGGCGGGCGTGCCGGCTCTCCAATCTACCGAGGAATTCGAACAAATCGGGGCACGGAACGTCGCAATCTCATGCTGCGGCAACCGGGAGAGATGCGTATGCCGACTAGCTTATGATTCGCTGATCGACGAGGAAGGAGGGGCCGGAAGCGGAAACAAACGCGGACATGGCGGAACTCGGAAGACGTGGGATCCTCCTGTATGTAGGAAATGTTCGAGTGTATGCGCTGGAGGTACTGTACCTACAGTGATACAGTTATATACCATGTGCATACTGTACTGTAGTAGGACCTAGAGTTCTCCCAGGGCTGCGATCTAGAACATCGGATCAAATGGATTGATATCACAGATATGGGCAGGTGCCGGGGCCGAGTAAAGCCCGGCTGTCCAGGTGGCCCCCGGGTCTGTACTGTACTACGTCTTTAGTGGCCTGTGGGCTCGCAATTGACCTAGTAGGCAAAACCACTCCATGCGACGGAATCTATCCGTAACTTCGTGCAGATCACAGTTGGAGTGGACTTCATATGCAGGTTGACGCCTATGTAGGCTTGAAGCGCAGACTAGTCTGGGTCGGGCGGTTCATAAGGTTTCCCATCTCATGACATCAATCTAGATCACATACCTACATAGTCATCATCACTAGGTCGGTGCTGATAGTTGTTGATGGAACCTATAGACAGATCGGGTATCACACATGGCGGATAAGCAACTTCCTTCCCAGTACTACTATTAAGTAGCTACTCGTTCCAGCTGGCCTACGAGTTCTACGTCCTCCTGTCAATCGGCATCATTGATGTGGCATTGCCTCTGGCCGTAGTACCCATCTACATACCTATCCAACATGTACATCTTTAAGTATACTATTTGGAGCAGGAAAGCAGGTTACATAAGTTTGATGTATATATATGTAATTACATCGTCTAGAGATAGTAGTATATGGATGCTCGTACCAGTATGTAGTCCACCGGTGTAGTTTGTACACTACAGTGTCGAGGTCATTCAGTGCGGTATCTTCTGTAGAAAAATATATTTCATGTTGGGGGCTGAAGAGGTACCTATGTAGGTACTTGCAAGTCTTTTCCAATGATCTCATTCCGTCGGGGGGGCTGTCAGGCTGGGAGGTATCTCCTCAAAAGATCAAGGTATATGTACGCAGCACATCCATGTATTTGGTTTCCAATAGGCATATTCCTGAGTGCAGATCACTAGGTGACGGTTGGAACTGGGCAATTCTGGTGGTTTCCTACATACTGTAGACGGAACTGGAGTGAGTAGGTACCGGCTGTCTCAAGACCGATTCCATGTTCCGGACTCCACGGTCACAGCCGAGGGCAGTCGACGGCGGAAAGTTGACGCTTGGTAGCGGAGCTCGATTGTTGCAGACTGCAGGCTATAATAAGATGGCAGGGCGCATACGGAAGTCTTCGAGGAGCACGAGCGTATGCCTGGGTCGCGTCAGATCATCTACCCCAAAATCTCATCGATCTGATCAGTCCTCCATTTCAATCAGCAGGGTACTGTCATTATTGTCTACCCTTTACACTGCCCCGACTCGTTGAAGTACATGGCACGAGCCGGCTACCCAAATCCCGATCTGGAATGCGAAGAGGCGAATTTGGAGGCTCTCCCTTCTCTCATCAACTTTGCTTAAGCTTCTCCTTCTTGGGGTCCAATTCCCCCCTACCTCCGAAGTCTTTCTATCGTCGATCGTGACGCTGGTTTGAGCTCGGCACAACAAGGAGAGTGCCGCTGTCTTGTACTACCTACCCGCTCCTCTTTTCTATTCCTTCTCCTCCCCCAGCCCTCCTCTCGGTCTTTTTCATCGGCTGCTGCGGTCTAGCCTCCACCTTTTTTATTCCTGCCCGCGCAATTATTGTTCTTGCGTCAGCGTCGGAGGCACCCCATCACTCGCGCCGGAGATCTCTGCGCCCGGCACAGCAGCACCGGATCTGCTGCATCTCTGCACTGAGTCACCAGGACTCATCGTGCATCTAGCGAGAAGTCTCCGTCTGTATTTGGCAGGTGAAAGCTCCACTTTTAACCTGACCGGCACTGCCCGCAGTCTGACCACTTTGTCCTGATCGTCCGCCCTCGAACTTTGTCTCTTGCTTCTCCATCATCCTTTTCTTTTTTTTTTCTTCTTCTTCCTCTCCAGTGTCACTGTCTATCGTCTCGACTGGCTCCAAATTGGCCTGAAGGGTTTGGCGACCGCTTAAGAATCCGGCTGAGGCTTCCCGCTGCTGATTCTTGACGACACGTGGGGGATCTTTGATCCGTACTTGTCTCCCTTTTTCTTTTCCACACTTCCCCCCTTTGCCGCCTCGGAGCGATCCACGCCCCTCCGTCGCCGATTTCTCCGCTCCTCAGTGGAGCCGCCTGCCAACAAACTCTCTCCTCGCGAGATCAGGACACTATTTCAAGCAATCCTTTTGCCCGTTGCGCAAGTTAATCGCGACCAGTCGAATTTGGGCCTTCGTACGCCCTCTCATCGACGCTCGTTGCCAGAATGGCGCAACTCGATACCCTTGATCTGATCGTGCTGGTGGCGCTCTTGGTGGGCAGCGTGGCCTATTTCACCAAGGGCACCTACTGGGCCATCCCCAAAGACCCTTATGCCAATTCCCCCGCTACCTTGAACGGCGCCGCCAAGAGCGGCAAGACTCGCAATATTATTGACAAAATGGACGAGACTGGCAAGAACTGCGTGATTTTCTATGGCTCACAGACTGGCACCGCCGAGGATTACGCCTCGCGCCTGGCCAAGGAGGGCTCTCAACGGTTTGGTCTCAAGACCATGGTCGCCGACATTGAGGACTACGACTACGAAAATCTGGACCAATTCCCCGAGGACAAGGTGGCCTTTTTCGTGCTGGCAACTTATGGCGAGGGCGAGCCGACGGACAACGCGGTCGAGTTCTATCAGTTCTTCACCGGAGACGATGTCGCCTTTGAGAGTGGCGCCACCGCCGAAGACTCGCCACTTTCCTCTCTCAAGTACGTCGCATTTGGACTCGGGAATAACACCTACGAACACTACAACGCTATGGTCCGTCGTATCGACGCTGCCTTCACCAAGATGGGCGCGCAGCGCATCGGTACCGCCGGTGAAGGCGATGACGGTGCGGGGACGATGGAGGAAGACTTCCTCGCGTGGAAGGAGCCAATGTGGGCCGCACTCTCCGATGCGATGGGTCTCCAGGAAAGGGAAACTTCATACGAGCCTGTCTTCTCCGTGACCGAGAATGAGGAGAAATCGCCCGAGGACGAGTCGGTGTATCTCGGAGAGCCTACTTCTGCGCACCGGGCCGGCCAGCCCAAGGGACCCTACTCTGCTCACAATCCGTACATTGCCCCAATCGTTGAATCTCGTGAACTTTTCACTGTCAAAGACCGCAACTGCCTGCACATGGAAATCAGCATTGCTGGAAGCAATCTCAGCTACCAGACTGGTGATCACATCGCCATCTGGCCCACCAACGCGGGTGCCGAAGTTGACCGGTTCCTCCGGGTCTTCGGTCTCGAGGAAAAGCGTCACACTGTGATTGATATCAAGGGAATCGATGTCACCGCCAAGGTCCCAATCCCCACTCCCACCACCTACGACGCTGCGATCCGCTACTACATGGAAGTGTGCGCTCCAGTCTCTCGTCAATTTGTCTCGATGCTGGCTCCATTCGCCCCTGATGAGGACAGCAAGGCTGAAATCGTTCGATTGGGTAACGACAAGGATTATTTCCATGAGAAAATTGCAAACCAGTGCTTCAACATCGCCCAGGCACTGCAGGCCATTAGCTCCAAGCCCTTCTCCGCCGTCCCCTTCTCCCTTCTTATTGAGGGACTTAACAAATTGCAACCCCGGTACTACTCTATCTCATCCTCGTCCGCCGTTCAGAAAGACAAGATCAGCATCACCGCCGTGGTTGAGTCTGTTCGCCTGCCCGGTGCCTCGCATTTTGTCAAGGGCGTCACCACCAACTACCTCCTGGCTTTGAAGCAGAAGCAGAACGGCGATCCTTCCCCCGACCCTCATGGTATGACCTACGCTATCAAAGGCCCCCGGAATAAGTACGACGGCATCCACGTGCCTGTTCACGTCCGCCACTCCAACTTCAAGCTCCCCTCGGACCCCTCAAAGCCAATCATCATGGTTGGTCCCGGTACTGGCGTCGCTCCATTCCGTGGCTTCATCCAGGAACGTGCCTCTTTGGCCGCCAAAGGCGAGAAGGTTGGCGCCACTGTCCTGTTTTTCGGGTGTCGGAAGCGTGATGAGGATTTCTTGTACCAGGACGAGTTTAAGGTAAGCCGATTTTCCCAGCTACTCAGCGACTCACGGCAAATGTTTGAGGTTGACAACATATTGACTTTTTTTTCTTTGCTTCACAGACCTATCAAGAGCAGATGGGTGACTCGCTGAAGATCATCACTGCTTTCTCTCGAGAAGGACCCAACAAGGTTTACGTCCAGCACCGTCTGAAGGAGCACGCTCAACTGGTCAGTGACCTATTGAAAGAAAAAGCCAACTTCTACGTCTGCGGCGATGCTGCAAACATGGCCCGTGAGGTGAACATCGTCCTCGGTAGCATTATTGCTGAGCAACGCGGCATGCCATCTGAGAAGGGTGAGGAGATGGTCAAACACATGCGGAGCAGCGGCAGCTACCAGGAAGATGTCTGGTCATGATTTATGATGTGGTGATTGTTTGTTTCATGCTCGTGTTTCCATTTTCCTTCAGCCATCTGTCATGGCCAGCTGTAGTCATAGTTCTTTCTTCCCTTCCCCGACTCCGCTTTTCTCCTCCCCTAACGTCTAGATAGCCTGGCCCATCAATAGACCAGGCAGTTTGTCGAAGAGGCATGGATCAAATCCATGGTGGCTTACACGACCGTGCGAACACATTCATAGTTTTGCCAGTCCTGCTCGAGCGACTGTCCTCTTGGACCCTCAACGAAGCTTCCCTGGAATTTGCTTCTTTTGTGGGCATCACCGCCCTTCTGCTTCTAGGTCGAAGATGACGAAATGGTCTTTATGAGATTTGAGAATTTCAAAAGTCACGAAACAAGAATATATTCAACATCCAATTTTCTCGTATCAAATTCCAAGGACACGAACAGCATTGTCGCCTGAGGTCGATCAGTACTTAAAGGAAGCGAACATGATACGACCGGACGCTTTTGCCCCCCACCGAGCTTGCTCGTACTTTGTGCCCAGGAGGTGAAATTCAATTTGGGGAACACAGTCGGTCTATCTAATAAAACAAGATTGTTCTAATGCAGAGAGATCAACGTGGAATGAGAAGATCTCAAAAAGCTTCTGCGCGCCTGCGTTGCCAGGTCTGCGCCTGTTTGCGGGTGTAAGCGCGGAGTTAAAACATCGTCATCGGCACCCGCTCCGAGAAACCGGCGGCTCCTGGCACCTCTCTGTGGCTGCGACTCAGATTCCGCCTATCTTCGAGAAATGCACCCCGATCCCCACTGTCAAGCTCTAAACCCTTGCCATAACTTTGAATCGTCTGACCTGATTTGACTTGTCCGGTCGCTTATTGAAATAGGAAGGCTCTATACGAACCCGCGGTGGTCCAACGTCAAGCTGCTGTCGACCCGCACGAAACCAGAAGCTAGGCGGCACACCGCAGCTTTACAGAGCCATCGCCATGGCCTATGTGGTGCCCATTCACCGAGCAAGTGGCATCCGCCATGCGGTGAAGCTGAACTTCATCAACGCTGAAGAAGACTGCTTGGTCGTAGCGTGAGTGAATCCCACATTCTAAAATACGGCAGGACACAGCTATCAGTGCTCTGTGCGCCTCGATACTTCCCTTGCTGCATAACGCATCCAACACAAGCGTGACTGATTTGAAGTTTTATGCATATCCAGAAAAGCCAATCGGCTCGAGTTTTACACGTTGACCCCCGATGGTCTGACCTTGGCGCAGACTCACGCGGTATACGCGCAGGTCACCATGCTCGCGCGACTCCCAGCACCAGCCAATTCGCCGACCGATCACCTATTTGTCGGCACTGACCAATATAACTTTTTCACTCTGGCATGGGATCCTTCCAAGAAGAAGGCTCGCACGGCGCGTAGCTACGTTGATATTGCAGAGCCATCAGCCCGTGAATCCGAGACTGATCCGCGATGCTTGGTTGATCCTAGCGGACGCTTCATGACGGTTGAAATCTATGAGGGCGTCATTGTCGTGATCCCCATCATCGAGCCAACCAAGCGGAAGGGGAGACCATCGCAAGCCATTCAGCAAGCCGAGCCCCCGCAGGTGGGTGAGCTCGGTGAGCCAACCGCGACCCGGATCGATGAACTCTTCGTGCGGTCTTCAGCGTTTCTTCATTCTGGATCCAACCAACCATGGCTAGCGCTACTGTACGAGGATAACCAGAAGAAGGTCCGCCTTCGGATTCGGGAGCTGGAGTACAGTCGGGCGACTTCAAGTGGGCCGGCCGATGCGACCTTTAAAGAAGTCCAAGAGAAGAAATTGGATGGTGGTGTCTTTGCGCATGAGTTAGACATGGGCTCATCACACCTGATCCCAATTCCGGCACCATTAGGTATGCTGACATCCATCACTCCACTATGTCAGTTCATCAAAGAAACATACTCATCTCGGTTTAATTCGTTTTCGATACAGGTGGTCTGATAGTCCTTGGAGAGACATCCATCAAGTACATTGATGACAATGCCAACGATATGATCTCGAGGGACCTTGAGGAGGCTACTGTTTTTGTGGCCTGGGAAAAGGTCGACAGCCAGCGGTGGTTGCTCGCCGATGATTATGGGAGACTCTTCTTCCTCATGTTTGTCCTAAACAACGAAGGGAATGTTGAGGACTGGAAGTTGGACTTTTTAGGAAACACGTCTCGCGCCACAAAGCTGGTCTATCTTGGCGGAGGAATCTTGTTCGTTGGTTCCCAGCAAGGTGATTCCCAAGTGCTTCGCATTGGCGACGGCTCCTTTGAGGTCCTCCAGACTCTGTCCAACATTGCTCCCATCCTGGATTTCACCCTCATGGATCTTGGCAACCGCACAAACGACGTGCAGACACACGAGTTCTCCACTGGACAGGCCCGCATCGTCACTGGGTCCGGTGCGTTTGACGACGGATCCTTGAGAAGCGTGCGAAGTGGGGTTGGCATGGAGGAATTGGGAGTGCTTGGTGAAATGGATCATATCACCGATCTTTGGGCTCTCAAGGCTAGTAGCGCGGGGGAATTCCTCGACACATTACTTGTTACATTTGTCGATGAGACGCGTGTCTTCTGCTTTAGCAGTGAGGGTGAAGTCGAAGAGCTGGAAGAATTTGTCGGATTATCTTTGACAGAGAATACGCTTCTAGCGTCGAACCTGCCAGGTAACCGCATTTTACAAGTGACCGAGAAACGCGCCGTCATTTCCGATCTTGAAAGTGGCATGATTACTTTTGAGTGGTCATCTCCGTCGCAAAAGGCGATCACTGCCGCTTCATCAAATGACGACCGTCTGGTGCTGGTTGTCGGTGGTCAAATATTGGCAACCTTCGCCTTGCAGAATGAGGCTCACCTAATCCTAGAGAAGGATATGGGAGCGGACCTGCAGATCTCTGGAGTGACGGTCCCGTCCAAGCCTGCAGGAGTCTGCATTGTGGGTTTCCCACAAAGCGCCAAGGTCGCAATTTTGGACATAAACGATCTGTCCGAGCTTCGAAGCCAGTCTCTTGGGCAGACTGGGGACGCGTTCCCTCGTTCAGTGCTGGTTGCAGATGTCTTGGCTGACTCTCCCCCCACGCTGTTCATATCCATGGCTGATGGTAGTGTGATCACATTCACATTAGATTCAGAAACCTTTGCACTGAGCGATATGACGAAACTGATCCTTGGATCCGAACAGCCAACATTCAAAAAACTTCCCCGGGGGGATGGGTTGTGGAATGTCTTTGCCACCTGCGAGAATCCTAGTCTTATCTACGGTTCCGAGGGACGAATTATCTACTCCGCAGTGAACTCGGAAGGAGCATCACGTATCTGTCATCTCAACGTCGAGGCCTTTCCCAAATCTATCGCGGTGGCTACAACGCGGGAACTCAAAATCGCCCTGGTCGACAAGGAGCGGACAACTCAAATCCAAACACTACCCATGGGCTCGACTGTGCGCCGGGTAGCCTACTCACCCTCCGAGAAGGCATTCGGACTTGGCACGATCGACCGCAAATTGGAGGACGGCGTAGAAATCGTGAAAAGCCACTTTGTCCTTGCAGACGAGATCCTTTTCCGGCGTCTCGATGCAATCGAACTTCACCCTGATGAACTTGTTGAGAGTGTGATTCGCGCCGAGTTGCCGGCTGGGAAGGATGAGACCGGAAAAGAGCTGAAGAAGGACAGATGGATTGTAGGCACCGCCTACTTGAGTGAAGAGCGAGAAGATTCGATCCGCGGGCGGATCCTTGTCATGGAGGTTGACCACGGTCGAAAGTTGACCCAGGTTGCTGAATTAGGGGTTCGCGGTGCGTGCCGTGCCTTGGCGATGATGGGTGACCGTATTGTTGCAGCACTGGTGAAGACTGTGAGTTATCCTAATTAACAATTCCTTCGGAGAAGAAGTTGCTGACTCAATTGGTTCTCCGTCTTCTTTTCCTTTGACAGGTGGTTGTCTACAATGTGGCCAATGATAATTTCAGCAAGATGAAGATTGAAAAAACAGCGACCTATCGCACGTCGACTGCACCCGTGGACCTCACGGTTGTCGATGATCTGATTGTCGTGGCAGATCTGATGAAGAGTGTCTGTATCGTCCAATTTACCGAGGGACAAGACGGGGTGAATGACAAGTTGGACGAAATTGCACGCCATTACCAGACTGTCTGGAGCACAGCAGTTGCGTCTGTTGACCAAGACATGCTGCTTCTCAGTGAGGCAGAAGGCAATTTGGTCGTGCTCTCGCGAAATCAAGGCGGCGTCACCGAGCAAGATAAGCGCCGCTTAGTGCCTACCAGTGAAATTCGACTGGGTGAAATGGTCAACCGAATTCGCCCCATTCACATCCAGCAGCTCGCTAGTCTTACAGTGACACCGCGGGCTTTCCTCGCTACGGTTCGTTTCCCTTCCCCTTGGGTGCCGTCTGTTGCCACGCAGCATAGCTAACGTACTTTTGTCTAATTTTTTTTTCCTTTTCGGTGTCACAGGTTGAAGGTTCCATTTATCTCTTCGCGCTGATTAACCCTGAGCACAATGACTTCCTCATCACACTACAGAATGTCATAGCCAGCAAAATCGATTCCCTGGGCGGACTATCGTTCGACAAATTCCGGGCTTTCCGGACACTGACCCGAGCTGCAGAGTCGCCGTATCGCTTCGTGGACGGCGAGCTGATCGAGAAGTTCCTTGATTGCGATTCTGCGCTGCAGGAAGAGATCCTCGCTGAGGTGGGCTCGCGAGATGTGGCGGAAGTTAAAGGAATGGTTGAAGCCTTGAGACGGTTACATTGATATCATGTAATCATTTTCATGTATGATTTACTGCCTTCGTAACTCCATTTGGGGATCACCGTGGGACGAAAAATAATCATCAATTGGGAGGTGCTGCGTGAGACGCACCTTCGACGCAAGCTACGATTGACGCGGCGAATGTACCTGTTCATTCCCTTCTCTTTTCAGATTTGGCTCGCTGGATGAATGCTTCACTTGATTCGCCTTCACATCCCACAAATGGATGATATGGGCAAAGACAGTGTCTCGGATAGTGGTGAGGACTTTTTTTTCTCTTGTCCCACTTCAATTCCGGTTATTGAATTAAGTATTCGAATTATACTTCCACGTCTAGACCTCTCTGATATGGCCACGGAAACCGCATCAGCTTCGTTCCTCAAGATGCTGAGTATTGTACATTGGAAACACAAGAAAATAGCAAAGATACCCTCAGACAAGACACAGCCGCAGCCACAAATGCCCACACAAACCAACGCCATCAATGAACCCACCCAACACTATGCACAAAACATGTAGCTTTCGGTTCTCATCGAGTCAATTCGACGAACACATCCACCAGTGCCACACGGACCGTCTGCAGCGAATCTCAAGTCAAGGACCTCGTCTAAATGTCCTTCTTGTCGACTGTTTCTTCCTCGCTCCAATCCAGAAGCTCCATGATCTGATCCTCGGTCAGGTTCTCCGCACGCTGACCCTTGGCTCGATTCTTCATGTACTTCTTCTGCCGCTTGCGCGCCATTCCATGCCATTCGGGCACACCACTCGCCTGGGCGAGCTCATCCTCTCCGTCCTCCTCGACCTCGTCATCGGTGTTTTCCACCTCGCCAAGGACCTTGCCCTTTTCCCCACCCCGCAGCGTGTTCGCTGACACCTTGGCCTTCTTGCCACCCCATTGGGCCTTTTCCTTTTCCTTCTTCTCCTTCTCCTTCTGTCGCTCGCGGTCGTGGAGCCATTTGAAGAATCGCTCCACATATGGACGGATGATCAGGTAAAAGACAACACTGCCCACAACTTTGGTCCACCGATTGGCATTGACGTTGGCGAAAGAGGCCACAGTGTTTCCCAGTAAGCGGCGGATAGCCGTTTCGATCACAGTGTAAATCTGGGAGAAAAAGTCGCTGGCAGCTTCGGCCGCGCGATCGCCCAAATCTGAGGGGCGTTGGTCAGCCATGATTGCTTGGCCACGGGATCACGGGGTTGCGATCCTGCTCGAGGGCGCTGGTCGGGGTTTGAGAGAATCGGAGGTGGAGGGGTGAGCAGGTAGACTCGGTAGACCGTCGATGGGATCGTCAATTGATGATAAGAGGACAATCAAACGAGAAAACAAGGAGGAGTTCCGAGCAGACCGAGGAAACTGAGACCGGCTGTTGTGAAGGTTTATCTACCAGTCTGGAAAAAAAGAAGTTGCGCGATTATTGACGGCTCGGCAATTTTGGGCCGTGAGCTGTCCTTTTTCGGAAAGAGCACCCAAAAAGGTTCCAAAGCGGAAGGGACCCAAAAGGCCTTGACGTGAAATTCTGCCAGGCGTATGTTGACCGCTTCCCTCAGGCCCCGCAGAACCCACGGGCATGCCGGCAACTCTTCCTGCCTTCACCGCCGTCATTCCCGATCAATCCCACGACAGCGGTGAGCTACTTTCTGCCAGCAATTCCCCAGGAGTCTTTTCCCCGGAATAACAGTTGGTCCGGGTGATCTGTATGCTGCACGCGTCGATCACCAATCAGCATCATGGCCGGGATGGACAGGACATGCCTGCCTCCCGACTGATCCATTAGCGGTTTGAATCCTCCAGGATTCTATTTCATCTTCCCTACCAAAATGGAACCAGTGGAAGAAGCGGGTTTAGAGGAGGTAATTTCTTCTTGCTCCAAAGCCAAAGCCGAGCATTGCCTGGTCTGCAGCATTCTAACACGTTGGGTATAGCGCCTTAAATCTGCCCTCTGGTTATCCATCGGCAAGATTGTCGATGAGGAGACGATGAAGCTGGGTGTCAATGCGACACCCCAGTTTATCGGTGCGTTGACCGAGATGGTGTGGTCACAAATCGGTGCGTGAATGGGTGTCTTCTGGGTGCTCCCGGGGGTTGTCTGCCGTTTGCAAACACCGCGAAGGAATAGATGCAGCGCTAAACGATACGGCAGAGACGGTCGGACAGGATCTCGAGTCATTTGCCAAGTGAGTCTCGGGACTTTGTGTTGTAATGATTCTCAAAATTGGAAGCGTCCTCGGCTCTAATGTCTGACAGGCACGCGGGACGGTCCACCATCAATGTTTCCGACGTGATGCTTCTCGCTCGTCGGAACGAGGGGCTAGAATCAATTCTCCGTGCCTTTGTAGAGCAGCAACGTGAAGAAGAATCATGAATTGTCACGACACGGTGTGTTGTGCTCTCGTCAATCTTTCTGGGTTGGGTGAAAAGCCTGGGCAAGCGTCCAACTCCAGATCTACGGATTCAGGCAAGGCCTCATCAATATGTCAAAGTACAGGTCACGGGGCAATGTATGACGAAGGAACTAGGTAGTTCAGTCGAATCTCGTCCCTCTACATGTATTTCTTTTGATGTACAGGCTCTAACCTTGTGGGTTTTCAGTTATCCAGGAATACAAGATCTATCAATTAGTATGTATTCCACGTACTGGTTAAATACCTCCAATTGTGTGGACTATGGAGACTCATGGTCGTAACGGTGGCTGAGCTGTGGCTGTTCCGCTCCACCGCTTCTCTCATTCCATTGCGCGAGGAGCGAAAGCCCAAGATGGCCAAGATGGGGCTGTGGGTAACTGGGGATAGTTGTACAGTAGGTAACCTGTTGGGTAATGTGGCTGGACAAAACAGGAGCATTTATGTGGCACATGGATAACCTAAGCCTTGACAAGAGCCCACTGCAGTAGTTTGCTGAGATGAGGGAATACCTACCTAAATACCTTGGGTACTGGTGGAATCGACCTCGAGAATGATCCCGGAATAGATTGGACTGTGGTGAGTGTCAGAGGTTCAACCCTCAAAGTTGTCAGGGCACTTTCACCAACATTATATGTTAGCGCCTGTGGATGGAACATGGGCACCTACTACTATTACCTACTACCACTACTACTAGTGATCTAGCGGGAGGTACACACACCTGTGTACATATCCATTGTACATAGTAGTGCGACAAGTCCGCCCGCCCGGTTTCTACTTCAACGTTCTTCCCCGTATGCCCGGATGACATGTGTACGCTCACAAGCCCCCAATTGGAACCGATGTGGCATGACGTGAGATACCGCACCAGTCTGTGTATTAGTGTCCATCCGTACCTAGTAGGGACTAGGGAGTACCTCCTACTACTGTCCCACTGTAGGTCCTCTAGGTCATTAGCCAAATCCATTTTGCTCTTCTACGGGGCTCGTACCGACCCAGCTCCAACAGCGATCTTCCTGTTGATCGTAATCTTCATGTGGTGGCGGATAGGCTCCGCCGAGAACCTGCAGCCACCCACACCACCGTGTCGATGAGGCCGGGGGGGGGGGGCCAGAACGAGACCGCAGATTACGTACCGCCCAGTGTTTCCTGAGGATGAAGAGTGGGAGAAGACTCGTCTCTGGAGGTGTCTTCCATCATGATGAATTACTGTCTTCGTCTCATTCGTTCTCGTGGTCATCCCCATTGGGGGTTAACCTTTGCGCCCCTTCCACAAATCAATTGCCAAGCCAAGGGTCCCCTACTGGGTTGATTGACTCGATTGACTCGATTGGCTCGAGTGCGGCTGTTGATTGGGTACCCGTTCTTCACCCTGACATCATCAACGGAAATGGCTGCTTCTCCTGCTGGACGTGCCGCTCATAGCCTCATGCAAGGCAACATCATTTTCAACCCATTTGGTGGCGCAGACAAGGTCCTAGCTGGAGAGTCCACACGGAAGGAAGACGTGAAAAAAAAAAGTTCCCAATGCGATCATGTAGTTGTTGTCCTACGGGGGGTTATGCTAGCAGCTGCGCCAGGGTTCCCACCCCAAGGGTCTGCCTCCACCGATCTTCAAGGGTTGCGTCGCCCAGGGCTGCGCAAAGGACTGGGCTGGTTCAGAGCTGAATTCGAAGGTGATATAATCACTCGTCCAACCCACCCTCCCCGGTGGTCTTCTCGTTTCGGCTCTGATTCAAATTCTTGTCACTCATCATCTCCCACCTCACCTCCCCCGAGTGCTGGACCTGAGTCATCTGCTCTCCCTTGTGATCACGTCTACAAAGAACCTCGATACCACCTATTTGCAGCACCGCGTCCATCCTCAAGTCACCATGGGTGCCGGCGGAGTTGTGCTGCGCTTTTTCAGCCTGGCCATTCGAGTCCTGCAGTTCCTCGCCTCGGCCGTGATTCTGGCGATCTTTTCATACTACCTGGCTGTGCTCTCGCGCCATGATCTGGTCATTCCCACCTGGACCAAGGCCGTCGAGGGTCTGTCCGGGGCGGCTGCGCTATACAGTCTACTCGGCGCCATCTTCGTATGCTGCCTCGGAGGCGTGGCCTTCTTTGCCTTTTTGGCGATTGTGCTCGATGTCTGCTTCATCGGGGTGATGATCGCCATCGCCGTCTTGACGCGACGGGGCACGCAGAGTTGCACGGGCTTCGTTCGAACTCCTCTGGGCGATGGAGATGCCATCAACGGTGCCGACACCCCGGCGGGAACCAGTTTCCGGACCTCCTGTAATCTGCAAAAGGCTGCCTTTGCGGTCTCGATTATTGGAATGTAAGTTTCAATCTCCACGCCATCTCCCCGTCTAGCCAGGCAATGCTTTCTCTCACCCTTGTTCTTGGTCTGACTGTCTCTAGCTTCTTCTTCCTCATTTCCATTCTCTTCCAAGTTCTCTTGGCTCGCCACCACAAGCGCGAGAAGCGCTTCGGTCCCTCGCCCGCCAATAACTACACCTACGGCACGAGCCGCAAATGGTGGAGTCGCAAGAAGACCTACCCGGAAGCCTCTGGTGGCATCGACACCCTGCCCGCACACCCCACCCCCACAGACGTGGAGTTCGGCACGGAAAAGCAACCGGTCCAGAAGAAGCGCTTCGGCCTCTTTGGCAGGAAAAAGGAACCTGTTCCTGTCGCCGATACCAACCCGGCTGCAGGCCAGAATGGTTATGGCTACGGCGGTTCCGCCTATACGGGTAACATGTAAACAGGGCCTTCGCCATGGCAGTCCACGCCGGGACAATGTTGCGAGACGGCACTGTGCATCCGACGGTCTTGTATACCAAGAGACGGACAATCATGTCGCCTCTTATGATTTGATATGCTGTACATGACGCGCCCGCCTGTGAATTGCTTTTGACTGTGACGGATTTTGGCCAGCACTATGACGCTCGTCGAGCTGCCGCCAGAAGATGAACACTTGATGACCTCTTCATCTTGATGTGGACGGTGATGAAATTGTCGCTTTACTCCATTGCTTACACGAGGTCAAGGGAGATGAAATAATAATTCTTTAATTAATAGCTATGATGAATTGAATGAACGTTTTCACTCCTACCAACACCGGGGGGATCCAAACTACTTTGACAATTTTCAAGGCGCGCAAGGGGTAGGGAACCCAAAGTAAGGTTCCAAGAAACCCCCTTGGACTTGTCAGTCTTGAAAGAGGAATAGAACAACAAAAGACTCGGACCTCGAGAAACGGATGCCATATTATATGCACACGAAATAAAAAGGGAAAGAACCAGTTCAAAGGGGCGGCCCAACTCAACTTCAAATCACAAAGGGGGAAAAACGCCAAGCCTCGTGAAATACGATCATTCAGAGTAAAAAAAAAAACATCAACAGAAAACAGAGGATGGGGTAACGCTGGATCTGGAGAATCAATGCCCTGGCTCGCAAGGAAGCCCTGCCGTAAGGGCATTGACCAAATGAATCTGAAAAGAACACCGAAGCAAAAGCAGTAAGAAGCCCACAGGCTCCGACTCAGGACGTCTAAGCTCGAACCATGTGACCGAGTTGACAGGACATGCCGCGAGCGACAGGACCCATATAGATGGGACGTCCGTTGGAGCACATGGCCCAGGTGCTCCCGTCCGGAGAGCACAGCAACTCTCCAACACCACAGGGCCACTGCCCAACGTAACTGGAGAAGGCGGCGTTGGTGGAGGCAACCTCTTGGCGGAGGTCGCCCGTCACACGATTATCGGCCGTGGGAGCTGCTGCCGCAGACGAAAGAGATGACACCAACTGGGCCAGCTGAGCGAGGCTGATCATAGTGCCGTCGGCAGTGGTGTCGGAACCGCTGTTGGCTGTCGTTGAAGCAGCCGAGGCTGGGGTGTCGCTCGTCGCCGGAGACGCAGGCGAGGAGGAGGTCCCCTTGGCCTCGGGGGCATTCGTGGAGGATGAACTCATGGACAAGGATGATGTCGCCGGGGCTGCGGACGTGGCCAGAGTTGACGGGGCAGCTGTGGAGGACGTCGCCATGGTATTGGAAGCGGCCGATGAAGAGGACGAGCCAGATGTGGAGGATGGTGAAGATGAACTGCCGCTGCTGCTCGAACTGCTGCTTCCACCGGTACTGCCACTGCCACTGCCACTACCGCTGCTGAGGAAGGGTGCATCTCCACTGCACTTGTAGCCTTTGCCGCTGGTGTCAATCTTGCCGACCACATTAGGTCCCGGCTGAGGGAAATCAACTTCCTCGCCTTCCACGGTCACACAACCACCCGCTTGATTCACATTGGCGACGAACATGGCCGGCCGACTGTCAAAGGCGGTCGTCGCTGATGACATGGATGAATCCATCGCCATGGCCGCCTCCGACACCTCCCGTGGCACCATACCGGGGACTTGAGGCCGATGGCCGGGGTGTCCATGGTGGCCCGGAGGACCGTGGAAGGTGTGGTTTTGGTACTCGTTTGGCCAGAATGAACTGTCGGGTGACTGGGTGTTCACTCTGTCTGGCTCGCTCTTGATGCCCTTGGTGGTTGATCCACCAATAGTCACCATTGCACAGTTCATGTACATCTCTCGGTTCCCAACTTTGTTGAACCAGGTCCAGGCAAGCAGAGCCTCACCACTGGGTGCATCAGATGGAATCTGGAATGAGTAGTTTTTGGAGATGGGACATTCGCCGAGCATAGACTCGATCACTTTGAAAGTCTTGCCCCGATCGTACGTCAGCGAGATCTGGCAAGAGCCTCCCCCATGGACTGCGCTGCCGTCGAGCTCGAGCTCGTAAGTCTGTCCCGGCGAGTAGCTTGCTTGGGATGTGAATGGATCGTTGGCATAACCCTTGCAGGGAAAGTTCGACCCGGATGAGTCCAGTGGATTCGTGTAGGAATAGTCCTTTTGCTCGCTGCTGTCCTTGTTCAACGGACTGCGAATAGGGTACGGCTTCATCATTTGCATATGCGCTGAGGCGCCCACCGCCAACAGGCTGACACAGATCGCGGTCGTCTTCATTTTGGTCACTTGGTTCGTCGGCGAAGTACGTGGAAATTTCTGTAGGCTTGTGTCAGCTGGATACAGTTGAACACCCGTCTCCAATCATATACTCACATTGGTCTTTTATTTCAATCCAAATTCTTTTGCGTTCTCGGAGAGCAAGAAGATTGGACGCGGAAGAATCAATCGCCAGGATCGGACTCAAGGAACTCTTTCTCTGAGAGAATCACAATGTGAATTGTCAACTTTTGACAAAGTGGCTGGTCGGCCTAAGTATTAATAGGCCTGTCCCGACTATGCGCGCAATTTTTGCATTATAGTTGCGAGGAATGCGATTGCCATTCTCACGAAAATCCCGAGTAAACATTCAGGCGCCACCAAGTCTACCTCGCAACGCGAGGAATGCAGCGTGGCCAGGCACCCTTTCCCCATCAACCACTTTGCAACGTGCAATCTGCGATGACCGAGGATTCAGCGCCGCTTGATTGGAGTAGATGTACATGGGACCAAGGTGTTGGGCTGACTTGGCTTGTGTCCCAATTTTGACGTTGGGATCCATCGCATTTGGGTTCCGGGTATTAGAAGAGGAGCTAGAAAGGATTGAATATGCAATTCGGTCACTACATCCATACGCGAAATCTCACTCTTCATCGCATATTAGGAAGCCTAACCCGCCATGTTGCCGTCCCGATGATTTACTCGCAAGCTGCAATGTAGGGACAATGCCCAATGATCGCAATCATCAGTTGGTGAATAGAATCTTCATCTGTCTCGTCGTTCCTTCTACATGCGGTAGACGATTCCACTGTGCCCGCCGCGCGTATGGGCTCACTTAGAGACTGAACTACTTATTTCCCTGTCCCGCAGCCGCCGGCAAGTGGATCGAATGTGTAAAGGTTGCTGCAATGGAGACAGCCATTCCAATCGGCATCTCTCGCAGCACCCTACTAGTAACCTTGAAGCTTGGACAACTAGTGCCAAAGGAGAATGGAGGGCGTGCCTCTGTTGTGCTGATCATGCCCTGTGTATCCGGGTTTTAACCCTACAGCGGCGCTTCATACCAAGTAAGATGGAATGCCACGCGTTGAGTGTCAGGATTCCTGCCGAGCGTGATATCCTTCAGATACCTCGCAAAACCTGATATTGAATCACGAATAAATGATGATCTGTCTTATACTACCCCTCTGCTAAAGAACCATTTTCCAAATCCTTCCATCAAATGGCGACTGTACTTGTCGCCACTCCGTCCAATTCCAACGTTGAAATGCCCTAATCTATCGCCATTTATGCGACCACAGTAAAGTTCCACGCCGTCGACAAACTGCGCATCCTGTCGCGTCGATCTGTGCTGAGGACTTGTTGTGTAGTCTCAAGTGCTCAGCAGCAGCTCGCCCTATTACACACACGAATGCCTTCTGGCTTCCACGCTACATGGCTTTTTCCTCCCCTTCTTCTGTCTGCAATCTCTAGTCGAACCGATGGGCAACACCCACCTTGTCGCTCCATTTTCCTGTAAAGACTGGGGTCTCCAATACAGCTAGAAGCTCTGCATCTACCAAGATCTCGGATCCAATGTAGCTTTGCATAGGGTAACACCCGGTCATTTCGAAACCTTGTCAAGCCATGATCGATCCCTAAGCAAGCAACCGGACACTTGCCCTGAGCGCGAGGAATTCAATACGCGGCTGATTGGTTTTTTTTTTGCTCTGTCTCTTCTCGTGTTGATCCAGCAGGCTCAATGGCCCAGTGAAGCACGCGCGTCCGCCCTTCCCACGCTTGAGCCTCGCGCCCTGCAGGTCTGAAGCCTCTTTTGCAGAGGAAATAACCCCCCCCCAAAAAGCCGATAAAGTAAAGATCGAAGAAACGGAAAGTCCCCTGAATGCGCAGGAGATATGAGCTAGCCTCATGTGATTTAACAGTGAGCGCTTTTCGTTCCAGGGGTTGCGAGGATGATCCCTCACTTGGGGCTTGCCTTCAAGTTCTTGGAAAGGGGCGAAAGTGTCAACTATGCACACAGTCCGCTAGGTCCATGATTTGCCCCTGGCCATCAAGTGCACTACTCCTCCGCTGAGCTGCGAGACTTGGTCTGAAAAACAATAGGTATTCTCTTACTGTATCTGCTATTACTGTGTGTTATGGTCTGTACTTTGTCTTCAAACCCAATTCCTTATGCTTTAAAAGCTACATTGTATCGCTCATGTCCCGTTTAGGTTTGCATGTTTCGATTTTCGGACAGAGTGTTCTTACTATAGGGATGAAGAACTGGCACCCGCTGGTGTTCAAAGGAATGGGCAGTAGGCGCGAGTGCGTGAATCCATTTGTAAAATTCGGTGAACTTTCTATTCACGGATATTGCCTACTCCTAGCTAAGGCTCATTAAGTCCTGAGGTACTCATTCAGAAAGGGCTCCTCATCAGGATGGGCGAGGTACACTTCAAGTGCAAGGCAGCTTCAGGACTACAGTCGACCAGTTGACGTTTGCTGGGCATTCCCAAGCTTGGGAATTGAGTCTCGCAAACTGCAACCCGACGTATTCCACCCTCTCTTTTAGGGAAAGTCCGCGGTAAATGGTTAAGGCTGGGTGCAATTGTCTGTGTATTTTTGAAGCGCATGTAGGTGATCTATGTATTGCTCTGTGTCGTAGCTGGCAAGTTCCTTCTCTTGGAAGGATGCCCAAGCGATTGGTGGAGAATTGGAGATGTTGGTCTTCTGTGGCGAGTATGAAGTTCCTACCTCACTAGAGACCAAAATAAGTCTCAATGGAGGCGTGTGGATTGAGCATGGCCAAGTCTTCGAATATTAAACACATGTAGTAGATCCTGTGTTGAGATTATTCTGATTGTTATTGTGCCGCTGTTGAGCGCTCGAGTATCCAACATGCAGGTAACTTCAAGGTTGAAGGGTTTCTACCTGAATCCACCCACACGCCCACGGTATGACTGCGCCCACATCCTTACCTAATTCCTCATATGTCTGATTCAACCATCTGGGCTTGTGTCTCTGCAATCTTGGTTTCTTTTATTTTACAAGGTATAGCTCTTTGCACTCATTGTTGAAAATTCCTCCAAAGATCGAGTGAGCAAGTAGTTCAAGTTGCTCAATTTTGACTCTACTCATCCGTCCCGCGCCGCGCCTTCGCGATAGGCGCGTAGTCCATCGTCCCGCTGTGGCTGAACTCTTCATTGCCAATTCTCACTACGAAGAATCGTCTTAGCCCCAACCCCCTCAAGCTCTCTTGGCCGCTACCCAGACACTCGCACAAGGCCAAGAGAATCAACTACTGGATGTTCAGATCTCTGGCGCGACTATCGCGGGCGTCGCATCTCCAACATGAGAGCTTCCTGGCAATTGCTCAAGGGACGGTTTGCCACCCCAGGGTGCGGATCCGTTCCGATCGATCGATGACCACGGGGAGCGTCAATCTACCCGCCCTGGTTCTGGTCCGTCGTCGTCATGGAGCTCAACCGGTTTGGCGAAGGCCAGTCTCATTTGGGTTTGTGAATAGCCTCGCTGGTCGAGCATATTTTACTACACACTCTCCCAAAGTGGTCGCCTCGCCTTTGCGAACAATCTCTCAGCATTCTGACCACACTATTGACGATCGTACCAACTGCGAGACCGTCACGATGGCAGTGATGCCCAGGGTCACCAAAGCCAAACCGGTCGATGTTTTGAATGGAGACATCTCTGTATCCGCTGACCGGGCGGAAACTGCCCTTGATCCAGAATCAGAGGAGGATATCCCCGTCGATGCGCAGGAGCTCCAAGAAGCTTTAGGGCGACCGCCTCCAGTGAATAGCAGCTATCTTCCCTTACCCTGGAAGGGTCGTCTCGGATATGTACGTCTTGCAATGCGCCAGCGGTGTCGGTTTCACGAAGCAATTGGATGATTCCGTTGACTTGGCGGGAAGCAACGTACCCAAGAAATTGAGACTGAACCATGTCAACGTAGGCCTGCTTGAACACTTATCTGCGATACTCCAACCCGCCCGTCTTTTGCTCGCGCACCTGTCGCATCGCGTCAATTTTGGAGAATCGACATCCATTACAGGATCCTGACCAACCCGCTCACGCGACCAAGAACCGCCCGGACCGCGATCAACCTGCGGATGTCGCGCGTGGTCAGGCCTTTGTCGAAGCACTGGGCTTGGCCAATGCGCGGGACCTGGCCAAGATCTTCCGCTGGAACGATAAATATGGCATCAAGTTCATGCGAATCAGCAGTGAAATGTTCCCCTTCGCGAGTCACAAAGAATATGGGTACAAATTGGCCCCCTTTGCCTCCGAAGTACTCGCCGAGGCCGGTCGAGTGGTCGCCGAATTGGGCCACCGAGTATCTGTCCACCCCGGCCAATTTACGCAACTCGGGTCGCCCAAGCGGGAAGTTGTCGAGAGCTCGTATCGAGATCTTGAATACCACTCCGAGTTGTTGCAGCTCATGAAGCTACCGCCCCAGCAGGACCGCGATGCGGTGATGATCCTCCACATGGGTGGCGTTTTTGGCGACAAGGCGGCGACCTTGGATCGCTTCCGTGAAAACTACTCGATCTTGTCACAGGATATCAAGAATCGACTGGTCTTGGAGAATGACGATGTCAGCTGGACTGTTCACGATCTTCTCCCGATCTGCGAGGAACTCAACATCCCTCTTGTGCTCGATTTCCACCACCACAATATTCTCTTCGACGCGAACGAGGTTCGCGAAGGCACCGAAGACATCATGCCTCTCTATGATCGGATTGCAGCGACCTGGTCTCGCAAGAACATCACTCAAAAGATGCACTACTCTGAACAGACCTCTCCGGCTATCACGCCTCGCCAGCGCCGCAAACATAGCGACCGCGTGGCCACTCTTCCCCCCTGTGATCCAAACATGGATCTCATGATCGAAGCGAAAGACAAGGAACAAGCTGTCTTTGAATTGATGCGAAACTTCAAGCTGCCGGGGTTTGAGCTATTCAACGACCTCATCCCCCACAATCGAACCGATGAGAACAAGCCTTTCAAGCCTCCGCGCAAGTCCAAGAAGAATGGCGGTTTCGTCGACCTTGAAGGATCCGTGCCACCACCACCCACCATCCCGGAGGATGAGGTCGGCATGGGCGGCCCAGAGCGAAGAGTGTATTGGCCTCGAGGAATGGAAGAGTGGCTACGCCCCGCCAAGAAAGTGATCAAGCCCAAGACAAATGGTACCCCTGCCAAACGACCCGCACCCAAGAAGGTGAAAAGTGAGCCTGCCAGTCCTGCTGCAGAAGTGACTGCGGAGATGGAAACCCCGTTGAAGAAAGCCGCCAAGACGCCGACGCGACGCACGCCGTCAAGTAAATCTCGCGCCAAGCGGAAAGCTGAGCAGATCGAGGTGACGCCTGAGTCCGAGGATCTCAGTAGTCCTCCTGCGGATCTGGAGGAGGCCGAGACCCCTCCGCTGTCGACCACTCGGCGAAGTGGTCGAGCGAAAAAGGTGAATTATACCGAAGATAGTGCCTAGAAGGCCGACTCAGAGATTTGTAACATAAGCACGATATATGTCTATGATCATGCATTGATAGCACCGCAGGCGAGCAAAGTATTTGCAATCAGTGTATAGCGCTTGGTCTAGGCCTTCCGACGCAAGAAAGTAAAAGATCACCTTCTTTCCTATCCAGATGATATTTGTACCTACTAGGCAATATTCAGTCTCGGCTCCTTCTAACACCTACTTACAATCTAGTCAACTAAATAAGGTAAATGCCCCTGACTTGATGTATCTTATGTACCTGATTATGAGTGACTTCAAATACCTTCAAGGCTGCTGTGAGTGCCCAAGTATTTCGACAGGGCCAAGGCGGCCTGGCGTCATAGTGGCTCCGCTCCCCGCACCGGCACCGACTCGACAACTTGGACTGGACTGGCCACTTCCCACTGCGGCCGCCTGCCGATCTCATCATTCGGACATTTCTGCAGGGATCAGTTCTTGTCCCCCAGCGACTCTCTGGGCTTGTGCCAAATGCTGTTGGAGCTTATCAAAAGTCTTTGCCCTACCTGTGTTTTTTCTTCTCAACGGCAGTCATCGTTCAAGCTAGCCTGCTTCGAGTCTTCCCGTCGCCTTGATTTCACTTGACCCTCACCTGCAGTCAAGTCACTCGCACGCCAGACACGATCCACCCCGCGCTAATTGCTCACAAGAAACCCTGGCGCCTAAACAGTATTTCCGTTGGTCCGCCGCACGTTCGAGGCTGTTCTCCTTCAGACGGCCCCCCGCCGCAAGCTCCTTGTTCGCTAAGTGGGGAGCCTTTGGACGCTCGCCCAGCCGACCCAGTCGCCTCTCGTCTCTCCTGCGCATCCTCGTAGGACCGCAGGCAACCCGCCGTGCGAAACACCGGCTTTGGAATCTCCGACACGAAGCCTTACCAGCACTTCGACATCGGGCCCAGTCGCGCATCTACCGTGCCATCGTTAAGCGGCAGGCGCGGCTTGCGACACGCGGTCGAACACCTGGTCGAGGATTTGTTGCCTCTCTGCTCGGCTCTAGACGACGACTGCTAAGAGGAAGTCAAGCTACTGCCTCGTCGACCTCGAGAGCTCTTCCCGCCAATTCTTCGCTGTCGACCCAAGGCAGAACCCCGGACGGGGCAAAAGATGCGGTGACGGATTCGATGGGGTCAACGTGGGGACCGGGCGGCGGAGATGGCACTGCCCCGGGCAGTCGTCGTAAAAAGGCCTACGAATGGCTCAAAGCCGCCAACGAAGTCGGCCAAGCGTATGCATCACGGTGGACAGGACAGAGGGGCGTTTCCCAGGAGGACTACTACGATACTCCAGGCGCATTTCCCGACGTTGCGATTGCGCGGTCAGGGGACGAGGAGATGGTCCTCTTCCCAAGTTATGCCAGAAAGCTGGGCGCCAAACACACGCGCGAGACCAGTCCACCGTCCAGGCGAGATTCGTGGAGCCAGACGATCGATGATTACCGGGGTGAATCTGCTGAGAAGGGGGTCGCCAACGACGGTTGGGGGGATGCCATTCGAGAAAAGGCAGTGGTTGAGGTCGACGTGCGAGGTTGGATTCATGCGCCCAGTCGAGGTCCAATGAGTCGAAAGCATCGCATCATGATCAAATTAGCAAGATCGCTCAGCGGCATCCCGGCGCCAGCTGGGTCCTCCAATGATGAGTCTCCCGAGCGGAATCCGAATAGCAAGGGTGAAGATGAACTTTTGGACAAGGAGATGCGCCATCTCGTTGATTCTGCCGAGAAGGACGCTGATACAGCTTGGAAGAGCGCAGCGAGCGACCGCCGTGGGTCCAACATGGGCGCTGGCACCGGCACTGGGGCGGCCATCAGTCAAGCCGCAGCTATGACGAAGGATGAGATATCCATGGCTAACGCTCATTTGATGGAGAGACTCCGCCCCTTCCTGACGAACCCCATGGCCGGCATGCCGGTGACCATCTTCTTCTTCAACGAAGATCGAAGTGAATCCCGCAACGTTCTCACCGATGAATCGGGCTATTTCATTACACGGGCTGAGATGCCCTTTGTGCCGACGCACATCCGAGTGCTCGCGTCAGAGGATCTCTCTGCCGCGAAACCGATTGACGTCATTGAGCCCGTGGGCATTAGCCTGATCAGTGATATCGACGACACAGTGAAACATTCTGCCATTACCAGTGGTGCCAAGGAAATCTTCCGAAACACATTTGTTCGTGAATTGGCGGAGCTGACCATTGATGGCGTCAGCGATTGGTACACGCAGGTCGCGCAAAAGGGCGTGGAAATTCATTACGTCTCCAATGCGCCCTGGCAGCTCTACCCTCTGTTGGAACGGTATTTCAAACAGGTCGGGTTGCCTCCTGGTTCATTCCATCTCAAGCAGTACTCTGGCATGCTCCAGGGCATCTTTGAGCCTACAGCGGAGAGAAAACGTGGCCCTCTGGAACAGATTCTGCGAGACTTCCCGGAGCGCAAATTTATCCTGGTTGGTGACAGCGGCGAGGCGGATCTCGAAGTTTACACAGAGGTCGTGCTCGCCAACCCTGGTCGTATCCTAGGAATCTTTATCCGTGATGTGACCACCCCAGAGAAGAAGGCCTTTTTTGAGAAATCCGTCAGCCATCTGGAACCCCCCATTCGCAGTCAAAGCTCCCCTTCCCTCGTTGATGAATCCGACTCTGCTGCCAATCGACCCACTCTACCCCCTCGCCGAACCGTTGCATCGCCCCCGTGTGCCGATCGAGAGAATCCAGGTTACGAAGATCTGATAGATCTACGAGATGACGAGTGTCCAGACAAGAACCCCGCACCCCGGATACCTCATGCTACTAAACCACGGCAACCCCCTGGCAAGCCTGCAAAGCCCTCTTCTCTGCGAACGGTCCATGGTGTGAGTGATGCTGTTGGATCAGGTCCTTCTCCCGAAGAGTCCTTTTCTCAAGGGGCAATTCGTCGCAAGGCGGTGCCTCCTTTGCCACCTCGACGCGCTCAGACCAAGTCAGATTCCCTCATCGACTTGGATACATCTCCCTCAAACCCACGTTCTTCTGGTGCAGAGATATCGATGAAGGATACCAACGCCTCCGACGGCGCATATCGTTCTAAGGGACCACCCCCGGTCCCGCCACCGCGAAGGTCCACCACGGCGTCGTCTTCTACCGGTTCAGGACCCAGTGGGGCGAGCACACCGCGCCATCCTGCGCCGGCAACTAAACAGTCGTACCCTGCGGCAGCCGGAGCGGCAGCCCAAGCTGCGCTCAACTACGCCACCGAGCGGCTCAATCTGACAACCTCGTCCGGGTCCACTCTTCGGACCTCTCCTTCGCAGCAGTCTCTCGGGCGCCCTTCGACTACCGGTCCCTCGGACCCCCTCCCCAACAAGCGCGAAGAGCTCTGGCGGCGTCGTTGGGAAAAGGCAAGTGAGGTTCTCGAGCAGAAAGGGGTGGTTCTTGGTAGCTGGCGCGTTGGCACCGATGTACAGTCGGTCTGTATGTGGTTGATCGAGGAGGAGATGCAAAAGCTTCAAGTTCTTCGGGCCTCGACTGGCGCGGGACGTCAGTCTTGAAGTGTGCCCTGTAAGAGCAATCGAGCCCCCGTGGACTGAATCATAATAGCCTCAATGAACAGTGGGTGCTCGCGATGAGCGTAGGGCATCGATAATCTACAGTCATATCCATCACATCATTAGGGGCCGACACGGCAGAGATCTTTGTATACCTGACCTCCAGCGCATTGTCTCGACCATAACGTGGCGAGTGTTTTTGATTCTCGCTGCAATGCTAGCGTATTCGCAATCTGATGCCCGCTCCATTTTCCACATCAGGCCCACGCTAGTTCCTCGCTTGCCATCAAAGAAGAAAAACACGCCGGGCAAGAGCCCTGTTTTCCTCTTGGAAGAGCTCTGTGCGGCTCCTCCCCATACCCATTAATTGCCCACACTCTCTACTCAGGTAGAATCGCCCAAAAAGTAGATAGGCGGCCCCCCCTCCAAAGTGCTTCCAGATGGGGTTAAGAGCCCTCCGTCTTGACAGAGCTTGTATCCCTGCACACTGCCTGTGGCACTGTGGCAAGAGTTGTCCCCAGACTCCTTTTGATGTTTCCTCTCAGCAAGAAAGGCCACATAGATAGTACAGTCCGTGTTCGGTGATCTAATTGACGTATGTCTTGTGGAGCATGTCTTGTTAGAGGGCCTTTTAGTGCCTGCGAACCTCCTCATCCTTCTTTACCCTCCTAGCAACCGACCGAAGCAAGGGCACGTTCTGTCATCCGTCCATGCACTCTTTCTTTTAGCTCAGACATGCAGAATGTAATTACTCTTAGCTGGATTGATATCAGTATAGTAGGCTATGTATTACTGAAACTGCTACGAGATCTTCGTACTCCTTGAAGGGTTCCGGAATACGCGGTGGGGGTGCTGGTCAGTGATCATGCTGGTTGCTTTGACATTCTGGTGACTGTTTGTACCTCGGAAGTTTATCAGGTGACCTTGCCGACTGCTTGACCTTTCAGTCCAAGTGGGTCCTTCTGCTGGGTCATCTGAGGGATGTGATTGGCCCTGACTGAGCCCAAGCTCCGTGGGAACCTCACTGACTTACATCGTCGGGCCTCGGCTGAACATCACGGAGATGGTGATTGGCGGAGTACTGCGTGTCTGCGCAGTTCACCCTTCGGGGGAGAAGATTGAATACTTGTGGTGTACTGGGAGGCATCAATCGTATTCCAGTACTATGTGGTGGCTCCTATCTGATGGTCATGATACAAATCTACTACTGGCGCTTGTAACAAGACTACACATAATCTGTGAGTCTGTACTCTGTAGTCAGCTCTGACAATCGTGCTCTTTGGGTGCGAGGACTCGGCCCAGTCCAGGCTCGGTCGTATGCCCGCGATATGCGCTTCCACCGGGGATGTGGGAGTGGGGTCGAGCCGGAGGTGCACCTGATGATTTGCCTGTCAAAGTACGGGGTCCCAGCCCAACTTCTCATGTGAGTACGTATTTCCCCAGTTCACCATATACTTGTCCTTCTTTTCCTTCTGACCCTCCTCCCATCGCCTTCCATCTGCCGCATTCCTCCCTCCCAACGCCCCCAATCATGCCAGCCAAAACCATCTCTCGCGCCGAGGTTGCCAAGCACAACACCGAGGATTCCCTCTGGTGTATCATTGATCATCGTGTCTATGATTTGACCGACTTTGTCGACGCCCATCCTGGTGGCGCCGTCGTTTTGACTCAGGTTGCCGGCAAGGACGCCACGACGGACTTCTACAACCTGCACCGACAAGAAGTGCTGGAAAAGTACCGGGATCAATTATGTATCGGCACCATTGAAGGCGAGAAGCCCGAGGTCATCGAGCCCCAGGTGGGCGCGTTGAGCCCCGTTCCCTACGCCGAGCCCTTGTGGCTGCGCCCCGAATTCAAGAGCCCGTACTACAAGGAGAGCCACCACCGATTGCAAAAGGCCATGCGCGAATTCACCGATAAATACATTACTCCGGAGGCCCAGGAGAAGGAGCAGGACGGGACCTACATCAGCCAGGAGCTGATCGACCGTATGGCCGAAACAAACATCCTCGCCATGCGACTGGGACCTGGGAAGCACCTGCACGGGCGATCCATCCTGGGAGGCGTCATCGATGGAAAGGAGTTTGATTACCTGCATGACATGATCGTCACCCAAGAGATGGTGCGGGCGAACGCTCGTGGCTTCCAGGATGGCAACATGGCCGGTATGGCCATCTCATTGACGGCGGTGCAGCAGTGGCTGCATAACCAGGAGCTCAAGGAGAGAGTCACTTCGGAGGTCCTGTCTGGCCAGAAGAAGATGTGTCTTGCGATTACCGAAGCCTTTGCCGGCTCCGACGTGGCTGGTCTGAAGACGACCGCCGAGAAGACCCCCGATGGCAAGTTCTATATTGTCAACGGTACCAAGTAAGTTGAACCACACCGTGACGTTCTTATTTTGTTGCCCTGTTTTTTCCCGTTCCCCAAAGGGTGTCTGACACGCCCCGGTATAGGAAGTGGATCACCAACGGCATGTTTGCCGACTACTTCGTGACTGGATGCCGAACGGAGAAGGGGTTCTCCGTCCTTCTGATCCCCCGCGGCGAGGGCGTCGAAACGAAGCAAATCAAGACATCCTACTCGACCGCCGCTGCCACTGCCTTTGTCCAGTTTGAGAATGTCAAGGTGCCCGTAGGCAATCTTCTGGGCGAGGAGCACAAGGGATTCATCGTGATCATGAGCAACTTCAACCATGAGCGCTTCATGATGGCTGGTGCGGTGGTTCGCATGTGCATGACGATCGTCGAAGAGTGCTTGAAGTGGTGCAACCAACGTATTGTCTTTGGCAAGAAGCTCATTGAGCAGCCCGCGATCCGCCAGAAGTAAGTGAATAGATCTTCATCCTCTGACCCGTGATCCCGCCGCCTCGGCCGGGGCATTCTTGATTCGCGGTTGTTCTGACACCTACCGGTCTAGGCTTGCCCGCATGATTTCTCTCACCGAGTCCAACCAGGCTTGGCTCGAGTCAGTTGCGTACCAGATGTGCAACATGTCCTACGCCGAACAGGCCGTCCACTTGGGTGGGCCGATCGGTCTGCTCAAGTCGCACGCTACCCGCGCGGCGCAGGAGATTGCCGACTACTCTACGAACATCTTCGGTGGTCGTGGTCTCACCCAGAGCGGAATGGGCAAGGTGGTAGAGATGTTCCACCGCACATATAAGTTTGACGCCATCCTCGGTGGTACCGAGGAGATCCTGGCCGATCTGGGCGTGCGACAGGCGATGAAGAAGTTCCCCAAGTCGATGCTGTAGAGCAGCTGAAGTATGGGCATTTTTGAATTTTATGTTGTAGATTAGGTAATTGCTATCTAGGGAGATGCAATGAGCATTTTTGAAAGTCAACCTTTTCTCCCATTTGAAGGCCCCATGGGTGGCTCGCGGCGCTTGCCGATCCAATGGACCCGGAACACAGTGTACGTGTCATATTGCTCAGTTGCATGAGAGTGCTATCCGACGAGTGCCCGCTATGAAGATGAAGGAAAAGCGTGAAAATCGGTTCCCTTTTTTTCTGGAGGGGGGAAATGATGGGATCGAGGTCAGCGCCACATGGATCACGCAGATAGACACAAATCAGCAGGCATTATTCCAGGTCTTGAGGTGACTAGGGTACAAGTTTTGAACCTTTATCCGATGAACAAATCGAAAGCCCTCCTCCAGTCGCATCTAGCCAGCTTGACCGTGTCAACAACAATATCGGTCACTGGCTCTTCCATGTCCAAACAAGCACTGTAGCAAAGGACGACGAAAGGAAATCGGCTCCCAGTCCAAATTAAGAAATGCCACGCAGCAGCCATGCGCCAGGCGGATTGGATTAGTCGAGTGGGGGTGGGCTGATCGTGTGGGGAGAGCTCAAGTATACTTCGGCTTGCTGGATCATCGTTGATCCGCTTGACGCGCCTGTGAAATGATTGCATCACCGGCCGCTGCCTGGCCCACTCTTACGGACTTAAATCGTACGTTTGTTTCGGTTGTTTCGATGCCCTCCGCGTGAACTCTGATCAAATCACATTGGAAAACGTTGCTCTGATCTCAGAATGGCTACGAATAACCCCCTCAGTGCGGAAAATGTGTTAGACACCGCAGCCAAAGCGCTCGGCGACGATCAGCCCAAGCTTCAGACCGCATACGAAGCGGTGGCTTTGATCGGTCATGCTTGCATGATAGCGGTCGACTTTCGTCTAGTGGGACTAGGCGAGGAGCACAATCTGGGTAAGCTCGAAGCGTGTCTAATTTCTCCGACTCTTTTACCTGGAAAGGACTGTTGAACTAATTCGGGGGCTGATCTCTTCAAGATTCATCCTCTGGCTCGACGGTTCTGCCTAAAGAATGGAACACCAGCTCCAACTATGCCTTTCGATATGCCCACCTTCAATCCTCTATGCAATACCTCCTCAAAGTCAGCCGTCTAGGAAATAATGCGGTGGTGTTCGCCTTGGCGATGGGTGACGATCGGACCAGCTCCTTTGATATTCCTGTCAAAGACTACATCTCCGCATCCGCACTGCCCCTTTCACCGTCTGAGAATGTGACTGGGGCCCTGAGAGATATATTTATCTCGTCAGCTCGACTCAGTGATTTGATCGGATTGTTCAAGATCAACGTCATTCAAAAGCTTGCACCGGGGCTCAATAAAGAAGGCTACGAGGACCGTACTCAGGAGCTACGGGGGCAGGAGCCGACTGACGCATCTCGCCAACGAGATCGACTGCGAGACGATTCCTTGCCTCAACCTGCTCGTCCATATCCCTTTGACGATCCCCTCGCGGCGGCCCCCCGCCGGTCCAACCCACCAGGTGACTTTGCTCCCCCAGGTTTTGAGGATGAATATGAAATCAACCGGCCTCCACGAGGGTACCCTCCCGGTTTTCCTGGTGGCCGCAGCCCCTACAATATCGGAGAGCGAGATCTTTATCCCGCAGGTCTTGGTCCCAACGACCCCTTCCGAGGGACCATGGGCCCGGGCTTTGGGAGTGGTGGGGGTGGGATGCATCCTACCTTTGATGATCCCTTGTTCGGTGGCACGGGTGGTGCCGGTGGGGGATATGATCCTCGTGCGCCCCCCGGAGCTCGTTATGATCCCCCCGGGCCAGGCTTTGGTCCCCCATCCGGGCGCGGTCACGGACCCGGTGGAGGGGGCGTTGGAGGATTTGGTGGAGGATTTGGAGGCGACATTATTTAGATGCTTCACGGATAGGGAAAAAAGGATAGTAGTTGAAACTGACTTGACGAATGTTACGACCGTGATGATGGGGGTTGGGCAGAACAAAGCCACTTATGTATTTCAAAATTATAACGATTAAATCATGAGAGAAGAATCATGAGAGAAGAATCATGGATATTCATGTACACTACTGTTTATCACCTCAGGTTGTTGGACCTTCTCCTCTGCCTTCACTTCGTTCCGAATTGGTCTTCTGTCTTCAACCAGGTCGCAAAGTCTTTGACGCCGGGATGGAGCCTTTTCACTTCTTCCATGTCCGCCGCGAACCCCTCGTCATGGAACCACTTAAACATGTATCCAAAGTCTTTAGCCAGGGCCATAATCCCAGAAACTACCAGCCCAAAGGTCGTGGGGATCGTCTTGCCCGTCTGATCCTGAAATATCCGCGCAAATTGATCAAAGGTTAACTCGTCCCCTGCCAAGGAAATAGCTTGACCCTTGTAGATGGACGGGTTCATGAAGATCTCCGCCGCGATGGTACCGATATCACTGCAGCCGACCATCTGAAGTGGTCGTCCCTTGAGCAAATCTCGAAACGAGGTCGCAAAGACCTTGCCCATAAAGTCGGGTGTGAGATTGTCATAGAACGCTGCTGGGCGCAAAATAGTCCAGTCCATCTGCCCGTCCTTGGTCTGCGCCATGAGATGTTTCTCAATGTGATACTTGTGGGCGAAATGGGGGACGTTGGTCGGATTGTCGATGGATTGCGCACCGTGGCGGTCGACAGAGGTGTAAACAAAATGCTTGACGCCGTTCTTGAGGGCTTCGTCAATCAGACTCTTGCCTTGAACTTCCTCTCCAACCTTGCTTCCCATCACAGCCTACAGCACAAATGCCCTGGTGTCAGTCAAGCATTGCTGGGGGACCGATGCCAAAGAGCAGACGATTGGGCAGAAAGAGCTCCCCGTCCTCAAGTGCACATACCTGAACACTGAATACACCCCATATGGACCCTGAAGCCTTCTCATGCGCATTTTTGAAGATTTCACTGGGGTTATCCAGGTCACCTTGGACCAGAGCGATCTTTTGGGACTTGGCCTGGAGTTTCTGTGCCGCTGCGGAGTGAGGGTTGCGAGTGACGGCGAGGATTTGAAACGGAGCGTTCTTTTCGATCAGACTTTGAATCAACGCGCGGCCTTGTTTGCCGGTCGCGCCAGTCACAAGAAGGGAGGCCATTATTGCTGATGATGAGGGTAGGTTTGATGCGAACGATATGCGACTCTCACCCGAGGTCGGAGGATTGTTTTTTCTTCTAATTCACGGGGGTAAGACTGCAAAAACGGATGGATGACCGATGCTGCAAGATAGGCCGAATTTCAAAGATTCTGGAAGAGTGATACCGATCGTAGAGATACTGGCTTTGCTCTGGGGATTGATGGGATGTGAGCTCATACTTATACAATAATTCCTGGCACTGTCATCCGAGCCATAGATCGCATCAAATCTCGACATGGTTCCCTTCTCAATACAAAGCACGGCATGACTGGCTCGCTTCGGTTAGGTAGCTATCTTGAATCTCAGGATGAAAGCTAGCACTATCAGCCCGGGGGGATCAGATGGTCCGCAACACCGATCGTATTACCCATGTAGAAGATGTTGGATGACGCCAAGCAATCTTTGCTGCGGAGCTCGGACGATCTCAGCCTTGTTGTTGTTCCAGGAAAACGGGAACGGGGGGGTCCACTCGCTGCGAGTTTGTCAGTCGATCCTTGATTATGCAGTCACTAGTCCGCCATCATCCTTGTGGAAAGCACCGAAAGGCCGAGCTGACATATGCTGATTTGGGGGTTTCCACGTCCACGGCACCTGAAGACTCCGTTGCCTTCTATTGCAGCCGGCTCGTGGGTCGTGGGTTGCAGCTTGGTGATGCATGAGATGGGTGTTGGGTCCCTATCACCACCGACTACTTACTTAGTACCAGCCAGTGCCTTACTACCAGGAGAAGTACTACTTCTAAGCAAGTAGTACTTACTATATTGAGCCTATTGAGGCATGTTAGCTACACAAGCATGAAGCGTCTTGCTCCATGATTCCCCTTTTTACCGATTCACTCATCATAAAAGTGAAGACATCCCCAATCCCACGAGCAAGCTTTACTGGACAGATCGATATATCGGGGAGTCCTCCGGTCATTGTTATTCAAGCGTGTTGACAGAGTTCTCTGGTCATTTGTCATCTCGCGCTTACTACAAGTCAAGTCCTTGGCGAGGTAAGCACCATCACGTGGTTTGAGCTTCTTGTGCGCCTGGGAAATTTTCCTCCTGGACGTAGTTCTTGAAAGGGTACATGAACTTCTCCATGTTAAACCCGACATAGTAGGGGATGGCACGAGATCGAGTGATTGACCGCTTTCTGCCTTGAGCTTTTCATCGCAGACTCACTGGCATACCCTGCCCCCTGCAGTCTAATCGTGACCAACTCCATAACCCTCCATCACTGCAAATTTAATGAGGAGTGGAAAACAGACCAAAAAAAACAGTATCAAACGAATAAACGAACCCGCAACTCTGCCCATCTCGTGTCAGGTGAAACTAGAGGAGTGCCAGATCCGAAAGTCATGGTGGATTCTCGGCTCTTTATTGCTCGACTCGTTGACGTAGCCCTACGAGAGGTCACAGTGAAACAGTGGTCCGATTGTCTACATTTGATATGTATACCAGGCGGCCCTAAGAAAAAAAAAATCCATCCTCATCAATTCTGAGGATTAATTGAGCCAACTTTGGGCAAAAGGCGAGCCTTTCCCATCAATGTACCTGTGTAGAACATCCACTTGAGGTTGAACTTCACGGATGTCAATAGAGCGTCGAATGCCATTCTATTCGATCCTTGCGCTCGGTGAATCTGATCTATTTCTTTGCACTTATGCTCCTAAGGCTATTCAAATGTATCTTTTCGCAGACGGCCGGGAATACCAGACTGTATGACACCTTGATGAGGTTCAGTGATGATTTTGGGAGATACAGCTGAGTCAATCCTCGATGATATCGGTCTTCGTCGATTTTCCCTGGTTTGTTCCTCCAGCGTTGTGATTATGCCTATTTCGGATGCACACCAGCACTTTATTTCTCGAGCACATTTCGTGGAAAGAGGAATACTAGTAACATCATTTTCAAAGAGAACCATCTACCTCCAGTACTTTCTTGTTTGTTACCAACCATTCTCATCCAATTTGTTGGTCTCTTCTTTCTTCAGCATCACTCTTTGAATGCCCCTCCTTCTGTCATGATTGTTGAACAGAGGCCTCTTGTGGCGGTGCAGCACACCCGCCACACCCGCAGTTGTGGCGGAACCTCCAGAACCTCCCCAGTGCCAAACCTGCCTGACCTCTTCCCGCATCTCCCATCTCTTTCTCCCTTTCCTATCCTGTCTTTTCTCGCTCCAATCCCGCCCAGCTGATCCCTCAAATCTGGAGTAAGATCTGGGCGAAAGCTACTGCTCTTTTCAGATCATCACATTTTTGAAATCTTCCGACCCCCCTCTCCTCCTCGCCAACAACCCCTAGACACAAATTCGTTGCCTACCTCTCACGAGACCGCCCCTCCTCCCCTCCTCAGCTGGCCCCTCCCTCACCATTCACGCCAGCTGTGCCCACCATGGATAACAACATGGAAATCGATACCGCCCGCTCACCTGAGCCTCACCGTCTTTCCCCTACCAGTGATCCTGGCTCCATACCCACCCTGGATGGCTGGATTGAAAGCCTGATGACGTGCAAGCAACTGTCGGAGGAAGATGTGCGACGGCTGTGCGATCGGGTGCGTTTGGCCCACCACCTTCAGCTTTAGATTCAGACAATTGACCTAATGACCATGACTCCTCAGGCCAGAGAAGTACTGCAAGAGGAATCAAATGTGCAGCCAGTGGTATGTCGGTCCCGATGGCCTCCAAAGGCCCATGGTGCTGGGGCCTTTTAGCCAGGGCGCTGCTGACAACTCCCACTTCCAGAAATGTCCCGTCACGGTCTGCGGTGACATACACGGCCAATTCCACGACCTCATGGAACTATTCCGTATCGGTGGTCCTAATCCAGACACAAACTACCTCTTCATGGGTAAGTGAAGATTTTCCGTTTCAATGGGGGTCGGAGTCGCGGGTCGGGATCCAGCACACGCTCGTTCGGCCTCATCTGCTTGTCTCTTCTCCCACTCACAAGGGAAGGGGAAAGAATTGGCGTCTGACTCTTTGTTTTCTTCCTCAATTGCAGGTGACTACGTTGATCGTGGATACTACTCCGTGGAGACTGTGACTCTCCTGGTCTGCCTCAAGATTCGCTACCCCCAACGCATTACGATCCTGCGTGGCAATCACGAATCTCGTCAGATCACTCAAGTCTATGGATTTTACGACGAGTGTCTGCGCAAATACGGCAACGCCAACGTGTGGAAATACTTCACCGATCTCTTCGACTACCTCCCCCTTACCGCTCTCATCGAAAACCAGATCTTCTGTCTCCACGGTGGTTTGAGTCCCTCCATTGACACCCTGGATAATATTCGATCCCTGGACCGCATCCAAGAAGTTCCCCACGAGGGTCCCATGTGTGATCTGCTGTGGAGTGATCCCGATGATCGATGTGGTTGGGGAATCTCCCCCCGTGGTGCCGGATACACCTTCGGGCAGGATATCTCCGAAGCATTCAACCACAACAACGGCTTGACTCTGGTTGCGCGTGCACACCAACTGGTGATGGAGGGATACAATTGGTCGCAGGACCGCAATGTGGTGACAATCTTCTCAGGTATGTTGAGCGGGCACACATAAGGCCTTTCTCCCCTGAAATCGAACCTCATCTCCAGGATGCTGACGATCGGAATTCACTTCCAGCGCCTAATTACTGCTACCGCTGTGGCAATCAAGCGGCCATCATGGAGATCGACGAGCATCTGAAGTACACATTGTAAGTCATTGCCCCTGCCGACACTTCTCTCCTTTGCGACCGTGTCCGGCCATGTTGTTACGGGCGAATGCTAATTCGATGCCGTGCAGTCTACAGTTTGACCCCTGCCCCCGAGCGGGAGAACCCATGGTATCGAGACGCACGCCAGACTACTTCCTGTGATAGATTTCATTCTTGTCCTTCTCGAGGCTACTGGGATAGCGAAGTGAGGAAAATGCATTCAAATACGGCTCTCTCTGCCAAGCTAATTTTGTATGGTGTGCCTACACGTCTGTTGATACCAATTACGGAAATAAAAGACCCTTGTGACAACATTGGCCTGCGGTCGAGTCAATAGCGTGACTGGACCTTGGCGTTGCTCTTCTACTCTCCCTTTTCAGTATCTTTGACAGGTTCTTCTGATGGTCATTTTGGCAAGGCCAGGGGCGAGCTCGTCACTCGTCCGGACCTAGGTAGGTCTCCCGCTGGGAGTCTTGATGATGTCAGGAAGAAGACGCGACTCGACCAATACCTTACCCTTTGCACCTATCTCGTGATGACTAGGCGACATCAAGCTGGGGTGCAGCCTGGTGGATGGGCTCAAATTGCACTCATGAGCCATTCTAGTATCCGTTGAGATTGCATGGATGAAGTTTGAGTTCATCCAACATGGCTTCTTCCATCAAGCCACGATCCGGCACCTACATCCAGTGAATTACATGCGAGAGGGTCAATGTATCAATATAGAGATGGACCATGGTCGTGGGGGCGTTCACTGAGTGTAATGCGAGATGGACGGTCGAATCGAGGACGTGTGATTGAATATCTTTCAATTTCTGCAGACAAGGTGATATCTAACCCTTGGAACCTGGTTCACCTCGTTATCAAGGAGTCTGTTGATGGTGTGTCTCTATACATATAATTTGACAACTTTCCGCCCACGTTGATGGTACATGTATGTGCAACCTCGTCCGCGCTTGTGCAGTCCTCGACTCATCCAGCCGTGAGTGCATATGATGCTGGGAAAGAAACGAGCCTACCCAACGTTTCCTCGTCTCATACTGTTTGATCCACCGGGGTCAATTCTCGCTCATTTGAATCCAGCTTCTCGGTGGAAGAAACTCCCCGGTAGTGGCGCAGCTTAGAGCTACCATCGGGGATGTAGAACCGTTGATCCACGCGGGCGAAGAAGAAGATGGCCACAACCACCAAATCAAGCACGAAATCGAAGATATAGAAGCAGGCTTTGTGCATGTACGCGGGCGGATCGTTGGCTGGACGCGGCATCATCCATGTTGTTCCTGCGCGATAGGATGCGCCCAAACATAGCAGAGTGCCGGCGGTTAAGATGACCAGTGCTTTGGCTCGCCAGGAGCCCGACCCAAAGGACGTGACTCTGTTCTCGTCCGCAAAGATATAGACCAGCGTCACAATTGGCAGCGGCAGAAATGAGACAATTGCAAAAAAGGTCACTCCATAGAGTTGAATATCGCGGTCGATTCGGTGCGTGTTAGGGTCGAGCGTGTACATGCTTTGAACAATGACGGTGATGAGCATGATGATCGTCAGGGCGACCAGCGCATAGAGGCCCTTGTACGTCCACGAAACAGGCTGTGACCAGCCCCAGGCCGGAAAGGCGGCTCGCATCATGCGTTGCGCAAACAGCAGGTTCAGCACGAAGAGAATCAATACCCCGGCTGCCACGAAAATGGAAGCCGCAATGGCCACTCGGACATTGTTTGGGTAGCACGCCCAAACAATGCGCATCACGTTGGCGACGACACGCGACATGCAAAAGCCAAACGTGGCACCCGACGGTATAAACTTGTGACCTCGTGCCAGGTTGCGACGAAATCGGACCATATGGCAAATGCCGAAGCTGAGAAATGCGACGAGTAGGATGGTGCATATAGGCACGTCGACCTCGACGGTTGGTCGGCCCCCCAGTTGGGCGATCGTGGGGGGGTAAGGTCCGCCCATGGATGTTTTTGTGTTTTATTGTCGTTTTGTTTTGTTTTTTTTTTTGGACCTGAGATGGCGATCTCAGAGATAGATTTTCTTCGCAGATGATTCGACAGATGGCTCACTTGTGTAACTTATTCGTCTCGGATGATGTTGTGAGATCTGATTGCTTCGAAGACTTCAGGGTTGCTCGAGGTGAGGGTCATCTGGTTACACCCCTACAAGGAACATGGGCCCCCTTGCAAATTGGGAATGAAGAAGTGCTTATGTACTCTGATAGTGCAAACATCATTTCGTTCACGTCGGAAACCGAGTCCTGATCGTGTATCCTTTGCACTGTCATGTTGACCATTTTTCGGACGGTGTGCACGGGGGTTCGGAGATTCGACCGCCGCGGAGGCCGAGTGGGAGCGCCCACCGAGCCCAGCATTGCCTTATTTCGGTCAATCAGAGTCCTGCAGTAGTGATTCTTGGCTGTGTTTTAGGGAGCGAAGCGTATCGATTGTGAAAGCGAAAAGGCAAAAACAGATTGTCCCGCAGTCTGGATTCATGGGTGGGCACCTTCAAGCTTTCGAGGGAGATCAAGCTGGAGATTGTCAAGTATCACTATCGTGGTTAAACCACGAACAGTCCTCAATTATTACAAATAAGTAGCTGTACATTTTATACACAAAGAGGGTAGGTAAATTCAAAGGTACTCCCTCGTCGACACTGCAACTGCCTCGTCGTGTCTAACATGCTGGATATCATAGGATCCTAGAGATGCCGGTGTTAACTGTGTTCGATTTGACGATGCTCAAGAATAAACAAACCTGGTTAAATTACAGGAATTGATCACACTGATGCGAAGAACTACGAGATTCAGCCCGGTGTTCCACATTGCTCACGAATGAAAAGCATCCTGCCTAAGATGTTTCTTTACTACGAAGATATTGTCACACTTAAGACTTTTTGAGATTTGAAACCGATGAACGATTAGACTAGACTGTACAGCCTGCATACTGCAGGTGTTTAGCTGGACAGGTACAGTCTTCATGTTGCGGAACAGCCCCGGATGAGGTTTCTCCGACGGCTAAGATCTGAGCGTGTCGGAGGAGTCGGAGACCGAAACGCCGACCTCCGATGTCTGCCTCAATTGATGTGCAGACGGGCAGTTATTTTGCATTCGTTTCAGAGCATCCTCTCATTCAGATCGATCTGGCGGGGTCCGAGTCAAGCCAACCGTGGGTTGAGGTGGGATGAGCGAATGCCATGTCGAGATCGGCACTCATGCCTTATAAACCCTGTATATCCCCAGGACGGCCGCTGCAATGTTCAATCTCGGTACATGAAGACATAGTGACCACTGCACTGGCATGAAGTGACGCGACGGAAAGAAAAACACTTGATTTCTTCGTCTCTTGTGCGCGCCCCGGTTGGGTTGTCTCCCAAGATAGTCTCGTAGGTACACGAGCGCGCTGTGACTCTCTTGACCTTTCTATCGTCGTCATGGATTAACAGCATGGGAGAAGATGAAATCTCAATATCAGTTACCCCTCAGGGCTCGATGGAGATTGCGGATGCGAGGTAGGTACATATGTATTAACATAGTATGTATCGGAATGGATATCTGGAATACAACAGGGCTTGCCCGGTCGCCTGCCCGACTATGATGCCCGTCACCGTATGGCTGGATGATGGTCCTATGAGCGCAAGACGGAAGACTGATGACTTAATGCTCCAAAGTCGTTGGAATATTTTCATCCGGTAAACCCGCTCGCTTCTTCCCAATCCAACCGCCGATGAACAGAAAGAGTGGAATGGCAGATACACCAGTGATGATCCCCATGGCCCAACCCATGGCCCCCCAGCCGGCGCTCTGCCGAATGAAGCCAGCAAAGAAAGGCCCGATGAGGCTACCGGCCGCAAATCCCATGTTGGAAAGACCGAATGCTAGGGCGGTGGCGCCTCCGCGCCCAAAGCTAGTTGGAGATTCATCCTCTTTCTCCTTCACGGCGTGGAATACCTCGGTGACTAGCGGCGGCATTGAAATCGCCAGACACAAGCCAAGCAAGGCAAGTAAAGCGCAGAGCACGATCTTGTCGTGTATTGTATTGCTCGTCACCAGTCGAAGCAGAACAGCGATTGGGACGGCGCAAATGAACGCCCCGGTGGCGAGATATCGTGGTGAGGCCGGATATCGATCAATGATGTACCCGGTGATTGGGTCAGTCACGTTGGGGATCATAAGAGGCAAAAAGATGAGCCCCTGGGCTGTCTGTTGCCACCCAAAAGTCTCCTCGACAAAGAGCGGGAGAACGCTATCAAAGGAGGTTAGAACCAGGGAAACAATAAAGTATCCCCAAAGTGCGCAAACCAGGCGCGGGGAGCTCAAGAGGGTCTTTGTCTGAGATAGTGGGTTCCGACTTCGAGTTGATTTGATCTCATCGTCATCAGGTGAGTTGGTCTGCGCAGTCGACGGAGAACCAGACGGCTCGCCCACTGAGTTCTTTTCCGGATCGGATTGCAGGGTCGGTTGCAGGCTTGATCCAGGTGTTAGCCACCGGGCAGCAAGCTTCTGCTCAATCAGAATCAGTCGTAAAAAGATGTCAATGACGATCAAGCCAAATGCGAGCCCAAAGACAGAGTAGTATCCACCGTGTTGATAGAGCACACCACCAAGAAGGGGCCCCGCAACTGTGCCAATACTCAAGGACATGGAGACAACGCCAATGGCTTGGCCTAGCCCCTCTTTGCCGACGGTGTCTACCAGGAGCGCGATCCCGACAGTCCACACTACAGCGGCCGCGGCGCCTTGAAGCAAGCGACCCAAGATCCACAGAGCGATGTTGGTACCGACGCAAAGCAAGGCTGTTGCGCCTGCCAAGAGTACCAGGCCAAGAAGTAATGGCCAACGACGTGACCCAGCACGGTCAGCCAAATAGCCAATGACCGCTGATCAGATCGAGTCAGTGGAATTGTAGCGTGCAGTGGAGATCGAGGCCGAAGAACTTACGAGAGAACCCTAACAAAGCCGCTGAATATAGAGCGAGTAATACTGACGTCCATGTTTGAACTGGAAAACAAAGAAACAAAAATTAAGACGATTGGTAAGCTCAGATCATCATAACTTGAAGAGAAATTTGTGGGCTCAACGAACCATTATCTGGTGAAATGTTGGCCCTTTGCTGCAAGGCTGTTGGGGTCACGGGCACGATCTAAATCAAAGAGCTCAAGTCAGTGCTCTGTTGATAGCCATTGGTCATGCCTATTGACGTACTATTCCATACATAAATATATCCTAATCATAGTCAGTCCAGGATGCTCTGCCAAATACGCTCTGTCCCTGGACAGGTCGACCTTCTTGATACTTACCGTGCATACAGCAAAAGACACCGTGAACAAGATAAACCATCTGGCTGATCTAATTTCCAATAGTCTTGGCCGCTTGGATTCCTGACCACCTCGAAGGAATCCCAAAATTTTCGACCAAGACCCCATGCTGGCAATGGACCAAGATGAAAATTCACGAAAAGTGGACAAAGCAGGTAAGAAGCAGACAAGCCGCGGGCGACGTCACTCGAAGGCAAGGTAGATAATGCTTAAGCCAGGTTAACACATTTGCGGCATAGATGCGACAAATTATTGGACTGTGTGACCGATCCGATGGAAAGTATTTGCAAGCTGCACATGGGAATTGGTGAAATTGACATGAACTCAGTGTCACATTGCAGCAAAGCTGCTTATTCTTTATGCTGGACCTGGTAAGCTGAAGAATAGTCGATGGGTTCCGCGGGATGTGTGAAGCTCCCGCAGGGTGGAGCAGTAGGCTGACGCTCGGGTCCCGCGGGTTCCGTGAACAGCTGCGCGCCATTCTCGAAGGAGATCTTCAATCGATCGTTGGAGTTCGTCTTGATTTCCACCAGTTGCATTATACATGTCCACAAGGCTGAACTATAGGAAATAGGTCCAAAATAAACGTCCCAATCATTCAAGAGTGATTCGGCGCGTCAAAGATGAAATTGGCGGGTATGTATGTGGCATTTGGCACGAGACATTGGATTGCGTCTCGAAATCGCTTGTGGTTCAACAACTTGCGGATTGAATCAAGTCCAGTTGTTTCTGAGGAGTCGTCAGATTTTCCTTATGAGCTTGGTAATGGGGAACTACAAAAGCGAGAGGGCTCCCCGTGGCTCTCTCATCTAACAAGACACCAAAGACACTGGCATCTTCCACACCCGGGTAGTCCATACATTCGCCCTCGAGTTTGCTGAGAATAAATTGAAGACTCTCATGTTTCATCATTTCCTTGATATGATCCTGGATGGTGATGGAAGCCCTTATGACCCATGGTGGCGCCCCTATGCGGAACTACTTCTTCTCAACCGTATCCTTGAAAGTGTCGGAGTCAAAATCAGACATAAATAGCATCGTTATAACCTCCACAAGGCACTGACCGAGGTAAAGGCTGAGGCTGTAATGTACCCTGACATTGGCATCCGCCCAAATGATTCAGTGACATGCAACCTGTGTTGCCTGTAAATTCTGGCCAAGATTGTGGATCCTCCATCATTGCGCGCGCTGGGGCAAGATGATTGCGATACGATGTGTTGATGCCAAGCTCCACCGACGATAACCTCGGGATGGGTTGAAGCGCCAAATCACGGGACCTCCGATAAGCTGAAGCCCTGCGATCGTATCAAGAAGGAACACCAGAGGAGTCGCGACAGCCACTGTGATCTTCTTGACAACACTGGCCGTGAAAACATTGTACATAGTGTAAATTCACCATGGCTAGTAACAAAGAGTAGGTGAGCCGATCTATTTGATTTGATTCGTCTTTGGGTGTGACTCACATGCATGGCAGAACCCCCCGAGTTCGAGCCTGTCTCTTCGACATGGACGGTCTCTTGATCGACTCGGAGGATAGATACACCCAGATCACGAATGAGGTGCTCCAGAAATATGGCAAGCCCAACCTGCCCTGGTCAATCAAGGCGCAACTTCAGGGGAGACCAGGTCCTGAAGTATGGGCGACGAATCTAACATCCCCATGGACCGTCATCATCGGCTAACCGCTCCTGACAGGCAAGCAAGATCTTTCATGAGTGGGCTCAACTACCTATCACGCCGGAGCAGACTCTGCAGATGCAGGCAAGCTTGCAGGAAAAATACTTTCCTCTATGCCAACCGCTGCCGGGTGTGCCAGCTCTGCTGTCCAATCTGGTGTCCACGCAGTCCACCGATCAGCCGGTCTACATTGCCCTGGCTACCTCTTCTAACAGCCGAAACTTCAAGCTGAAGTCAGACCATCTGTCAGAGCTTTTCTCTGCATTCCCTCAAAAGCATCGTGTGCTAGGCGATGATCCGCGCATCGGGAAAGGCCGAGGCAAACCACTCCCAGACATCTACCTTCTTGCTCTGGAGACCATCAACGCAGAGCTACGTAGCAAGGGCGAAACTGAGATCACCCCTGCAGAGTGTCTGGTCTTCGAGGACGCCGTTCCCGGTGTCGAAGCGGGGCGCCGTGCCGGAATGCAAGTAATCTGGTGTCCACACCCTGGTCTCCTGGAAGCATACCAAGGCCGTGAAGAAGAGGTGCTCGCGGGTCGTACTGGACAGCACAAGGAGCAAGACGACGACTCGCAGGCTGGACCCATTCAGAATGCTGGATCACCGGGAGAGGTTGGTGACGGATGGGCTGAGCTACTCGGCACCCTGGAAAATTTCCCCTACGAGCAATATGGCATTCGAATTCTATGAAGTCTGTGATAGACATAAACCACGCGTCACGGCGTGAAATACATACATCGCTCCAAATATGGACCCCGCAAACAATTGATTCTTACTTATTCATGCCGTACTCTTTTGGTTTCCCGAGAAGGGAATGCCTTTGGGAGTAGCGGTCTCATGATTTACCCGTCAAGGAACATGGCCTAGAAACTAAGTAGAATGATACCCTAGGCTACGCTTCCAATGGCTGAGCAACCGTAGCTGACCTAGCAACATTTGAAAGATTGGAGCAGTGATAGGTTTTGTTCCCCTAGATGGAGATGCCATTATTGCTAGCAGATCACTTTGATGAGTTATCCTTTCGCCTAGCTGGGTATGCATCCTGGCCTGATTTTATTGCTTTGCAGCATGTTTTTAGAGTATGCTGTCAGCCGAGCATTCTAGTAGATGTCGTGGTGAAAGCATGAATTTCAGAGGACATCCTCGGACCCCAAGAACGACGGAGAGATGTTCGACGTATAAATGATAGTCGGGCTGTTCGGAGCCTAAAGCAGGCTACTTTCAAGCGGAGTACGAGGCGCTTCGAAAGCAGTAGATGTTCACCAAAGGACAATGCCCTTTTCACATAGAACGGCCTTCTCCATTGATGCTTTCTCGGCCGGTCTGAAAATATCAGTGAAGTCAGGCGCGCGTTGCGCCAGAACATTAGACCAGAAGAGTTCAAACATCTGGGTCCGAAGGGTGATCGTCAGTACCCGCAGGCTCAGGAGACGCGCAGGCCGGCATTGACCACACTTTCAAGCTATTGTCCTTTGATTTGAGGCCAGCTTCAGGCATGCCTTGTTCCTCAATCTCATTAAACAAGTATTGTCTCTGGCCTGAGCAGGTGGCCACAACATCACCCATGGGATGAAAGACAGCGCTCGGCACGACGTCTATCTAGGTCAGTTTTCATGGCATCTTCAGGGCCTGTTGGGATACGCATACCATCGTGAACTTTGAACTCCCAGTCGGGATCTTGGCCACCTGCAGAGTAGATGGGGTTTCGCCAAACCCTCATCACGCCGTCCGTGCCTCCTGCCCAGACTTCATGTGCACCTTCTGCACCAGCCGACACAATGTCAATTTCCATTCTCTGATTCGTCATGGCCTTCCGTCCTCGGAGGTACCCCAACAATTGACCCGTGACTCGAATGTCGTAAACCAAGACCCCGTCGCTCTTGCGCTCGGCAATGTAGAGATAACGACCACAGGGACTCCAGCACAATTGAGTGATGCCTCTCCCTCCAATGAGCCGGTTGGCGTGCGTCCTTGCCACATTGAAAGTCCCTAGGAGCTCCCCCGAACCATTTGCGCTATAAAGAGCAACGTGTCTCGTGAAAGTCCCCGCAGCCAGAATACCGTCTCCGCTGGGGTTAGAAGCTAGGGCGGAGACGATTCCTTTCATGCCTACGCCTCCGCCCACAATCTGTTTGCGCTTGCTTGGGATGGTAGGCATCCAAGAGACAGGACCGCCGGTTCCTGGGCGTGAAATGTCAAAGAGGCAGATCATACAATCTGATCCCGTCAGAAAGTGTGTGCCGCCCATTGTTGACGGGTAAATCATCGAGTGTGGAGTAATGAACGCCTCCGTAGTTGGATTGACAAGGGAATAACTCGCCACGCTGTCCGGTGCAAGGGTTGACGAAAGCCTGATGGGATGGTCACGCACAGACGACAGAAACAAAGTGGTCGATGGATCTTGCAAGCTGTAGAAAGGGTAGAATGCTGTGGCATAGATAGGTTCTGCGGAGGATAAGGTGGAATAGGGCGACAATTCATGAGGAGACGTTCCCTCTAAAAGGTCTGGTGGGCTGCATGAATGACCATTAGAATACTGAGTCTGATGTTACATGTCATGGTCCATGAATATTTTCACCTGTCCCAATAAAGGAGGAAGTTTTGCTTTTGCATGGGACAGCCATGACATGAAAAACACGCCGCATGCCGAATGCCCGTCCGCTGTGTTTGTCCACCGATAACGCGCAGTGATCCGTAAAAGGACGGTTTGTGTAGAAAATCGACTTACAGAATATAAGACTGACTACGATGATCAGAGAGATTTGCCAGAAGAGTTGTCCCATCCGGACTCCACCGGACAGACTTGTAGTGAATCGCATTCGACGAGTCTTCTTTTTGCCTCGTAGTTGAAGCGACGCATGTTGGGTCAATATCCAGCCTTTCCATCTTTGAAAAGGCCTTCAAATCAATCCACAAACCCCCACAAAAGTTGCAGAAATTTTGAACTTGGTTTTGGGATTGTGGAAAGTCCCTACGGATACTTGTTGCGTTATCTCCTCAAGGTAAGAACGTGTGGTCCCAAGTCCCCATTCATAGAACCAAGCGCTTCACGCATCTGATGCCCCTCACGGGTAATCCCCAAGCACTCCACTAATCTGAACTTTCTGGCTTGCAAGACTGTCAAAAGTCACAAATTATCCAGAATGAGAAGATCTGCTCATCATGAGCCACCTAGACGTAAAAAATACCTGAAAGGGCGTGGCTGGGCTGACCAGCAATCGTTGACGATCTCTGGACATACTTTATGGAAGACCTCGGATCAATGTTCTGCCGGACCTCAGATCTTATCAGCGACGCGCCTTCCAATTTGGCTTCGACGGCCGCAAAACATCAGCGGCAGCCGCCGTTCACCTCCTACTCCTCTTCACCTTCCATCTCCTGCCTTCTCCGTGGTAGAATTCCGAGCAACAGACAAGATGTTTGCTCCCAAGACATCCGCGCCTACTTCTGGTGGGCTTACCATCAGCACTCCCTCCACTTCCCTCTTGTAAGTTCCCAGTTTCTTCTCTAGCTTCGTCGCTGCTAGGCACAATTTTTGGGTCGTCTTCCGCGCCACTTTTTAGAGCTCCGTATCTGTCGCTCAGCAATACCAAAAAAAGCGGGGAAGCGGAGAAGACAGAGCAAGAATAAAGCCTAAGTCTGCCAGGCTCATATGCTTCCTGTACCTCGTGCTGAGTCCACAATTGCGCGATTCAACCCGAGATTCAGCCTGCAAGTCATACTGGTGCAGACGGTCCAGAGCGAAAGGCCCGGTGGTAGATGCAGTCTAGCGGCGGCATCTGTTTACCCAGGCCCAACACGCGACCCAATGAGCACAGCGCACATAATCTTGCAAAGCCCATTGATAATTCGAACCATTGCTGATCTCTGATCTTGCTCTCTGCAGCGGCAACGCCAATACCCGAAACACATCTACGGCAGCGCCCGGTACGACGACGACTCCGAGTCTATTTGGCAACACCTCGACAACTCAGTCGAAGCCAGCCACAAGCCTTTTCGGTAACACCCAACAATCCTCCAGCACAGGCTCAGCCATGTTTGGGACGCAACAGCAACCACAACAGCAGGCCGGTGCGACCTCGAGTTTATTCGGCAATCAGCAAAAACCAGCCGGGACAACCCCTAGTCTGTTCGGCAACCAACAAACGCAGAATGGATCGACGAGCCTGTTTGGAAGCAATGCAAACACTGCAGCCGCATCAACAACTCAACCTACACAGTCATCAGGCCTTTTCGGGGGAGCTGCCGCCACGACCCAGACCCAGACGAAGCCAACTTTCAGTTTGGGGGGCGCGACGACGGGAGGAGGAGGTTTATTGTCAGTATTGACCCGACCTTTCCTTATTCTCTGCCATGGCCGTGCTAACTGTGACACGATTCAGCTCCGGTCAGCAATCTCAACCTCAGCAACAGCAGCAGCAGCAAGCTAATAAACCTACACTGAATGTATTCGGGAACTCGCCTGCCAATCAAGCAACTCAGCCTTCATTGCTCCAACAAAGCACGGCACCGGGAAATATCGTTCAAGGGGTCAAGGTGGACATCAGCAACCTTTTGCCCACAACCAAGTTCGAAAGTTGCTCTGACGAACTGCGTCGCGAAATCGAAGTCATTGACAATGCGATCCTCGGTCAAATGAAGCTTTGCCATGAAGTCTCGGACATCCTACCTACGACCCAATCTCAAGGGGCCACAATTCCCAACGACGTTGAATTTGTTCAAGGAAAATTGGAAACCATGCAACACGCATTGGAGAACGATGCTCAAGACATCGACCAGCTTCGTAGCCTCGTCGCCCGCAATGCAGCCGAAGCAGAGGTTGCTTTCCGGGCCATTGACACCCTCAAGCTCCCCTTGCAATATCAGACCACGGGCGGTAGCTGGTGGTCAATGCAAGATCAAAAGGTAGCAGACCGGTCCGCCCTGCCTTCTGTTCGCAAGAATACTCTTGCGCTTCCTGACGATGTTGAAGGCGACCCGGCCACCGCCAAGAGTGTAAACGGGGTCCCCGTGAATCTCGTGGACTACTTCTCTCAACGATCGGACGAAATGAGTACGGTCCTCAATCGCTATCGGGGCAATCTGAAGGAAATTGAGGATCACTTGCACGGGGTCGAGATGTCGCTCAACCGGCAGATTACCGACTTCATGAGTAAATCTCGTGATGGATCTGGTGCGGCGACCCCGAAAACGGTAATTAGCGATCTCGCGGCGGTCTTGGGGGATGTTGAGGGTGGTATCCTGGGCGTTGCATCCCGTCTTGGAAGCGTGTCGGAGCAGGTTCAAGAATTGGCACTGGGCCCCGTGACAGCGGAGGGTCGGTTTGGGTACTAAAAGAGTCAGTTGAAGCTTGGAGAAGCTTGTCCTTCCTATCAGCACATCGCTCGTGGGACAAGGAAATGTGGATGCTACCAAGGGAACACACTCTCCTTCAGCTTAGCTGCCCGTGACTTTTAAGTTGGTCATGGCATATGCAAATCAAGCTCAACCAAACTGAGCTTCTAATTCCATCGCATATGTGGTAGACGTTGACATGGTGCAATTTCAACGGCCGGTTGAATTCTTCAAATCTGTTTAGAGATCCGATCACATTCGCATATTAGTCATAGATTCCACCAGCTAGCCAACATTTCCTGGCGGCACCCTCTTCGTCTCAATGTGACCTTCATGTTGGCTTCAGAGCATCCCTGGAAGCCTCGAGGTCTTTAGATCACAGAGTTGTCAAAATCGCAGCCTAGACTCGAGCTAGCGAAGAAGGGAAGCAGGCAGGTTCACTGAGTTGCACGCGCATTTCCTAATTTTGGTTCTTTTTTGAGCGACCGAGATCCATTCTATTCCTATGGATGTTGGGTCTGGGCATGTAGCAAGTGGACTGTTAATATCGGCTTTATGCCCGGGTTCAATTGACTCATTCAACATATTAAACCTTGCCACTTGATTCCCACTGATGTTCACCTCCAGAGCTGATCGTTCGAACAGTCCACACAGACCAAGAAATAATTCAGGATATTCCACCGAAAAGGCCATTGACCCCAGAGTACAAATATCTTGAAGAGCATGGACCCATCATTCTCGATCCTGGCCCGGGAAGCAGCCTACCTGAGGACTGCGTCGCACATCAAATTTCACCTGGTAAGCTGTACAAAGTGAGACACCTTATCATGGATGAAGAGGCTCTGCATGTACCTCTGGATTTAATTCATTGTTGAGACAACTCGAGCCTGCAGCCAGGATGTCGTGACTCTTACCTACTACACGATACCAGGACAAATGCATACTGTTGACGAATCCCCTGAAGGCGCGAATTGGGTGTTTCTCCGACCTATCAGGTTGCCGGTGGGAGAAAGGTGTGGACTATACTGGAGCTAGTAAAGGGATGCTATTTGAGGGTCCCCAGGCGTAAGTTCTAGAGTGGACTGAGTGAATTGTCAATTACCTGTCTTTTCTGAAGAGATGTGCGCGAATGAACCAACACAGGTGAAGGCCTGGAAGCCAGGCGACCAGTCTTGTCAATTGGATGGAACATGACTATGTCCGTATTGGTACAGTAGTAGTTTATCCAAGTTCATCATCTGTAGTCAAGGGAGAATCTGATGTATTGTTCAAGGGGATCAGTCTACCCAACCGGAATTGCCCTGCTGGACTAGGCAGGCACATGATTAATTGAAGCTGCGCACGCTCTGCCTCTTATATGGAGATGGCTAGCGTCGGACCAAATCTACGGCCTGATTATCTTTTACTGTTTTGGCAAAAGGCTGAAGGTATAGCACAGCATTAACGGCGAGTTGCGATTCGGTGGGTAATGATACAATGGTAAAATGAATACATGCAAGACCCCGAGAGGCCAATCCAGCGCTTCAAAACTTCAGTATGCAAAGATGAGCGCCCCCAGTATGTTGCATGCGGTTAGAGAACATATCTGGCAAGCCTCGTGAGCGGGCGACTCGTAGGTAAGGTAGATTTTTAAAACGTATTATCGTGTTCAAGATCGTTGAGAATGATCGAACCCGAAAGCTCCGCTTCGATATAATACAGACCGAATATCTCTCGCTGTGAACTTGGAGATCTGACGGCCGACGATGAAGGGAACAGATTCAGGCAGACACTCGGGCGAAGGAGAGATAAGGGATCGAGAAGAATTCGTTGGCGACTCGTTTACTCGTTGATCTTGGCAAGAATCCTGTGAAAGGTTAGATAACTTTAGAATGGCCGAACTCCGAACGCGGATGAGTCAGTATACATACTCGGAGTCACGGAAGAGGTGGTACTCCTCCTCGCCAACCTTGATAGGGCTGCCACCAAACTATTCACAGACCGCTGATTAGCAACAAAATCCATACCACTTTTGAACTCGTAGTCGATCAGGAAATAAGGTGATTGCTCATCGGCATCCGCGACAAAATGGACTGGAGCACGCGGATAGTCGCGGCAGTAAGGGCTGACTGGACGCTTACCTGAGGGATCAAGACCTTATCGCCAGCGTTGACACCCATGGGGATACGCTGACCGTCCTTGGTGAGAAGACCGGGGCCAACAGCAAGGACCTTGGCCTCGTTCTGCTCCTTGACACTGCTCTCGGGAAGGAAGATACCAGAGGCGGTCTTGGCCTCGGGCTTGATGCGCTGGACCAGAACCCGATCGAGGAGGGGAGCAAGGCTCTTGATGTTACGGAGGACAGACTATGGAAGACAAGGTGAGCATCTTGCGCGATAAGAGTAAGTGTAGGGAGGATAACGGCGGAATGGAGCGCGGAAAGGAGCCACAGCGCGTCAAGCTAGCTCTGCAAATGTTTCAAAAGCATCAAGAGAAAAAAAAAGCCGACACGAGTGCTCAAATGCTAGTTTGTCAAGGGGAGACTATGTGCGCTTACCATTGTGGGCGATTTCGTGAGTTGGGGATCGCGAGGCCAAGGGTCGGATGATGAAGGAGAGATGGAGAAAGGGAAGAAAGACGTGTCCGGGGGTTGAAGATCTGGGCTTCTGCGGCGAGAAATTTCCAGAATGCCAAGACTTCAAAGCTTCGACTTCCGAGGAATAGGATCCGCGCCGACTTCCGGCTTCTACACATTTCCACGCCGCGAGCGCCTTGATCTCTCAGGAGATCTGGGGGTCAATTCAAGACTCCTGTTGTGCAGAATCATATCCTGACAGGCTCCAGAAGGGATTGCTCGACTTTCAGTTAATGTACTACTCAGCCCACCAACTGTTTCAATTTCGCGAGATTGTATTGTCTTCCCCCGACCGGAGCTCCGCCTGTCCTGGGTTTGGAGACTGGCTCGGAACCGTCGACTGCCAGAGCCTAAAGATGATTATTATTGATTTTTCATACTCGTCTATGACCCTAGCATCCCAAACCACCACAAATATACCCCTGATTTATGTGGCGGTTCATATCCCAAGCGCCATACTGATCACCATCTTCGGCCGCGTCCGCGCCCACCTCCATAATTTCCTCGTTGATCGTAGCCTCCATATCCCATTTGGCCCTGGCCACCCTGACCATAGTTTTGAGCCTGCCCTTGCCCCCCGAAGCCATTTTGGCCATGCTGACTGGGTCCTGACTGGCCCCCCATCATTGACTGCGCGTGCTGCATGAAAGCCATCGGGTCCATGTTGGATGGATCCAGTCCCTGGGACATCATGGAGGCGAGCATGCCCTGCATCATCTCGGGATTCATGTCCGGCATGCCCGGCATACCTGCCATGGGTGGCGCGCCAGGGCCAGGTACAACTGGAACCGGAGGCGCACCAGGCATCGGAGGCATCCCCATGCCCAAGAATGAAGTCATGTCTTCCATTTGTTTCTTTTGATCGCCCACTTCCTTCCGAACCTCTTGTTGCTTTAGACAGTAGCTGACCCATGTGAACTCGTCGAATCCATAATTGAAGAAGTCGGTCATGTCGGTCCCAGGGCGTCGCCAAGGCTTGTCGTCGGCTGGGAAGTCTGCGTCCATATCGGTGGCCATGATCGTCTTTCCCGTTGATGGGTGCACTGGATTCCCATTGACATCGATCGTGGAAGTGTGCACAGCTGGATAGGACGATCCCGGTCTGAGAGGCATGCCTTGCTTTGTCGAGGCAGCTGCAGTTCCCGCGGCCGGGGGCACAGGGGTCGACACATCGAGATGAGGAGTTCCGGAAGGTGTTGCCGATTTAGACACTATTGAAGGGTCCGCTGAGGGTGGTCGCTGAGACTCTTGTCGTAGACTTGTATGGCGTGGATGGGATCTGTCAAAGTCAGCAGAGAACCGAGGCAGCTTGTCCATGCCACGGCTAGATCTTACATTTCCTGAGGCGGCGCGTCGGCCGGCGCCTCTGTGATGATATTGAAATCGTCCTGTTATATTTGCAAATTAGTCTACTTCATGACTCTTGGGGGCTTGAGAACACACATCGTCGTCCTCGACCTCAACCTCCTCCTCTTCCTCAAAACCGTCTGTTTGTTGCTGTGCAGTTTCATTGTCGGCATGAGTGGGTACCTGTCCAGCAGGGACCGAGTCTGCAGGATCGTAGAAATCGTCCTCTTCTTCATCCATCATGTTTGCGATTGTATGAGGGAAGTCCTTTACAGGTGAAGATTATCGCGTACGCGGTCCAGATGCAGCGTGACTTGATTGGACAGAAGTTTGCTGTGTTTGCACAGCGTGGAGATAGCTTCGAGCTCCGATTGACAACCTTTGGCTTATCTTGCCTTATCAGGGTGGACTAGTGAACGTGAAGTAACACCCATGGCTCAATTGTTACGTTTCGCACCCAGAATGGAGTGGTTGTAGTCTTTCCATATGTACTAGAAGTGCTGCAGATTCTCCTCGTGATTCATGGTTTCGATTGTCACGCATGCTTTGTCGGTTGGCCATGAGGTGCAATGGTAAAAGTCACGTGCCCAGGAACGCAAGATGTCAGAAGTAGTAGGACCGACTGTGATAATTTTCCATACTCAGCTGCCTGTGGCTAATTCAATAAGTGTTCCCTGCCTCGTCACAAAATGGAGTCATCTGAACAAGAAAGCCGGGTGTCGACACCGCGGTCTTTTACTGGCCAGACTGTGTCCGCCGAGGACATGCTCAAGTCGCAAACAGTCGGTCTTGTGCATCTTTCCGACTTTCGAAAACGTCGCGCCGAAGTTTTAGAGCAAAAAGAGAAGGAAGCACACGACAAATCACTTGGAATATTGTCTGGTGGCTCACGAGGTGCGACCCCCTCAGCAGGCGAAGCAACTGACGGGTAAGTTTAGGAAGAGGAGCTACTCTCTTCGGTTCACGCAAGTTTGACACTGATCGCGTCGCACCAGATCCTCCACACCGCGAAGCGATGCGCCTCCCAAAAAGAAGAAAAAGAAGGCCCTGGCAAAAAGCAAACTTTCCTTTGGTGATGAACAAGACGAAGGTGGCGAAGAGTCTGCTGGAACACCACACAATTCGAGCGCTTCGCGATCTGGTTCGAAGACACCCATGGAGGAAGCCCTCACACCTTCCTCCGCTTTGACTGTTCCGCGAATGAAGGCGAATCCCAATGCGCCACCTCCCCCAAAGGCGCTCACCAAAGCCGCACTAGACGCCGAGGCCAAAGCTCGGGATGCTTTGCGCAAGGAATTCCTGGCGATGCAGGAGGCAGTCAAAAACACGGAGATCGCAGTCCCATTTGTCTTCTTCGATGGTACAAGTACACCCGCTGGATCAGTGAAGATGAGAAAGGGTGACCATATCTGGCTCTTTCTAGATCGATGTCGGAAGGTTGGGGCGGAGATGGGAGTTGGGGGTACCAGCGGCACGTCCAAGGCGCGGAAAGAGTGGGCTCGGATTAGCGTCGATGACTTGATGCTGGTTAAAGGTGATGTGATTGTGCCTCATGTGAGTAATTCATCTGTACCAGCTCAAATACAACCGGCTAAATTCTTGTCGGCACAGCATTACGAATTCTATTACTTCATCGCCAACCGGGTTCCCAGTTTTTCTCGCGCTGGTGGTCTGCTCTTCAACTACTCGGATAAGCCCTTGCCAACCCAAACCAGTGACAAAAGCCCACTTCATCGCCCTAGTGAGCAGAAGTTGGAAGGTGCTGATAACGACGCCAGTGAAACCAAAGTCGTAGACCGACGATGGTACGAAAGGAACAAACATATCTTCCCGGCCAGTCTCTGGAACGAGTTTGAGCCAGGAAAAGAATTTGAAGAAAAGATGACTTCGACGCGGCGTGATGCACTAGGGAATACTTTCTTCTTCTAGAAAAGCTTTTGAATAGCCTTGCATTCTCTCATGTTCAAGTGTTTAATGGCATCTCAAAGGCAGGGCTCGCTTTCAAATTATGTATCTCTCCGCCGCTTGGCAGGTGTGGCGGCCTTTCAACCGAGACCTCAGGTGACCTTCGGCCTTGCAATTTCATCCATCCATCCATCTGTCCACTCATCCATCACTCTACCGAAGGAGTTCCAGCCTTGCGCATCATGGATTTCCACTTGCGCTGCAATGCCCTCAAATGTAGAGCTCAACTACAAGAAAGAGCTGTGGTGACCACGTGCTCGTAAGTCCGGGCTTCTGAACTGCCCGAACCATGGTGCTGATCACAGAAGTCACATATTCTGTCTTGAGTGTGCAAATCGTCTCGGTCTTTCGCATCCCACGACAAGTGACCGCCGATGCCCTGCCTGTCAAACAGTACTTTGCAATCCGGACGATGCTGTGTCCACCGTTTTGAATCCCACCGAGGACTACAAGACAAGCGTGCTGAGTGGAATGGATCCCACAACGATCATGGAGTGTGCCGGTCGAGCATTAGGCTTCTGGGCTTATCAGAGCACCCAAGAGATGTAATTCTGCGTAAGAGCTATTGGATTAAAAGCACTGAGATTTTACTCCTCAGATTTTACCAAGAATACCTCGGAAAGAGTCTCACGGAAAAGTACGCCAGTCTCAGCACCCAGATGGACAAGGTTATCCACAATGCCAATTCAGAGATTTCGACGTTGCACAGCAAAGTGTCAGGTACGCTTCTCACGCATAAACTTCGCCCACAAATTCGTTGCTCTAATGATCGACTTGCTACGCACTTGTCCCTGAACAGACATGCAAGCACAACACGCACAACTTCAGAAGAAGAACCAAGAGCTCGTGGATCTTTATCGTGAGAAATCCAAAAAACTTGCACAAATGACAAATCTCTACAATTTGCTCAAGGCCCGAGCCATGAAATCGCGTATGGAAACGGCCGCATCAGAGAACGCCTCTCAAACTTTGCACTGCATGACTGCCCAGAGTGGGCCAGTCATGCCACCGCCTCAATCGGCGCCCTTCATGGCCAACATTGGAAACTCACGTACTCCGAATACCCCTTCCTACCCATATAGCCCGAGAGGGGTAGAGCGTCTACATCGGGCCCAACGCAGCGGGACTGGAAGCTCGAGATTCTCGAGGCCCCAGAAACCAAGCAAGGCAATGGTGCCAGATCTCCCAGGCCATGCAGTTCTCAATGTCCGAACTGGTGAGTGCTGATCTTTAAAGTTTTTATCATTGTTTTTTTCTTTTTTTTTTTTTTTTTTTGCTTTTCCACACTTGAATAATGAGCTCACGATTAAAAGCGCTAGCGGACAGGGCAAAGCAAGACCATCGGACTCGTCTCGCACATTCAAATCGTCCCCCAACGGTTTCGTCGCAGCTGCCTCCGGAAGAAGAGATTCTTGCACGATTTGGAAAACCTTCATAGTTGCGACTTCGGACGACCCTGTCTAGGAAGGAGCTTTGAGACAAGATCTCTCTTGCGTATGGCCAAGATGATGTGCGAGGCATGCTTACCGCCTTAATGGTGCTTTGAGCGTAATTGAAACCCATACTCAATTTTTGACGATTATTACCTTGTAAGAAGTCGGGCGGGAAGCAATGGAAGATAGCTTCAGTGGCCAGGGTTTTCAACACAACATTTTCCGATGGTACGGCCTTTGATGCAATTCTCATAGTATGTTCTTATTTGGTGCCTAGTTATGAGGAACTCAAACCGGCAATTTATTCATGCTTATCGGTCTTATGAACATCTCAAGAACCCATGGAAGTTGAAATCCTTCACAGGGGTGATCTCCTTGATCCTCGGTGCGCATTTTGGAGGGTGAACTACAGGAACGGAACGCGTAGACTTGGCTGGGAATCCGGATCGCTCCACAGACACCGTGATCTCACAAGAAATTGTGCTTAATAACACACGAGGTGGTAGCTCCACGGGACATTTCTGACAGTGTGAGGAGACGACGGCTGATTTGAGCAGGAAGCACCGCACCAAAGCCGAGACGAAGGGTGCGTGCTCGTATTTGATCACGTTGAATACAAGTCGCCTCTCAATAGTTGACTCCCAGACATGGAATGATGCCCGTGGCCATCATCGATAAGGGGATGCCGCACGCTCACGAAAGGGCAGCATCTCTTCTTCTCCTAGAGGATCACTGTCTGGAGGCTCCTGCATGCTCCTGTTCTTCCCTCTCTTGCAGCAAGAACAACAGCACGCGCAACAGAATATCTTCCGAAAGGGACTGGGGGGCATCTTGGCGTAGGGGCCGGTGATAATGGCCCCCGGATGGGCCACGTTCCAAACCAGAATGGCCAACCACATGTATACTGCGTCAAAAACGTACATGAACGATTCATGCTGTGGAATGGGGTTCGAAGAGTCGTTTCCCGACGAGAATTCCACCAGCCGAAATATGATACGCACAGTAATGAACAGCAAACTTGCACACAACGCATACAGCAAGCGTTTCCATTCTGCCTTGGATCCAGATAACCCCCCCCCCCCATGTTGGTCGAGGTGAATCATTCGGCGGTGGAACTGAAGGGCGATGAGGAGAAAGAGAATAAATGAAAAACTGTTGGATGCCGATGCCCCCTATGTAGATGTGGATGCCCTTCATCATGGTCTCGTGATCTGCCCTAGGCCCAGCCATGCTGCCTCCAATCAGTTGGATGATAAATGAAGAAAGGCCGAAGAGGATGAAGATCATGGTGAGAAGGGATGGCTTGAAGGTACCGATTCGATGGTCTGGTGCAAAGAAGAGAATCATCCGCGCCAGGATCATCTAGTCAAATACATTCACCCCTGAGCAAACATAGTGTCAGCGCATCTTCGGATTCATACAGCGTGAAAAACTTGGGAAAGACGTACAAAACGGACACAGGAGGATGCATAATTGTGTGAGTGTGGCAAAGCCACTGCTCTGCTGATTTCGCGTACTTATCGCCGGTGTCACGAACCCTGCACATTCCCACGCCGTATTCATCAGGATGACCCAGACGTATGCTGCCTTGAAAACTGTGGCTTGGACAAAATGCGTGATCATGAGGACGCCAAAAAGAATGGAAATGGTCAGTGCAGCTCCGAAAGAAGGATAGTACTGGCAGAGAGCATGGCACTCGCTGAGAGGAACGTAGCCATTGCCATCAGGAGTGATGGTAGGTGTGCAGGTATTCGAAGGCAGATGCAGCGTTAGGCTGAAGGGCTTGATCGAGACCTCGGGCACATGAATTGTGATATGCGGGTCATAATCAGTAGTCGTCTCCGTCCCTCTTTGTTGAAGACCGACGACATTCATATCAGTTCTGGTCCGAGCTGGGATGAATGTCGGAGTTGCAGCTGGGTTCGACGTGGGAACAGCTAGCACTCCAATTACACAGTCGAACAGCAGAACAATAAGCAAGAGCCGCTGACGCATTTCTGATGCCATCGGTAGAGCTGAATGTCTAGGAGAGAGCAGTATAGATCAATGATAGCGAGGGAGAATCCCAAGTAGAAAAGTTTAAACAGAGACTTTGGGATCAAGATGTAGGAGAGGATTTTGAACATAGAGATGCATATACATTGGTAAATCGCTCCGCTTATGTAGTATGATTCAAGACGAATGCAGCACTCGATTGCTTGATTTTGAGTTTGAAAAGTTACAAGATTCTTTACTGTACTTACTCCGATTGCTGCGAAGCCTTCAATCTCTCAAGATATCCGAGGGCCAAATGATTCAGCCAATTGCAATGTCTAGTTGCTCATGTGCCTGGATGCTAAATCTGGATCATAAGATATTCAGGGTCGAAATGTGGTGATAAAGCCTCGAAGACGACAAAGGCGACCTTGGTGTCAGTTGAATTTCGGGTCAGGCTACCAAATTGATCCAGCCGCTTGCTCATCTTGACGAACCAGTGATTGGTAAATCAGCAGAGCCAAGAAGGCTTCATTCGGACTACTGTATGCTAGCCATCTTAGCTCAGTTTCAACTTCACGTGGTAACCTGGATGAAATTGCCCGAACACCGAACAGAGGCTTGGCATTGTGATGCCTTGCTGCCTGGCTGGCTTTCTGGAGCACCGGGCTTCGCGCCGCCCGCCAGTAGAGAGCTAGAAACACAGAAGCCATTCCACGCTGAAAGAAGAAGAAAAAAGACAATGAAATTGAATATTGAATATTGAAAGTGTCATGAAGCCATATCCGCTCTCACACCTCGCTCTTTGTGAATTCCGCCGAAACCTTGGCCGGAGATCAAAAGCCCTACCACTTTCATGGAACTGGCCGGTGACAGTGGACCTTTAGGACTGGCTCAGTCAGCAAGGCGACTCATGAACATCACTGGAATCTTCCCTCCGTATATGATCTACATAGCTATTCGCTACTTCAAGTCGGTCCTCAAAGGTTTCGTTCAAGATGAATCACTTGGCCAATAAGCCATGCTACACCTGTCGTAATCGGCGGATCCAGTGTGACCAGTCTGGAGTGCCGTGTGGCAAATGTCAAAAGGCCGGCCTGGAATGCCTCGACAGACGGCCTTTCAGATGGGTCAAAGGCGTTGCGATCCGCGGAAAGCTGCAAGGACATATTTACAAGGATGAAAATTCATTCTTGCCGCGAGTCCACAGTGCAACAGGAGGCGGATCATCACAATCCGCACTCATGCGGACTTCAGCTCCGCAGAAAAGCCGACTCGATCCTCCAGGTCGGGTTCTGGTTGAACTTGGTTTAGGCGCTGGTGCGCGGCCCTAATATGTGCTCGTTGAAAGTCTTACTAAGACAAGGTCTAATCCCCTCTTCACCAGACCCCTCATTGATACTCGAAGATCCAAATCTTTCAAATTTGGACAGGATTTCAAGATACTACGTCAAGTACTGTTCGTTACACAGACCCCGATTGACTCCAGTGATTATGAACTGACCATCAATGTCAGATGAACATCGCATCTGTCAGCTGTTCATCGTCTATGACACCAACAGAAATCCTTTCCGAAACCTCATTCCCCTCGGCTTGGAATGTCCAGTCTTACTGAAGGCTCTGCTTGCCCTTGCAGCTCGTCACCATGTTAATACAGGGCAATCATTTCATGAGCCAATCTCGCCAAAATCCCCGGAGTTGGTGATTGCAAATCGGCAAGCTCTTGCATTTAAACACCAAGCTATGAAAGCACTGTCAAATGTGTTGGCAAACCGGACGTTATCACAGCAGAATTCAACTGTCGCCAGCGTGTTCTTATTAGTTTTCTTGGATTTGCTGGAGTCTGGGAGTGATGGCTGGAATTTTCACTTGGAAGGTGCAAAAAACCTCATCGCATTGACGTGTCCTCAACCCGGGTTGCACGCTGGTGTCAATCAAGGTCCCGGACAGACCGTGCAAGAGATTCGTGCGTTTATTACGAAGCAGATCAAAGTGTTCGTCTGCCCAAAGTTGTCACCATGGAAAAAATCACGATGCTAACAAGCCGCCAGAATCGAGACACTTGGAGCCACGTTTCTGCGCCCAAAGTTAGTATCTCAGTTCGTCTCTTTTGACCAACAGGAGCTTCTTCTCTCAGAGACGATTGAAACGTCATTCCTCGGATGCCCTGACTACCTTTTGACTGCGATGAAACTACTCTCTGTACAAAGGGATAGAATATTCGAGACTGATAATTCCGACCGAGTCGCTCTGGAGACACACATCGCAGAAACGGAATCTTTGCTCGAGACGATTGACAATTTTGACTGCTGTGCCTGGTCAATGGGGATGGCCCAATCGCGCACCCCTTTTGCAAGCGAAACTATCACTCTAAGCTCCCTATCGCGTTCATACCAACTAGGAACCTCCCTTTATGGGAGACGAATCCTCGATGCTATGACTGGACAGGCGACTGTAGCAGATGATATGGTTGCCGAAATGCTGAGTCTTATTGAATCATTGCAGCATGATCGAATCATCTTCAAATGTATTCTCTGGCCGATTTTTATCGCTGGCCTGGAAAGTCGACTAAAATCACAACGGGATTTTCTCATCTCCAGCGCGGAAAAATTCTGGGACATTACCAACTGTCTCAATGCAGTTCATGCCGCAAAGACACTACAGGAATACTGGCGGCAGGTAGATACCTCCGAGCTGGTCCAGTCTCATTGGATATTCCATATTGGCCAAACGGGACGTGACTGGCTTTGGATTTAACAACCTGGTGGGAGAAGACAGTGGCCAGTGAACTTTGTGAATTCAATCATTTATATAGAACAAAAGATCTACCGAAGACGCGCGAGAGATTTGAACGCCTCCGACAGATCCTTTCTCAAGTCCTCCCAGTTCTCTAGGCCCACGCTGATCCGCAGTAACTTTCGGTCTACCTTGGCATCTGACAAAGCTCGCCACTCGATCAAAGTCTCAACGCCACCCAGGCTCGTCGCATGCTGGAAGAAATGCAATTTGCTCGGGAGAGCGCGAGCGTAGTCCTCGCTTTGCAGTATAATTGAGAAAACCGGGCCGAATCCGTTGGGCATCTGCTTTTTTAACCACGGTTCATCCTGCAGACTGGCATGATAGATGTCCTGCAGGACCGCCTGGACAGCGGCTTCGTCTGATCCCAGTACGGGAGAGGAAGTAGTCAGAGCCCCGTGAAGCCACGAGATCAACTTAGCCGCATTCTCACTCGCACGGTGAACTCTGACCTCGAGCGTCCGCAGACTTCGGGTACCAAGCCACCCCTCTAAGTTTCCCAAGACATTACCTAGAGCCATTCGATCTTCAAAAAGACGTTTCGCCCAATCATCCTGTTTCACCGCAAGCACACCGCAGAGCATATCGCTGTGCCCGCCGAAATATTTCGACCCAGAGTGCACGACAATATCAGCTCCCCACAGGAATGGATCTTGGAGACTTGGTGGACCAAACGTGCTGTCGACAATGAGGTACGCGCCGCGAGAATGTGCCTTTTTAGCGTACTCTTCGATACAAAATGCAGTGCCATATGGGTTGACTGGAGTTTCCAGGAGGATCACGTCCCCCTCACTCAGACTATCGGCGGCGCAGTCAAGTGGGAGCTTCTTGAGTCCAGAGAGGCGGGAAACCACTGCAATGACCTCGTGGCTGCCGTGGTAACCCTCGCCGACGGAGATCTTCCGGGGATTCAGCAGTACCAATGCGGCGTGTAGTGCAGCGAGACCCGTGGCATAGCTTATTGCATGCCCTTTCAACAGAGTGGAGAGTACAGCTTCGAAGCGGGTAGCATTTGGGGCAAACTCGCGAGAGTAGACGTAGTTCTTTCCATCAAACTCTGCCTGTTTGAGAAGTGTTAGATCGGATAAAGATTGACCTCTCATTAGGCACACGGTACTCACCACAGGGTCTTCTGACGGAACTAGATCATTTGGATGTTTCGAGTATCGGAATGTGGTCGATAGATGGATTGGAGGCGCAACATCTTGCACGAGATTCAAGTGATCGTCTGCGTGCAAAGCCTGGGTGGCAGGATGGCAATCAATGAACTGAACCATTTCGGTTGTGCAGTAGATGAATTCCGAGAGGAAAAAAAAGAGCCAACTGGGTTTCTTTCACTCCTTCAGATGGAAGATGTAGCTTCGAAGCAAGGATACTGGGATTCTGGCTCGATTATATACTCTTGGAATGCCTCTTCGACCCTCGGAACCTATGGCGACAATGGCCGGGCCCCACTCCCGTCAAGTTCCTAAAACGGCAGTCCAACTGGCCGTCTTCATTGGCTGGTGTAGACCAGGACCACTTTGGTCCCCCACTTTAGGTCTTCACTTGTCGTCCACGAGTCCCCTGATGAAGCTGCCCAGAATTTGGCCAGGCTGAACGTGGAAGCCTATTTCCTACTGGTTTCCTAAAAATTCTAGTTCTTGCAGATTTTTGTGGCCTTCTCCCGTAACCCCGAAGCTGTTCGATACCATGGATCATTGGCCCATGGTTGGTCCAATGGGGAAGACTGAGGAGTCTCTCCGCTGTAAGGAGCCAATTTTTTACGAAGAAGATCAAAGAGGATTGGAAGTCATAAACCACTGAGCCTCATTCACGCTCCTGGTGAGGATGTAAGATTGTGGAGCTGTATTCGACTCGGACATTGCTATCGATTAAATATGTCTATTGAAGGTGAACAATCATCGCACAAGACCAATCTAAACAACTTGAATAAACGAGGACATTCCGGCCAGGCGTTCTGAGCGGAGCCCCAATGGATAGGATGTCATAGGTGTTCTCTCGATACAACACTCGACATTAGGACATCAAACTATCGAAGGGACATTTTCAAAATTGTTCTTCTCAAAGAGCTCATCATGTACGTATACGCTCTGGTAGGGCGAGAGAGAGAGACGATGAAGGGAGATGACGATAGTAAAATTGGTGGATCGCATGACTATATGGCAAACAGCCCTAAATGCAGCTGCACTTATAGGGGGATGAGTTTTTTGGATTGACAGAAATTTTCTTTGAATTCTACCGCGCCGATTTGACCAAGTGCGTCTCGCCGGTACCTATCCCTATTTCCCTAATGTCTCAATAGCGCTGCTTCCTCGTCCCTCCAGAAACGCGGCCATAGTAGCAGTTGAACTTCTTTGCTACATAGATACTCCGTATACAAAGCCTAGAGCTCTATAGGAGATTTTGATGATGAGGCGTTTTTATCAAAACGGAAGGAAGTAGTTAGACGAATACTAGTATCAAGTTTAATGACTTCGTCCTCTAGTACTTCCGTGACCGCAGCTTTGAAGTAAATGCAGAAGATCTGTATAAAAAGAATGGAATACACGGTTAAACCACCATCCGCGCCGAAAAGTGGATTTATAAGATGTGAAGAACTTGAGCCCATCGTGAGAAATTCCCTAAAAAGCTAAGCTAATGGAGAGTTCTCAAAGGCCCTATACGCCGGGCTACCACCAAACCACCCTAGGGAGGTATCTTACAAGCCTACTCGTTATTAATAGATATCATCATGTATATGTACATAGGATTAGGCCTCATAATTATTCGTGAGTCCTCGGCTCGCGCTACTCGCGAGCCGGAAAGGCCGGCCCGCGAAAAATTACGCGCGAGTAATTGCAAGGCCTAACATGGCCTCGTCTCAAATAGAGCACCAGCATAATTATTTCAGCTAAGATGTGACGGGACAATTTCGCTACCTATCACTTACCGCCGGCTCCCGGCTGTAGGCCATTGCATGATTCTTTTATTGCATTCGGGGGCCTATAGTTGCGAGGCACAAGGGAAAGAATCATATGATGAATTAGAGAGTGAAATTATGTGGCGGCTCGGGGGCGGAAAATAGCATTTTTTAGATTTGCAGGCGCTTCGCCTCAAGTGATGATTTGCCGAATCTAACCAGAACCAACTTGCACACGTGTGGAATAAGGCAGGAGCATGATTAGTATGATACTGTTAGATCTTTTTAAGGGCATGAGTGAGCTAAATGAATAGATGCGATCCATCACTTTCGCAGAGAAATTACACATCCCTTCAAGCCTCAGTAGGTCGGAACCATAATAAGAGTTCCGAACGCGATTCCAGGTATTTAAGATTTCCTTATGCTTTCGAGACATTGGTCTGAACATATTCCCAGAATTATAGCAGCATAGCGTATAGGCTCTTTATACAAGTATTCGGAGCCGGCGAAGATCCCAAGCACCGGTCTCATTAGGGATTTGTGATCCATCGGCCCTCGGACCTTATGGGTGACCTTCTCCATGTCCGGGTAATCGACCTCGATAGACTATCACCAATTCGAAGAAAGAATGAGCACCCCTCTGCGAACGATACAAGATATCAAATCAGTTGTATTGACAGAACTATAACGCTTAGAGTACTAGAACCTACAATAGCAGTGCTATTTTGAGTCTGCCGTATTTGAACTGTTATTTACTAAACATGTTTGCCCTCAGTGCCGCGTCGGGACTAAAAAGCTCCCAAAATAGCCAGGAGAAGCCGCCAGAAGGCCGTCCATACTATCTAGTCTTCCCCGACGCGCTGGCGTTGGCGTGTCCGAATACATAGTCTAAATGCGATGTGTATATTAATCAGCTTCGCCGTTCTGGCTTGGTTTCTCAAATATACATTTATTTAATACACGTATTTTGGTAAAGGAGGCGCTAATGATCAAGCGAGACGCCAACGAGCCCCACCCAATACTAGTAGTGAATCTGACAAGCTCCAAGGACTGTCTCAGCCTTGTCACCTTCTCTCTGTCATCCGGAGTGATCTTAGTAGCCAAACACCAAACATAGCCGCGTTAGTGTGACAAATCTGCGGGATAAGCGCCTCTTGACACTCATCATCCAATAGTTTAGCGAGTTCCTCCCCACACCAAACAAAACGTCGCCCGGGCGAAAGGATCAGCGACAGAGCTAGGACAGTGATTGGCCTGACTGCTTAGCACCGAGACAATGCAGATATATCGAGGCTGATCTTCCTTCACTGCGTGGGTTCACTCTGGGAAATCTAGTGAACTCTATTGATCATGTCACAACCTAAAGGGCTCAAAACCATGTATATATCGAGTATGAGCGAGTAGTGTTCAGTAACCTTCTGGCACGAGCCACCAGAGAAAGTGGGACTTGTTGATCAAGGACCAGCAATGGCCACTGATTACATATAGCCGCCCATGTCAATCGACACACTAGTTAATTTCAGAACTCCATGTCTCGGACAGTATAAGCAAGACTTATTGGATTGGATGGATTTAGAGACTCAAGTTCCCCATTTACCCATAGGCTTTGACCAATGAGCCTGGCTAGGCTAACCGCCAGAGTTGAACATCACCGAATGCAACGGAAAGGGCAGAGTTAAACAGCTTGTTCTAAGTGCCATAATTAGGAGCGAGATATCTCTACTGGGTCCTTCGCTCTTGCCTGTCGCTATGAGGAGTAGCATAAATAGAGCATCTATCTCCAAGAATCACCAGTTTCTTTATTTGCCCGTGCGAATCTAGAAGTTAAACATTATATTCAGTCAACCTCCACTTCAACCAAGCTTCACAGTTAAATCTGTCTAGTAAGTATTGCTTGTATTTCTTAGCTTCTCAGAACGGCCTGCTGACAGACACAGTCAGAAATACAAAATATACAATGGCGCCGCTCAGTCACCAAGATTTAAGAACTATTGTTTCCGCATTGGCGCAAAAACTTGATTCACTGAACATCGACTATGCCATAATGGGAGTTGCCGCCACCTGTTTGTTAAGTCCAGACCCGAGTCGAAGGACTGAAGACGTTGACCTAGTCATTCATGTTGATCATCGTATGATCACCGCGGATCGCCTTACAGCCCAGCTCCTCGCCTCCTTCCCGGCCGACTTCGGAGGAGTCAGCCAATACGGACACACCATACCAGCATACAAGCTTCGTCGACCCGGAGCAGCCGCTTACTTGGTGGAGCTAGAAGTGTTTGACTACCGAACTTGGCCGCAACGTCCCCAGTACAACATCCAGGTAGCTACACGGAGGACGCTAAATATCAATGGCCGAGGGGTCAAGCTCTTCGGCCCTGAATGGATCCTAAGGGAAAAAATCTTATCCCAGTATCAGCGCCAAGGAAGTGCCAAAGAAGCAACCGATATTCGTGATATTATCAAAATGATCCCATTGGCTGTGCTAGGCAGACCAGAGCTTGACTTCAATCAAGACCGAGAGTTACAAATCGCCCTGGCAAATCTTTTGCAAAAGAGACCAGCCTTGGCTCAGACTCTAAAGGCAAAGATCAAATGCAGTACTATTTTCCAAAACTAGTAAGTTTTTCTGCTGCCCTCTTTAAGCCGATTAATGACTGAAATCCAAAATAGGGCCCTTCCTCAGCCAATCATCGAGTCATGGGCTATATGTAATGGACGTCTGTGATATCAAAGAGGACTGGGCTGCCGATTCTACTGAAACGTGCTACCGAAGAACACTGGAGAGACATTTTTACGACTTGACCGAACCTTGATGAATATAGTTCGAGTGTTTTTGTGGTAGATGATACACATTGCTGTACCGAATTGTTTCCCTGGTAGTAAAACACCACGTAGTTCTAGCTGAATATAGGCCATTATCAAAGAGGATTACCCCTCATATCTGTGGGCATCTCTTTTCCTGAGCCTAGACGTTTTGAAATGCGCCGGTCAATAGGGCCGAAATTGACCTCGTGAATTCGACCAAAATTGTGACTGTACCAGTCCACTGCTTGTTTATCTGGACACAGATCGAGGACATCGTTGTCGACTTCTAGGTACCCTGTCATCAGAGATACCCAAGACCTCAGTGATTCGCCCCACGCAGAAAATCCAGCGTCTGTTTCTTCGTCGATTGCAGCCTTAACAAAGCTTTCCACTAGTGCCTGTTCCAGTGGATAGTACAGACTGCCGTAACTTTGAAACCGCGTTGTTGGCGCTGTGTCTCCTATTTTGATCGAAGAGCGGGTTATGTCTTCTTGGAGAACATGCGCAAAGGAGTTCGGAACCACGTACACCTGCAAGCCTTTTTCTGCTGGATCACCCTGTGGGTAATCAAATACTGCACAAGACCGGTCCAAGCGTTTGTAGCCAGCATTTATTTCTTCCAAAACCTGCTGTGGGTTTGGATGATCTTCCATAATTTCGGGAGGAGGGTCGCGTTTTGGAACGCTTCGGCCGAATCCTGCGCTCTCAAGCCTTTCAATAGCGTCTGCGTAGTCATCGTCTTGCACCACAACCATAGGGGCCTACAGTGATGGGTATATCGTTAGCAGGGGAAGGACGGTTCAGATTTGCTACTCAAGGTACAATTTACCCCAACGGCAATAGGGACCCCCAGATACCACATAGCGAGCGCTCCCCAAGGAATCACAGCTAGAGGTTGAAGTGTGTTGCTTAGTCTCATAGAAAGCCTGTCAGGCTCAGTTTGTCTCGGGCGCCTAAGCATAGCTATAGTAGGAAGCCCAATTTTGTCTGGTCTCTTTCAAGCGTATGTAACGCTTTCCGCAAGACAAAAAGAACAAAGGCTTAAGACGGTGAGGGGGAGGAGGTAAGGAGGACGCTGTGTAACAAGTTGTAGCGATTAAGAGTAGACATAGAAATTGGAACTAGGTTGTCAGCCTGCGTGCCGATATTGGGTAGTTATCTCGGGGATATAGGATCTTCCGTTCCGTGACCTCGTGACTGGTCAAGATTCGTTCATCGGTCACGTAGGTCACGTGGCTCGTCGGATCACATGTTCACCAGTTGGCTCTCGCAACGTACTTTCCCTGGCGAACTAGTCAGTTGACTCGCCAGTTCGGGGTCTCCCTTTGTCCATGCGTCACAGACAATAGTAAGATGTGTGAGGCGTGAGATAATACTATCTATCTGTTTGCTATGAGTCACATGATCTGCCATAGCTAGATAGCTTAATCTCGCTCCCCCACCAATCCTACAATAGGGTCCAAAAGTCCGAAGACGCCTGTAACGAGATCTACTTGGACAAGGTAGAAAGACTTGATCGTGAGGAAACAAGAGGGCGCCGCTAGAGGGGGGGAGGGGGGGTTTATTCAAAGACTAATTCTTGAGGATCCCTCGAGGTGTGATCCAGAAGGGTGCAAAAGGGCATAATGTTATAAGTATAAGAGAAACATAGAATATATACGTAGAAAAGTAGGGTTATATGCCCGATCTTAGCAGATCGGGAGTATCTGTAGATTGTGACGTACGGCCAAGTTAGCTACGAGAAAGCTACGAAGGATGTGATCCAAAGGGGGCAAAAGGGTATGATATTATAAGTATAAGAGAAATATGGACTATATACGTAGAAGAGTAGGGTTACGTGCCCGATCTTGGCAGATCGGAAGTATCTGTGGATCCGGAGGGTAGCCTATAGGGTAGCTCCGGGATTATATCCTCCCCTACTAAGATAAAGTCCGCCCTCGGACTTTATACTATAAGTTATATAGTCCGAGATTAGGTCCTTAAGGGACTATTAATAGTCGATTTATAATATAGAATAAAAAGAAAACTAGATATAATACGATTAGTAGCGCTCGGGGAAAATATCCCGGATAAATAAAGAGAGATATATTAGGGGAGGGTCCCTAAGCTAAAATTAGTTATATAAGATAGAATAAAGAAAAATCTAATATAAATAATATAGCTATCTATATTTCTCTTCTCTTTTTTTCCTTATCTCTTTACTTTATATACTTCCTTAGGCTATTATATTAGATAGCTCTTCTTTTTTCTATAGATCTATCTTCTTAAATTTTCGATCTTTACTCCCTAACTATCCTATTTACTTAGACCCTACTCCTAGCTTATTAGATTACATAAAAATACTAGCTAAGAGAGTAAGAAGTCTTAGAAGATCTCTAGGAGCGAATCCTATTATAGGAATTAAGGATATTAAGATAGATATTAATCCTCTTAATATAGAGTTAGCTAAGGCTCTTAGTTCCTATAATCCGGAGTATTCTATTAAGGCTAAGGGTACTAAAGATAATAGTTATTAGTCTATATATCTAAGAGAGAGTATAGTCTATTTCTTGCTACGATCTTACTATCTCTAGTATAATCTACTACTACTAGATATAATATATATAATTTCTCTATAGGACTAGTCGCTAATTTATACTAGGTACCTCCTAGACAGAAGTCCGAAGATCTAGATCTCTATAGAGTAAGCTTCGTCTCTAGCTTTTAGAGGCTTAAGTATTATATATACTAGCTATAAGAGGTCCTAGTTAGCTTAAGGTTATAATTATCGCTAATCTATAGGAGGAGGAGAAGCCTACTAATATATACTCCTTTACTAGGTTCGCTAATATAAAGAAGTCTTAGTAGTTCCTCTTAGCTAGTAATAGAGATAAAGACTATAAGAATAAGATAGAAGTTATTAATCTAGAGATATTAGATATATAGGAAGTTAATCCTAAGTATAACTATAATAATAGTATTTCTCTATTAGAGATATAGGATCCGAATTATATTAAGCTAGGGGATAATCTAGAGCTAGTAGGTGTTACGGCACTGCGGAGTAGGCGGCTATGCGCAGCCGTAGCTACCCGTAGTGGTAACGTTGGTGCGCTTATATACCGTCCCCGGGCATACCAGAACATACGTTCTGGTATATTTCAGTCTTTTAGACTAGTTGGTTAGCGTGCCCGGGTTACTAACATAATATTATACTAGAACGCATAGGTCTACCGCCCCGTCGAATCTATTAGTCCCGGGTTCGATTCGGCTAGGGCTTACAGAGGGTAACGGGTTAGATTACCTTAGATCTTCGGATCCTCCCTC
>JAMAHA010000033.1:181565-283248 GCA_023626555.1 Penicillium sp. PF2412A | reverse complement strand
GCCAGCGCTTTGTCTTCCGCAACCCCAACATCAGTTAGTCACCCTGCTCCCCGGTTCCCAATGCCCCCCCCCCCCCCTGGGTGGCGCCTCCCGCATCGATTTACTAACTTGGCCGTCAATAGAGGAGGAATGCGGATGTGGCGAGTCCTTCATGGTTTAGTGACTTGCTGAAGTCCATGATCCTCTTTTTCTTTGTCTCTGGCTTCGGCTGTTTGGCGTTGGGCAATCACGGTGCATCGGATGGCGCTCTTTGCTTCTCTTTCCTTTCTCTATCTTCCACATGAGGTTTTTGCCTGCATAACGACAACCTATTGGGTCGGTACATATTTTTGATATCCAGATGATACACTTTTTTTGCTTTTCACATCTTTTTTTGCTTGTCTCGGCTCCGAATGTCAACCGCTATCTTGCCTTGGTGGACTCGACTCACGGTCACGGATGCGCTCGTCGTATGACCGAGGGATTGCGGTTTCTAGCCCGGTGCAGTTTGAACGTGATCCGTTGCTCGTTACTGCGGTCCCAGTCATCCTGGCCGTTTCCCTATCACCCTCATGGAGTCAAAACTGCACTGCATAGAATGACCTTAGATTAATTCATAGTGATGTCAGACGTGCTCGCACTTCCATGAGAACTTTACCCGTGGGGGACGTCCAAACAACGGACGTGTAGACATTCAATATTCGGAACCAAGTAGAATGGAATGACCTAACTCAGGATCATTCGGGACCGTCCGAGTCATGAATCGACATGTGCTATTTTGCCCCGCACGTCCTCGGAATCTTCAAGAAACGAATCGGGTATGCTCTAGAGTTTCCAATGGCCCTTTTTATCATCAAGCCCGTGTCAAGGTATCCCATCCCATCCCACCCTCGTCGAGCTGCACCCATGACAGAATTCAACGCCACAACCGACGGCTGGAACGCAACGAGTCATCAGCCTCCTAACCCCGGAAAAGGATGACACGTGGAAGAGTCAAAAGGGGAGAATACACTCTTACAATTAGAGTTGAATACTCTTGAAACTAGAAGGATCAGTCTCGGGTCATCGTGCAGCCCGTTTCCTCCTTGGAACCTATCACCTTCCAAGCTCACTACCTGTATATCCTGCTGCCTATCAATTCAACTCATACGTACATGATGTAGCCCAAGTTGCAAGCAGTCCCTCGGCTCAACGGATCAGTGGGATTTTTTAGTCATGGTCCGCAACAAGCTTTCCTTCCCTGCCGAGGCTAGGTTTCCCGGTCTGCATCTCTTGGGCTTGGCTGGGAAATATAGGGGTTGATTTGTTGATCTGTTGCGCGATTAGGGAAAGAAATGTTGATTCGATCCCTAGAGTATCGCTAGGAAGGATCCGATGTCTTTTGACTCTTCACACATGTACTGTACACTCTTGAATCCTGCATACTCGATTCTAAGCAAGTTTCACCCTGCTTGGATGGATGGTAGAGGGGGGAGGCTTGAAAAGAAATAGACAAGATATACCGGTTTCTGACCGAGCAACGATGCTCTTATACTCGGGAGGTCTCTGTGGAGAGTGAAAATGATACAGGAAACACTCTCCAAGTACATGTGTTCTGTGACATGGAAGACGATCTACGCGATTTGAATGAAAAGGTCATAATTTTCGTAAATATTAAGATGTCGGTATTGCGTAGATCTGTCATGGCTTCCATGGCTTCTACTGCTATCTCGACGGAGTATACCAATACAGTTGGCAACCGAGTAGTTTCTAACACTTGAGGATGTATGTATCAACCAACCATCAAGCCAAACCAGCAGGTCTCGCATTAACCAAAGTTTTCATTGTCCCTGAGAGGCTTGACTCTACTTGTCCCTTCGAGGCAGCCCTACAAGTTCATATCCGTCTCCCGGGCCTAGGATCCACTAGGATAGATGTCCTCACACATTCACACCTTTGCATCATCCATCATCCACGATCGACGACACCAATCGCCTTTTCTTTATCCTGCCTCTCATCTCCACATTTCCACGGCAACCCGGCATTCATCAATCCTCCGTTTTGCCCCCCTATCGAAGGAATTCAACCCTTTTTTTTCTTTCTAGAAATTCGTCATCCGCGTGATCCGATCCCGGTGGATCCAGGTACAGTACGGATCGCGGATCAGTTATCCGTGTATCCGACTATACTGCAGTACACCTGAACCCCTTGATGATACTCCTGTAGATCGAGAAAGGGACTCAATACCAAGGAATGAACTATACTATTTCTAGAGAAAAGACTAGACTCTCATGGCGGTCACAAGGAAAAACCCCCTGGCGCGCCGGATATCCCATCACGTGCTGCAAGGTCTCGCGCACTGGGTCAGGTGATGACGACTTTTCCACGTCGAAGGCGTCTTGGCAGTGGCACGTTATTTGTTCCTTTTTTTGTCTTCCCATTTGACGTGCTCCATGAGTCGTGGTGTCTGAGAGAGAGGTAATGGCGCAATGTGATCGTGGAGTCTTTTTTTTTTTCTTTTTTCTTGGCTTTTGAATGGGATCTATGTACTGTACTGTAGGTGCAGTATGAAGTACCTGGGTGTTTGGAGGTGGATTTGACTTGCTTATTCATCACTGAGTCTGTCAAGTCGACTCGAGTCATTGCAGGAGTGAGGTGAGGTGTATGAAGATTTGGGGGGTCTTGATTGATAGGTGCCAGCTTCCATGGTCTTGTATTTTGAATCTCCATATCAGAGGGAACCTAACAAATTCGGTTTGATGCACCAAGGCCAGTCGGGGATGGTTCGAGTCTCGTTGATTGATGATTTTCAAACAATTATTACTGATTTCTGTGGTTCTACTTGATTGTGAGATGGTAGATACTGGACCAAGTCTCACCTGGCATCATACGAGTCAGTCGGCGATTCATCTTGACCGCCTCCAGGGAGGCTTCAGGTTAGTATACATCAATCACCAACCACGCCGATTGCAAACGGAACGATGGACAACACAGTCACGATCAGATGATTCGCATTCGTACTCCCAGTGCTCCCCCTTGGATTTCAACATTTTCCACCCAACTCAGATTCAGGGGGGGAGTCCCCAACGATTTCATGCCTGCATTACCTAGAAGATGAGTGCATTTCATCATTGCATGTTCATGTGGATTGTCTCAAACGGATATTCAGGTCCGCATCTTTGAACCTCTCCGCGTGATTCCAAGTCTCGGCGATGGACATTTGTCTAATCAACCGAACAATCACGCCACGCACCGCATCGACTGGACCATAATGCCGCATCTCAGCAATCCATTTGCCTCCATTCTTCCAGGGAATTGCAGTAGTAAAAAAAAAAAAAAAAAAAAAAAAAAAAAAAACCCGAAAAAAGAATCCCCTTACTGCTCCATCCACTTGGTCAGTCGAAAACAACCACCAATACCAAATCTTCATCGAGTCACTTGACCCCAGTTTGCGCGATTATTACCTAATGGCTTCGGTTGGCGTCGGCGGGGCAGGAGGTCCTTCCCGGGCCACGACATCCAGTCGTTTGGGCGACTGCCCAGTCACCTCGTTGAAGGCCTTTGGGGGGGGGGGGGACCACCGACTGCCAAGCTGAACAACTGGACGACTGGGCGACTGGGCGCCCTTTGGTGAGGTGACCCCGTGCCCCCGTCTGCGGCCAGCGGGCCCTGGTTCTAGAACGGCTCAACCCCATACTTTTTACGTGATGCTTTGCCAAAAACTGGAAGATCCTCCCGCCTGCGAGTGGGTTCGATGGAGAAAGGGTGACAGGCTCCGGGGCAGGATCACGCCAACTGGACAATAGCCCATTAATCACTCATGGAACTTGCATCATGGGTTGACCGTGTGAGGCCTTTTTTTCACTCTGGGAAGGATTTTTTTTTTCCAGGATTTTCTTTTGATTTTTTTTCGTAGCAGAATTTTCTCATTTTTTCCAGAACGGTCTCCTTGGGGGAAACATCTTGGTTCGGGAATCTTGCGAGACAGGAATTAATCATTTAATTATTGGATTTATTGAGGTGAAGAAAAATTCCATTCTCAAAATAGCGTCATGAGGATCGCCATCGTTCACTTCCCCGCAAAATCAATAAAAAATTTCTATAGATTTGCTCTATAAAAGGTGTGGCTTCCCCCGGATTTCAAGACGATAGTATCATCACAAGAAACTTGATTCATTCAAACACATCTCTTGAATTTCAATTCTCGAAAAGACACACGCTCAGAAGCATCATCATCCTAAGCTTCTTTTTCTTCATTCATCAATCTATATTTCTACCCATCTCTCATCGATACTTGGGGTCCTTGTAAGTCACCATCTCATCCTCACACTCCGTTCAAATACCTCGCATATGCAAACCATAATCTATCCACAAAGACTCTTACCATTCGCATAACTTATTTACTGACTCTCCCTCTCATCACCAGTCTCTCGAGTGCACGTTCCCCAACCTCCACCCACACAATTCTACAATGACCATGCAATCCCTCGAACGCCCAACCTCCGGCTGGAACTGCTCTCAATGCGGTCTCCCCGGTGTCCGCGTCTCCTCTCGCCTCGACAGCCCCCAGGCTGGTCTTGGCCGGGCCTACTACAAGTGTGTGCCCTGCAACCGCTCCCTCGGCGCATGCCCCTGCACAACTCCCGGTGACAGGATAACGGCTACCTGCCCCTGTGGCGAGCGCCGAGGATCCGACTCCTCCATCCAGAGTGACGATGTGCCTCTGGGTGTCTCCATGATCACCGCCGCAGGCCGCAAGAACAGTGCCACCCTGTACAACCCCGATGCTGGCTTTGATGAGGACTGGGAGGCCAACTGCAGCCCCGGTTTCATGGTGAAGAGATTCAAGGCTTCTGCAAAGGAGTTTTTGCCTCACTAGATCAAGGTTCAAGGTTGGGGGCCAGACTTGGTAGTCTTGATAGTATCATGCTGGGCTCGGGTCTTGTTTTCTTGGTCTTGGAGACGGTTCTCTTTTTTCTTTTTTTGATTTGTTCAAACTAGCGACCTGTTTGTTTTTTTGTTTTGATTTCTGATTCATCGTGATGAGACATCTTGGGAGACGAGATGTTTCAGGGGAGACTCCCAAGGGAAAAAAAAAGTTTACTATACCATAATCGGTCTGTGTGACCGCCTTGAATGACATATGGGCTTATGATGCCTTCTTTTCTACTACTGCAATATGTGAACTGCAATATGAGAGAATGCCGTCTTGTGTCTTTTCGATTGATACCTCTTTTGTAGAGGGTGAATTAGCAGTAGTCGTTCTCCCTCCTAGTATGTATGTACTCTGACTGTTTTGGGGACACTTTGACTAATAGTAGCATCAACTGGAATCTTGATTCTCGGATTACATGGACACGTATCAATAGTCAAAGAATGTCTATAACGTTACCTAGGAACTGGTCAATTTGACCTTAGTAATCTCTCTGTGGGGTATACACCCGTATTACGACCAACAAACATAGAGTAGCCATACTAAAAAAAACCTACACCAACTCACCCTCAAACTCATCCCATACACTCAAAAAACATCATCTAGCCACAACCCTCCCTCGCAGTAACCGAGCAAGCTTCTCGAGAGAGAGGCAAAAATAGTCGCGCCCGGGATCGAACCGGGAACCTTCTGAGAGCATACGCCGAGACATGTGAATCAGAAATCATGACCATTAGACCACGCGACTGTGCATAAAATTACAACAGGCAAAGCCGAGTTGTATCGATAGAAGAGGTACCGATTTAGGAAAGACAAAAATAGTCGCGCCCGGGATCGAACCGGGAACCTTCTGAGAGCATACGCCGAAACATGTGAATCAGAAATCATGACCATTAGACCACGCGACTTTGCTGTGGAGAAGGTAAGTTTTTGGCAATATCATCTTTGCAATGACTACACAAGATAGGTAAGGCAGATATGGTTCGAGGATGTCCGGTATCAAGCACGTCATTCTACTACTGAGACTAATGGTATCATGAGATCTGCCTAGTTTGTTAATTTCTACATTAAGGATAATTTAGTACATTGATTTTTTATAGTACAGAGTCTACTTATCCAAGTATAGTAGACACCATATCAATCTAACGAGATTATATATCGCATCTAGTTGGTGAGGTGATAGGCTTGAAAATAGGGGCTCAGAGTCGTCGCCCGGCTGCCGAGGTCAACTTCCGCTCCTGACATGGAGGTTAGGCTTGAGCTCCAACCTGGTGCATGCTCTACAGTTGTATTCCCGCCTCACATACGCTGTTGGATCATATATGCAGAAACGGCTCTCTTCTATATCAAAGTCGCGTGGTCTAATGGTCATGATTTCTGATTCACATGTTTCGGCGTATGCTCTCAGAAGGTTCCCGGTTCGATCCCGGGCGCGACTATTTTTGCTCCCGGACAGTCATCACACTAAGATATTCAGGCTCTTTTTGTGTGGCCATTACAAGTATAGACAAAGGACATGTCGGGTAACATCTGTGTCTTATTATCTGGTTTTAGTTGCGCGGCTTGTGTGGGTTTCTGTGGTGAGAGCGGTGCATTCGAGCCGAGTAGGAGAGTAACCGAGCTTCCATCCTGGTACACCATCGTTGGATTGAACTGGGCGACGGAAGTACATGGAAGCGTTCGCCTGCTTATGGAATTTCCATATGTCCTCTTTACCTAGCATTTGGATATACGGATGAGTGGCCCGATGTGATTGCATTTGTTCTGCTGCGCCCAGACACGAATATGGAAGATTCAGGAAAAGGATGCGGTTTCGTCGGGTTCAGTTGCATATATTACTCGTATCGAGATAGGTCTTATCCATGGTCAGTCAGTCATAGATTCCTAATGGGAGTATAACTGCAGTGAATTTCCAGCTCATAGTAAGTCTGTATGGCCACTATATACCTACCCGGGCGACATCTGTCGTTAGTATGGATCCTAACTGGTGTATGTTGTTCGGCGGGATTAGTAGTTGGCCTGGAGACGTTTGGCCTCCGCCGAAATATACTTCCGTCCCTGATGGCATTGCCGGCTGGACGGAACACCCTGAGGATTCGACAAGATCATCAGCTGGTAGGTGAGAAATAGGCTCAATCAATTATACGATTGGCAAATTTGAATACAATCATGTCATACTCCAGAAGAATGCCACTTGCATTGGCTGCACAGCAGCAAGCACGGCAAGAGTCCAGTGATTGTGGAGTGCGGACCATGTGATGATTGATTCGACTGAAGTGGACCGGCGCTTCCTTAGTCACCCCCGCAATGCCGGGAGGTAATCGATAAGAGGCACCGTAAATCAGTCCAACACCGCGCGTCTATATCCCACGTTTAATCGCAACCTGATCACCCGATTACGCCATAGATAATCAGTCAGCAGTAAACATCCCCAATTCAAGACTCTGAATGTGCCATTGAAAGTCCCCGAGCCTAGGTCGTGAGAGCCTCTGGAATCCACAATGGCCCATCATTCCAGACTCGCCCCATCACCCGCCCATGATCTCCTCATCATCGTGCGCTTCTCCGCATCCATCGCCGACCTCAACCTCGACGTTCCTAATGCAGAGACCACGACCGGCGCCGGCCTCAAACAGCTCATCCGCGCCAAACTCCCACCCAACCTCACCAATCATAGACTACGCCTCATCTATGCTGGTCGTGGACTCGAGGATACAACCGCGCTCGCAGTCTCTCTTAAACTCCCGCCCTCTCCAAGCTGGACACCTCGCCCGGTCGAGGAAGACGAGGAGGAAGACGATGGCGAAGACGATGATGCCGAAGAACAGGGAGACGAGTCGTCCGCAGTGAGACAAAGTCTTCTGAAAAGCAAGAATAAAGGCAAACAGCCTGTCCGGGACACTCGACCCCGTCTCTATATCCACTGTTCAATCGGCGATGTCGCCTTATCCGAGTCCGATCTCGCCGCCGAAGCAGCCGTGGCGTCAACCCATCTCCTTCAAAGGAGGAAAGATGGATCACGCCCCGCCTTACTCTCCATATCACCAGATCAATCACCGTCAGCGCAGGAATCGACAACCACACCGGCCCCTCGCGGCTTCGACCGTCTACTCGCAGCGGGCTTTACTCCCGCAGAAGTCACCGCTCTCCGCTCTCAATTCCTCGCCGTGCAGTCCGTCTCTCGAACGCGCGATACCATGCCTACAGGGGACGAGCTCCGGGACCTCGAGGATCGATGGATGGACGAGGGCTCGACGGTGGCGCAGGCTCAAGCGGGCGGACAAGTGGGGGCAGGAGGGAGTGGTGACGATGACGGTGGGTTTGGGCCTGGCTCACCGACCGTGATCGACGATATGCTCTGGGGCGCGGTCATGGGATTCTTTTGGCCGATAGGGTGTGTTTTATGGCTTAGAAGGGAAGACGGGGTTTGGAACTGGAGAAAAGGTATGGCGGTCTTTGCGGGACTGGTCGTCAATGGGGTGTTTGGAGGGTTCAGGATCACCCACTGAGGTCCACGCTTCTAATATCTCCTGCACTGGTTAAGCGGTGGGCGTCTGTTATTGTTTCATTTTTGGATTACTAGGATACGTGGCTGCATGGCGGAGGCGTTTTTATCTATCTATCTATCTTCTTCTTCTTCTTCTTCTTCTTCTTCTTCTTCTTCTTCTTTGTTCCCCTTCATAGGCTACCAAGGTACCCTATGTATCTAGGAAACAGCGCTCACACATGTGAGAGAGACGATATAGGTCATTTCTAGACTGTCGAACCCCAGCCACGCAGTAGACTATACGGTGTACCTAGTAACCTGCCGAGGGTCGCAGTGTGGCACGCCGAGTCTTCCAATCTCCGCCTCGAAAATGTCCTCTGTACCTGTGTTCGAGTCCCGATTATGTGAGCCCACTCCCCCAAAACCCCTACCAGTTCCAAAGTGCCAAGAAGGGTTGAACAGCGGTGCACGACGATGAAGCAAACCAAAAATTCCTACTCTACCAGCCAGATAAACACGCGAGTAGGGTAGTACTACAGAACAAAAATCCCAATGTATTGCTTGGATGTCGACTATAGTCGGCAATGTTCAAAGATAGTTCAGGGTCCCATCGAATACCCATCGACTGAAACTCAAGCACAAGAGTCTGTCAGGTCAACAGAAAAAGAAAAGTCGAGAAAAACGCCCAGTATTGGAAATCAAAAACCCCGAGTCGCTAATGAAACTTGCTAAAGATAACGGCGAAAATCAAAAGAACGAGAACAGTAATGATTGCAATCGTGATTATCCGATTTGTAGCCATCCTGAAACCCAGTTAGTCGTACGCTTCACGTGAGACGACCATTGCCAACCAAGGAAAAAAGCCACAGAGGGCACATTACCTACGAGCCATACCCCTCAGGGTCTTAATACTGTTGTCGACGTATCCCTCACTGTCCTGGATGTTCACACGAGTACCCTCAATCGTCTGTCGTTGCACATATAGATCGGCCAGAACGTTTCGCCCAATATCTTCTGTCTCCAAAGCTGTCCGCTGAGCACCCTGGAGCCGGGCAGAACTGCGCTCCAGGCGCTCGGTGCCAGACAACAATTGTTGACGTTGTTCCAGATGCTCGTCGACTGGCTCATCAGTGTAGCGATCACCGAAGAGGGCCTTGCGGTCGTCCGAGAGAGACTTGAGCTTGCGCTTGATATCGTCGATATCGGTCGAGTAATTCCGGAAGCGCCGATTGACTTCGGACCGGGACGCGGAGGGGATGTTCTGCTTCTCCATGCGCATTTGGTCGAGCTAGCAGTAAGGAGATAAGACGTCAGTACAGGTTGCAAAGGGCGCAACGGTCAAGTCCGTTTGTGTGACCACTCACCAATTCTGTAGCTTCTTCAAGGACCTGCTCTGCTTGTCGAATTGCAGACTTGCGCTGCTCGCCGCTTGCCTCGGCGATCTGATCCAGCTTCTGATTGAGATCGGCCTGCACGAGCTTCAGCTCATTCTCGTAGCTGGCAAACATCTCCGAGCCTGCGTCTGTGTCCAGAGGGTTCGACATAATGTGGATCAAAGTCTAGTGCGGTCTTCAAAAGGCGAGAGTGTCAGTCTGGTGGGTGTGATGTTGGCGCGGGCCGCAGGCTCCACTGTTATCTGGGGGCGGACTGAATGCGATGTTCGGAAATCGGACGCGCTAAAGACTCCGGCAGTCTGAACAGCAAATGGGGTAGGTAGAATTTTGACTAAAGTACAAAAGTGGATATTTCTGAAGATCGAAGCATACGCAGCTGCGAAGATGCAGGTTGTTGAGTTGTAGATTAGTCTTTGAAGGCTGGGACTGCACGGATGACGCCGCTTCCTCCACGTGATCCTGATCGACGAGGAGAGATCTGTGGCTCGAAGCAGGTACGACCCGCGCGACCATACGATATGCTAGAACTTTTTGGAGAGCTAGAGATTCATGATATTGTAGCTTCGCAGGTCAACATTTTACTAATCATGATGGACGAACCCTTCACAAACTATTTGAAATCTGAATGCACAGAGAAGTCTTTAGGAAAAATGGGGTGACTAGTAAATAAGGGTGTTTTCAGATTTGGGTTGATGGTCCAGGTAGCATTAGAGTGCAAAATCCGACCCAGACAACAGACGTTCGCCTTTTCGAATCGATACAAAAGAAAAACAAATAAATAAAGCAAGCCCTATGTGGTGTACATGATCAAGGAAACTCCCCACCTCCGTTGCATGGTCACTGTCAATGAATAATCCCGTTTATTGCAAGAACTTGCTGCTGTCCTGGTTGACAATCATGGCGCTTCGTTTGGCATCAAGGAAAAGGTCCTCGCACTCAGCGACATCGGCCACTTCGATGCCGCTGGGTCGACCGTTGACACGAGCAAGGATGCTTGCCGGCGTCAGAAGCTGCAAAGCATACCGCAGACTGACTTTGCTACCATGCTCGGCAAACTTGTCCAGAGCTGGCTCCGTAACGTTGAGGCCTTCTGTCTTTGCGCGAAGCCGAATAATCGTCTTGATCTCATCGGCAGAGTAGGGCGTGGTCGGAATGATGAGGAGTCGAGCCAGAAGATCAGGAGGAATACCGTGAGCAGCGGAAATGCCGTCGGTGCCACGAATGACGGTGTGTCCGCGGTTCGAAGCAAGAATGACAATTGGAGAGATACTGGACTCGAGAGCGCGGTTCAGGTACGTGAAGCACTCAATGTCCAGCATGTGCACCTCATCGATGAAAAGCACACCAGGCACAAGCTCAGCGACACCTTGATCAATGTATCGGTTGACGACCTTGTTGATCTCTTGGCGCAACTTCTCTGTGATTTCGGTCTTTTTGGGCTTCATCAGTTGACCCATCATGCTCATCACATCCTGTCCACCCTGCGGCCGAGCGTTGGCCACGTCAAGGTCGTGCAGCGTTACATCCTGAACAATCTCCTTCTTCTTATGCACTTCACCCTTGGGCACAGGCACGTATTCCTCGGCTTCCAAATCGAACTCAGTTGCGTACGCATCAGAACGCCCAACGCGCTTGCAAGCACCAGTATTGGCCTCAATGTAAATGACATCTCCGACAGTAACACGCTCTTTCTGAATGGCTTCGTAGATGCTGGGATCGAGACGAAGCTTCTTGGTGCCCTTGGCAGATTTCAGTCCAATAATCAGATGGCTGATCGTACGTCCGTAGCCACCAAGAGGATTTTCGGTCTCCTCTGGTGTCAATTCTGTGACCTCGCCTTCGTACACCTCCTTTGTCTCCCGAACACGCAGACCTAGTCGAAAGTCAGTCTCCATGTGCTAGCGATGGAAGAGCATTCCAGCTCAATGCATCGATAAGCTTACCAATTGCTCGCCGGAAGTTCTCCATCAGCGCTTCCGTCTTCTTGACCTCTGCCGAGTAGATTTCACTGCCGACAATAGGGCAGAAGGGCACCTTGGTTCCCAGCTCTTGGGATACTGCCAGAGCGAGAGCAGTCTTTCCAGTGCCGGGGCCACCAGCAAGCAGAACCGCACGTCCAGCCATCTTCTTTGCCTTGATCAGGTCGACAACAACACCGCATGCCTAAGGGTTAAATGAATATGTTAGCAACGAGTGTCAGATGGGAGGTGATCTTTGTATGCCCGGCGCCAGCTAATTCGCAGATGGCGACCTCACTTACCTCACGAGCAGCAGCCTGGCCAACGAAACCATCGCCGGTAACCTCCGATGTTCCATCTGACCGAAGCCCCAGACCCTTGATGTGCGTGTGCGCAGCTGTTCTGTTTTCGCGCGAGTTGCCTTTCACTTCACTAATCTGGACCATGGTTGCGGGTTATGGCCACAGGGAGCCAAGAAAATTCGGCGCAACGAGTTCAATTGGTGAAACAAGCAGAAGGAAAAATTATCGAAGCTCGCTAACAGTGAAAAGAATAGAGGATAGAAAGCGCGTCTGGATGCGATGGATTGATTATCATCACTCAAGACCTCTGGCCGAAATTCGCGAGCAAGGGATCTGCGCCAGTCACAGAGCCGCGTCAAAGGCGGTCAGCCGGTCCCCAAATTCTTCCCGCTGTATACGGCCAGATGCAACTTGCAATTGTGCTTGTCGGTGGAATCCTTCACGTTTCTCTGCGCCTCTAATTCTTGCTCAATGGCAGGCTTACAGATGAGGTCGGCCATGGCCGCTCCTTTCTCGCTCACGGCAGCTTTTCGTGCCTTGACCGTCTCCACACCCAAGCGTGCTTTTTCAACAACATCAGCAGCTCAATCCGCACCCAAACTCCCCGAAGACGTCCCATCCTATCCCTATGGCCCGCGACAGTGGTACAAGCAGGCCGACACCGGTCTGTACGGTGGTGCTATGATTCGATTCGGTAACAAGATCTCCAAGGGTCGCAATGAAGGAAAAACACGACGAAGCTGGAAGCCCAACGTTCGCCGCAAGAAGATCTGGAGTGAGGCTCTCCAACAACATCTCTTCATCAAAGTCACACGCCGAGCGTTGCGAACGATCATCAGTGAGGGTGGCTTGGATAACTATCTTCTCTCGGACCGACCAGCCCGTCTGAGGGAGCTTGGTGTGTTTGGATGGCACCTACGATACCAGGTCATGCAAAGCCCAACGATCAAAGAGCAGTTCCGGCAGCAACGGGAGAAGATGGGTCTGCCAGAGCCCATGACTTTGGAGGAGTGGCTGAAGTCCAAGGAGGACGAGATCGAGGCCAAGGTTGAAGAGAGGCTAAACATCAAGCCTATCACCAAGCCTCGCCCTAAGGGCCAGGCTGACCCTCAAAACGATCCTCGGAAAATTGCGGCTGCTGAGGAGTTGCCTTAAAATGCTTAAGCGAGGCCTCGGACCTCGCAACCCTCAAAATCAAACGGGGATCTTGACGCTTTGTTGATGCTCTGAAGCCGGGCGAGGCGTTGATTGGAGACTGGCGCCCCTATTTATCATTGTACCATTATTGCGAACGAAGCAGTTGACGTTCTGATTGAGCACTTCGTCCCTTCGACAATCCATTGATTCCTTGCGGTGATGCCTCGGACTGATATCGGGCACGGCGATAGCGATATTAATCGCATGAACACTGATTTTGTTGCGTCTGCGTGTTGCACTTTTTTTTTTCTCTGTACTTATACTCCAATTCATCAACATCTTCATCTTTCAGCACCACATCCATATAATACTTGTCGCTATTTATTCATTTTCCAGCCCGGTATGCAATTTTAATCCATTCAGTTCCTTGGTGACCCTGTTTCGACAGCGCTGCCATTTCGTTATGGTCAAATTGCACAGAAGCTTGCCGAGCCCAAGGTTGCAAGGAGTATGCCAGTGGCTCAAAATAAAGCCGCGGTCGTGATTCATCAATATGGGGGGCTTTTTCTCGGTTCTTTACATCCCCAGCTCCGAGGATATGCGGTCTCTTCCATTTGAACACGATATATTCACAGGCATCGGCACAGTCAGATACCGTGTTCATCTCCGTATCTACCACTCCACGCTGCTAACGAAGATGAGTTGCAGATCAAACTCAACACCCGTGCTCTTTCTTGGATATTCAGTGTAGTGCAAGTTCGAAAAGTGAGAAGTGAAGAATACGACATTGTCAACTCAGTGTGCGCTTCATTTCATCCCTCATCTGGAAGCCTGTCGTCTACGTATCTCGTCGTTGAGTATCGACTGACGTTTGTTGTCGCCAAGCCTGGTAGACGGCTGCGCTGTATAAGTATCGGTCTAACTTGGTATACGAATATGTGGTATAGACCAAGGTGCGACCGGGCATAAATCCTGATCATCCATCGAAGGTATCTTCGAATCCAACCAGATAATCATTAATATGTTTTGAGTTTCCTAACTTCCAAAGCAGAAAGTGGTCCGTTCACCGAGTTGCTGTTTTACCTCCAGTCAATCGTTATCCACAACACATCATTGGCCACAACCTCATCTCTTTAAGGGATAATCTAGAGTCCAGAACATCTGCACCTTTTAACATTAGGTAGTAAGTAGTAGAATCCAAGCGAGGCCCTTATTTCAGATTGGAATGCACGCGGACGGATGATCCGCCGGATTCGGAGAGCGCCCAGAACCTTGACTTGCGTCACTTTCGGCGTGGTACCTGTCAACCTTGCGTCTAAATCCCAGCGGCCTTCTTTTTTTTTTTTGGTTTTTTGTTGAACCTCCAGCCACGATCGCCGTGGTCTCTGAGGAACAGTACCGCCCCCCGGCTACGTGACCCAGTCGTGGTAGGCCCAGTTCAGTCACATCTTCTCCCAGACTCGGGCTCTCGACACGCGATCATCGCAGGTCTCGCTGAGAAGGCGAGCCCTCAGAATGCAGTTCGCATTACCTCCGCGGAAGAGCCCGCATGTGCTACCGGGCCACCACTCCACTCGACTTCCATTGTATCGAAGGAAGCAGCTCAAGACGATAGCGGTCACTACGCTCTCCATACTTGTGCTTCTATATCTACTCTCCCATGTCTTTTCTTCGAGCTCGCATTCGCTCTCAGCGTCGGCAGGGACGGCGGGAGTGGTGATTGTAACGCTGTTAGACCAGCAAAGCTTCAGCGAAAGCTATATTAAGAAAATCATCGCGAACAGGGAGGACTATGCGAAGCGCCATGGTGAGAATCTTTCTCACTTTTCTTTCTCTCTCCTTTTCATTGCTGTCAATTTGCTCCGCCTGCGACGTGAATTTGCAACATAGCCATGAGCTATGAGTAATTTCTCTACTACTACTTGACCCTAACAAAGTCGCTGATACCTCCCTCGCTCTGAACCAGGCTATACAAACTTCTTCGCAAGCGTTTCCGACTACGACGAAACCGTAGGCGATGCTCCTCGGAGCTGGGCCCTCGTGCCGGCAATGCGTCATGCGCTGGCTACATATCCCAAATCCAAATACTTCCTCCATTTGAGCCCGCACGCACTGATCATGAATCCGACCACCTCTCTCCAGTCGCATCTACTGGACCGAACACGTCTCGAATCACTCACGATGAAAGATGCATCTATCGTGCCACCGGATAGCATCATAAAGACATTCCCGCATTTGAAAGAGAATGATATCGATCTGATCATCACCCAGGATAGCCAAGATCTGAAGCCGACAAGCTTCGTTCTTAAGAATGGGGATTTTGCGCGCTTCTTTTTGGACCTTTGGTTCGATCCGTTGTTTCGGAGCTATAAGTTCGTGAAAGCTGAGACACACGCCTTGGTGAGTGAGGGGGTGGAGAGGTTTCCTATTCTCTTTCTCTCTTTATGCTTTTTTTTGATCTCCCTTCAATTGAGGGACAAATTCACCGAGTCTGGTTGAAAGTCAATGGTTGCTAATCTCGAGGATATTCTCGTCGGGGAATCATTTAGGATCACATCCTGCAATGGCATCCGACGGTGCTTGCGAGAACGGCGCTAGTTCCTCAACGGATATTGAATGCTTATAGTGAGAATTCAGCGGGTGCGTCACCGGATGGGACTTATCAGGATGGCGATTTGATCTTGAGCTTTCCTGAATGCGACAAGGCGGGAAGTCGAGATTGTCAGGAATTCCAACTCTACTACGAACTGTGGCTGAAGAGCGTCAAGGGCTCTTGAGACTCTTGGTACTTGGTCTTGTGAAGGACGCATACATTCCAAGAGAAGGGTCTGGGGAGCTGGTATTGGGTGGACCAGAGTCTTGGGCCTTTCTTTCTTTTCTTTTCTTGTGATTTTTTATCTTTTGGCGCTTTGGGACGGTCAGTCGAAGGCGCAGTGTGGGTTTGTTTCTGGAGTGTTATGTATATGATAGGTTCAGTTCGAGAGCTTTCCAGTCAAAGGGGGGACTGTTATTAGATGGCGATAGTTATGGACAAGCATCATATGGTATAGACATAATTAGGTTGCATCTTTTCCCAAACCGCCGGCACGGTTGCTTACAGCTCGTCGTAGTATAAGTTCAATTTTTGGTTTTCATTTTAATGCTCAAGCATATGATGCTAGTATTAAAGATGCTACAGCATGTAGATTTTCTTTTCAGTCGTAGAGAGACGCCTTGTTGATTTTCTCCCAAAAGGCGTCTTGGGGAACCGGAGCGGGCGATGGAAATGGGCATCTGCAGGCTTTTCAAAAATTTGATATCTCACCCCTACAGCCCCCGATTGGAAGCCAATTCGAAGAAGGGATGGGAGTCAAGATTGGTTGTGGCGCGCAAAGCAAGGAACAGTCACGTCCTTAGAACAGACCTGCCATGAGCACGGAGCGCTTCTTCTTGTACTTGTCGCCAAAGTCCTTGCGGTAGCGAATCTCCTTCTTCCACGCCCAGCTCCACATCTGAATTCCGCCGACCAGGGTGAAAATCAGGACACTCCAGCTCAGCTGGCTTACCAGGAAGATACCGATCCAGGCCAGGATCTCAAACATGTAGTTGGGGCAGGTCACCCAGTTGAAGCCGAAGCCGGATGGAATACCCCGCTCGGTGGTTCCCGGACGGCGGAGGTCGCGCAGGATCAAGTGTGCGTTGAAGTTGGCAATCTCACTGAAGACAAAGAGGGAAGTACCGATCCAGACGAGCAGGGAGCTATGGTCCTCGGCGGCAGCCGCCGCATCGGGGCGGAAGACCCAGTAGGCGATGTTGAAACCGGCGAGAGCCCAGTAGTGGGCGCTGTTCTTGAAGATGTTGCGAGCGGGCATGGTGGCATTGCTGAACCGGTGCACGAAGAGGGTCTCATACTCGCGCTTGAGGAAGTGCAGAGACAAGAGGAGGCAGACGAGGAGCTGCACATTGGATGGCTCGGGGAGAGGCTTGTCAAAGTTGAAGTACACGAGGTCACGGAGAGGGAAGAGGAAGAGAGCTGGAATCAGGAGGGGACCAAGGTATTCGATAATGAAGACGGTGCGCCATGCGATCTGGGGACCTATTTGATTGGCAAAAGGACAGCCATAGCAGTGTCAGTCACAGGTTCTGCTTTCTCTCTCATTTTCAGTGTTTCCCATCGTGGAGAGTCGATAAGACCACGTACCGAGATCTTTGACATGGATCACACTCGACTGCTTGAGTCCAGTGTCCCCAATGGTGGTTCCCTTGGCATTAGGAACTACAGATCGGTCACTGCCCTTGGTGATGCGCAATCGGTGCACCGAAGCACCCGAAGCTTCAGCAATGGCATTGTACAACTCTTCACCAGATGTGGTGGGAGTGACATTGATCTCTGAGGGGAGCTTGCGAATGGGCTTGCCTGTAAAGTTTTTGGTTTAGTGCGGTCAGTCTTGCATGTCTCCTGGCTTCAATGAACCATAGCTCATCGATTGACACATGTGAGAATGGAAATTGAAAAGGCATACCCCGAGGCTGGACAACAAGAGTGATTGGAGCTGCCATTGTTGATGCTGTAGCACGAGCAGAGCGAGGTAACCGTCTCTGGAGATTTGATCGCAGAACGGAAGTCAGCTTCAGTAGCTCCCAAGATTTTACTCTCTCCCGCTGCCCGCATATCCGTTGGGCCCAGCCCTCAACGGGCGCAACTGACCTCGGTACAAACCACGTGATAGTGACGCCTGAGGCAGCGAGGTGTCTCCATCCCGCCGCCTTCTTCCCAGCTGCCCGATGCAGCTCTCGGAAGCCCAATTTAGCTGACAATTGAGCCTGTGTTTGGAGGCTTCCTTAATCAGAGTTTGATTCTCTGCTGTGTCTACATTGAAAGGACTGTGATGGCTACATGGGTGGAAGAGTCAAATGACTGCGTGGTGGGTCATGTGATTTAAAGCCTATCGAGGCCATGAGCAAACACCTACGCCAGCAACTATTGTTCGACCACCTCACGGAGTACAAGCGCGTGCTGTGGGATGCCCACACGCTCAATTGCAAGAAACATCCTGGGTGGCCGATCATATGGCAAGAGGACAATCTAGGCAACGACATGACAGTTTGCAAATCAGAAGATTGAATCAGTCGCTATCCACAGGTTCGGTGTCTTTGTCGGGTCGTTTCATCAGCTTTTTCTTTCTTTTCCCCTTAGTGTCTTCTCATGATGTATTACTCCTTTCGGAATTTTTTTTCTTTCACCACATACCATAGGTCTCCAGGTAATGATCCTCTTCCTGACCGTCACTGACATTGCCTGGAATCAAAGTGTCACACCGTGGCATTCATAGCAAAAGCCCCCAGAATAAGATGTGGCGTAGGGGAGATTGAGGAAGTATGCCTTGCCTTAGTTAACATTACAGGGAAGAGTGGGACCGGGACTCTTTGCAGTCATGTACAACATACTCTTGTAAGAATATGACTCTTTGACTTTAGCCTGTACTTTTGACTGCTGCTTGTACCTACAGTACTTCCTAGCTCTAGACATTCACTTTATGCAGGAGTGGTGCGGCTATCGCGACAGCCGAGCTGAACAGCTCCGCCTCCTCCACTCTCCCTGTCCCGGTGGACGCTGAAGGTCGTTCACTGATCTGGGGTATTATTCTGATTGAAAACAAATATTTCTTCTTTTTAGGTGCTACCCTATGAGCTCATAAGGATAGTTTGGCCTTTAAAGGTGGAGGATAGTTCCAGCGATCATTTGGAACTTTTCGACTATAATAGTCTCCTCCAGTACAGCGAGCTTCTGGAAAGGATCCAGAGTCCCGACAGCATGAGCGAGAGTCCCTTCTCACTATTGACTGACGGCCTGCTGTGGTGAGCCCCATCAGGGTTGATGACTGATTAAATGTTTCAGCTCCGACTGCCTGGGCAAACTGCATTGCATGCTATCTGCGCCTTGTCCAGGGGGGCCTCCATGGTCGGTCACTGGTCACTAGCCTGGACAGGACTAAATAATGGATATGACTGCCCCAGTGAGTATAGTCCGCCTGGCATCCCTAGTCGGCCGTTGCGTCCAAGAAATACCAGTCAGCCAGTCGCGGCTGAGCAATAAATTGCTTACCAGGTGGTCTTTTGATGAGTCGAGTCTGACTTACTGCAGGCAACCTTGACCTAGGTACAGTACTTCAGTATGACCGTATGACTGGCTACAATTTCAAGTAACCTGCCACCACAATAGTCCAGCCGAATCTGACCTCTAGACTGTCCAGTGCCGGGCAGCCTCGAATGTTGAGCGTCTCGATCTCTTCATGCACAGGGCCGCACTGCGGGACACGGGCGCACTGTCTGCAACGTGTGAACTCGACCGTTTCCATACAATTTTAACTCTGTTCCACTGTTCTTCAAAGACTACTGAAACGCTTCAGTGGAACACTGGGACAGTTGGACGTGGGACAGTGGACACTGCACCCGATGCACAAAAGGAGACGGACTCAGACGCTAGGCTCCACCGACAGCCTCGCAGACCACTCACAAGTCCAGATTTGTGCAGCTGAACTGTCAGACTCTGACTCGAAGATGCCGTACCAACGGCGAAGCCCGAACCCAGAAAACCCACCTTCCACGCGGCGCCTGCTGAGGAGACCACAGCCGACAAGCTGGTGGCTACCTGAGCCTTGAGCCTTGAGCCTGAGCCCTAAGCCCTCCAATTGGCATGTTTCCCTGCGCTGTAATCTCATGACGGTACATTCATCTGCGAGACTCGATGACTCGAGGGACCCTCTTGAGCGTGAGTAGATGGTGGTACAGACGGTAGAATCGATTCTTCCAACTGACCGGAGGACTCGAATCTCGTCGATCGCTGACGAGAGCAGTCCCCGGTCCGTCTGGTCGGAGCTGGATGGGGGCGTCCCACGCACACGGTTCTTGTCCAGTACACTAGTCCCGTTACTCCAGTGTGACTGTCGAGTGGACACTGGACACCTGGAGAGCGGATGCCTGTATGGACGCCAGACTGAGGGCGCTGAGGCTCATGGTAATTTAGTCGATTAGCCTTTCTCCACTCACCACGCAGCGGCTTTGCACCTGAGGGCGGGGCACGCGAGGAGAGTGGACTAGCACGATTTCGCATTAGTGAGTCTTGACTCGTGGAGACGCTACTGCAAATGCGGGAGTTGGTGTGCTGAGGCTTTGTTCAGCTGTTCAGCAGACATGGAATCCAGTCGATGAGACTCAGTCCAAGGTTGGCCCACGGCTCTCAGTCGGCCTGACCTTGCGAGCAGCGAATGTGGGAAAAAAAAATTAAAAAGGAAAAGATAGCCAGTGCTCGTCACAGGAGGGCCCAAGAGCGCCGGGTATATTTGAACTTCTCCTGCCCCGACTTTCATCTATTCAATTCTTCATCTTTGTGGCTTCTCATCTACACCCGAACCTTCTGATCATCCTCGTCATCTGTTGGCCTGATCAGGGTTGTGGGCTTTTCACGACAACTGTATACTTATCATCCTTGGCAAAACACTTTGACACCCGAAAATTTCCATTGTGCACATATTGTTGCTATTGTAAGTGATTGATTGACTCGGTCTCGGGAGGTCAAAGTGAGATATACGCGCGATCACTTTTGCGTGCTGTATTCCCTCCAGAACCTGGCTATTATCCCCCTTCACGGTATTCGTGATAGGAAACTTGTCGCATGGGACTTGTGCTGGCCGGAACCCGTTCTCGTTGGAATTGAGTAGGTGGAGCTGATTCCCATATCCTCTAGCCGGGCGCTTTGAACACCTTCGAATTGTATCATCATCGCCACTTTTTTTTTGTTTTACTTTTTCTATAATTCCATTGCTCCACCCTAGCCCAGCATGGTTGGACATCGCGGCAGCGAGACCCACGGTGAAAAGAGCCCACTGGTGCAGATCGAACAAGTCTTCAAGGCGGCTTTGAGACCGCTACCCACCGAGACTGGAGATGGCACCTATGTCAAGGAGACCAAGCTCACCGGCTTGGCGCAAGATCTGAGCCATGTGGATCTCGTTGATGTCAAGACACTGGCAGACGTCGCAAAGAATGCGATCACCGGGGAGGCAATGAATGATCGCGAGTATATCATGGAGCGAGTGATTCAGGTACGTCAGATTGGAGAAACGAATCGCGTTGAAAGGAGCCGGTGGAATGTGTGTACTGACGAACGAGTTCATCAGCTTGCGGCTGGCTTGCCGACGACGTCCAAGAACGGGAGAGACTTGACCAATACCTTCCTCAGCACACTGTGGAATGACCTGCAGCATCCTCCTACTTCGTGAGTGGACCCCGTCGCAGGAGTCAGCCGATTCGAGGCTAACCAGGTTGAACAACATAGATACCTTGGACGCGATTCTGCCTATCGCCAAGCAGATGGATCCGGCAATGTGAGTCTTCTTTATCCCCGATATGCAATGCTGGTTACTGGAGACTGAGATCGGATTGTCAGAATCCATTCTGGCCCAATATTGGCGCAGCAGGTACACCTTATGCTCGGTCTGTCCGTCCCCAGACAATGCAACCCGGGGCTTTACCGGAGCCCGAAACACTGTTCGACAGTCTGCTTGCCCGACAAGAATTTAAAGAACATCCTAATAAAATTTCGAGCGTGCTGTTCTACCTTGCATCTATAATCATTCACGGTATGTCCACAATCTCGTCGAGATCCATCTGTGCCCTTTCCTGGCGCTGACGAAATTCAATGGGAAGACTTGTTCCAAACCGACCCCAGAAACCCCACCGTTTCGCTTTCCTCATCCTACTTGGATTTGGGTCCCCTCTATGGAAATAATCAAGATGAACAGAACGCTGTTCGAACCTTCAAAGACGGAAAGCTGAAACCCGATTGTTTCTCATCCAAGCGAATTCTGGGCTTCCCGCCTGGCGTCGGAGTTCTGTTGATCATGTTCAACCGTTTCCACAACTACGTCGCGGAACAGCTTGCCCAAATCAACGAAGGTGGACGCTTCACCAAGCCAGCCGAGTCCAACGCCAAAGCCTACGCCACTTGGGACAACGACCTGTTCCAAACCTCACGCCTTGTGACCTGTGGTCTCTATGTGAACATTATCTTGAAGGACTATGTTCGAACCATCTTGAACATCAATCGGACAGACAGCAACTGGAGTTTGGACCCCCGGGCCGAGATGAAGGATGGAGTCCTCAGCCATGCGGCCAAGCAGGCAACTGGGAACCAGGTCTCGGCCGAGTTTAACCTGGTGTACCGCTGGCACTCGTGCATCTCGGCCCGTGACCAGCAGTGGTCTGAGGATCTGTACCGGGAGCTGTTCAATGGCCAGGATCCCAACACGCTGTCTACCCAGCAATTCATCATGGGTGTTGGGCGATGGGAAGGAACCCTTCCTCAGGACCCCATGGACCGTCCATTTGCCAAGCTGCAGCGCCAAGCCGATGGCCGCTTCAGCGACGACGATTTGGTTCGCTTCTTCGAGGAGAGTGTCGAGGATGTTGCCGGTGCCTTTGGTGCGTCCAATGTACCGACTGTCTTCCGGACAATCGAGGTTCTCGGAATCAAGCAGGCGCGCTCGTGGAATTTGGCTACGCTGAACGAGTTCCGGTCCTTCTTCAAGCTGCAGCCGTACAAGACATTCGAAGAAATCAACTCTGACCCGTACATTGCGGACCAGTTGAGACATCTCTATGATCATCCGGATCAGGTCGAGCTCTACCCTGGTCTCGTCGTCGAAGATGCCAAGGAGCCCATGCTTCCCGGCAGTGGCTTGTGCACCAATTACACCACCTCAAGGGCTATTCTCTCAGATGCAGTGACGCTCGTTCGTGGAGATCGTTTCTACACCGTCGATTATACGCCTAAGCATCTCACCAACTGGGCCTTCAATGAAATCAGCTATGATGACTCGGTCGACAACGGCGCCATCTTCTACAAACTGGTCTTGAGGGCGTTCCCCAACCACGTTCGTGGCGACTCGGTCTATGCTCATTTCCCCATGGTTGTTCCCAGCGAGAACAAGAAGATTCTGACCAGCCTCGGCAAGAGCGAGAAGTATAGCTACAGCCGACCGACCTATACCCCTCCGCCTCGAATGATCAAATCCCATGGTGCGTGTATGTCCATTCTGGCAGACAAAGAGACTTTCAAGGTCACATGGGGCCAGAAGCTCGAGTTCATTCTCAGCCGTGACGGCCACTCGTACGGTGGCGACTTCATGTTGTCTGGAGACAAAGCGCCACACGCCCAGTCTCGGAAGATGATTGGGAATGCGTTGTACCGTGACCAGTGGAAGTCCGAGGTCCGGTCTTTCTATGAGAGCATCACTTTGCAGCTTCTTCGACAGAAATCGTACAAGCTGGCGGGCGTCAACCAAGTTGACATTGTCCGGGATGTGTCCAATTTGGCACAGATTCATTTCTGTGCCAACATCTTTTCGCTGCCCTTGAAGACGGAGAGCAACCCCCACGGTGTCTTCACGGAACAGGAGCTCTATGAGATCATGGCCTTAGTCTTCACCTGCATCTTCTATGATGTGGAGGTGACCAAGTCATTCCAGCTGGAACAGGCCTCTCGTCAGGTTGCTCAACAGCTCGGTGAGCTGGTTATGGCCAACGTCGATCTTGTCTCAAAGTCCGGATTCGTTGCCGATATCATCAGTCGTCTCCACCGACATGAACACCTGACCGATTACGGAGTGCACATGATTCAGCGCCTGCTGGACAGTGGCCTACCGCCCAAGGAGATCGTTTGGACCCATATCCTCCCTTCGGCGAGCTCCATGGTTGCCAACCAGGCGCAGCTCTTCATTCAATGTTTGGACTTTTACCTCAAGCCCGAGAACGCTCACCACCTCGCTGAAATTCAGCGTTTGTCCAAGGAGGACACTCCTGAGTCTGATGAGCTTCTCCTGCGATAGTAAGTTGTCTTCTCAGTCTATCCCGTTGATGCACCCTCGTTGTCTTAGTATCCACTAACCATTCTATAGCTTCATGGAGGGAGGCCGTATTTGCTCGTCCGTTGCACTGCCCCGCGTGGTCGCAAAGTCGACCGTGATCGAAGACAACGGCGAGCAAGTTTCGCTGAAAGAGGGTGAAGCGATCTTCCTGAACTTGGTAAGTGGTATCTTTGTTCCCAAGTATCACGCTTGTCCGCTAATCAGTTCCCTTCTCTCTCCGGCGTTTAGGTCACTGCCAGCCACGATCCCAAGGCCTGGCCTGATCCTGAGGAGGTCCGCCTGGACCGCGATCTGAACCAGTACGCACACTTTGGCTTCGGCCCCCACCAGTGTCTCGGTCTCGGGGTCTGTCAAGTGGCATTGCCCACGATGCTCCGCGTCGTAGGTCAATTGCAGAACCTCCGCCGCGCTCCTGGACTGCAGGGTCAGCTGAAGAAGTTGCCTGCTCTGGGAGGGTTGACCATGTACATGGACGCCGATCATAGCTCGATCTCACCATATCCCTCCACGATGAAGATCCAGTGGGACGGTGAGTTGCCCAAGGCGAGATACACTTAAAACCAAAGAGATGACAGGTCGATGATGTGGTACGATTTTTGGCAACAGACGTGGAGTTTTTTTTCGGCGCTTGATTCCCCTTATACGACTTTTTTATTTCTTGTCGGACTTTACGTGTATTGAAAGTCGAAATGACATATGCTATCAATGCATCAATTCCCATCGTACAACATCTTTGTTGCACATGCAGCGACCAATGCCTTCCGGAGTCGAGACAGCGATCTGTGGCATCGTCCCGAGGTGTTGACTCGGGGTAGAAATCAACATGTAGCGCCTAGCCCTGCGGCCCGATTTTCGTGTCGCACCCAATTGTTGTGTCGCGAATCTCAGCAAGTTTCGGTGAGAGAGTAAGTGCCCACCAGCTGAGAAGCTCCAACGGCTACGTAATGCGAGAAATCAGGAACATGTGTCGCGGACTGCCAAGAAAGAAAAAAAAAAGAAATGATAGGATGTGTCCACCAGGTCGCTCATCCACTTTGACAGCTGAGCCAATTGATTTTACCTTTGACATCAATCTTACTAAATCAGAATCAGGGATCTTCTCACTCTCTTGCTAGAGGAGGTGTTCATAGGTACCCGAGCGTATGTTTTCGACATGAAGATGTGAACCATCAACCCCCGTTGAGGACTCCCTTTCTGGCGATAGATAGACAGGCTGCACCGATGCCTTAGCGCCTTACCGCCTTAGCGGGGCACCCGTCGGCGACCACTCCGCCCAACTTTCTACGCTCTTCTGCCGGCAGGACGAGCTTTGGCGCGACACTCGTTTGGGTCACGCTCTTTCTCTTCCAGCTTCTAGCCTTGAGAGATCGCCCTCTCTTGCTATATCTCTTTCCATCACTCCCCCACCAACCTCCCCATCCCACCTTCCACAATTCCCTCGGCCTGATCTCCCTCAACCAGACCTATCATTAGAAACCCGGGTGAACGTCCTGCACCGTTTTCCCCGACCGCTTGACTTCTGGTCTATCCGCCGTGATCTTGCCTATTCTTGCGTCGATCGCAGAGCTGTCAAGCCCCCTCCTTCTCTTGAGCTTCGGGCCAGAGTCCAGTGAACGATAGACACCGATATCGGGAACCCGGTTCTCAATCAGGTCCCTTCGTATTCAACAATCATCGGCGAGGCTTCAGTTCTCTTCGTGTGACGCTCGAATTTCGTGTGAAGGAACGGGACAGACGTTCAACGTCATAAGGCACCCTCGCGCCTTCTCCGCGAAGCCGGTCCTGACGACCTCCCCACCTCTTCATTCAGGAGGCTCTTCTCCTGGAACTGTGTCACCTCCTCATGTTTGGCAGATTGCCTGATCAGAACCATGGGGAGAATTAAGAAGGTGGCAAGCCAGAAGCATGAGGCTACCATAGTAAGTTTCTGTTTGCAAATTGACCGACTGGCCCATTGGATATTGTCTCTGACTAAAAAACTTTCTTCTTCGCCACTGTACAGTCTCCATATCTCAAGGAATTTATCAACCGCGCAACAAGTTGTCCCATTGCAGAGCTTCCTACGCACCTGAGCCAGTTTCCACGCCTCTGGCCTTTCCCACGTGGTGATCTGTATCACTGGATCAATGTACTGGATCGCTTTGATGAGATTCTCGCCTTGGTGGTCGACAAGTATTTCCTGAACATTGGTCCGCAGACAAAGCCATTCGGGCGAAGTGTTTTGGAAGATGCATATGCCGCCGACTCGCCCAATGCCCCGAACGAAGGAGTGGATCAGAAACTGGATGATTTGCAGTACGGACCCGATGGAGATCGACAGCTCGTTGAGGCCATCTTAGATTTCTCGCGCCTGCTTCTCGAGAAATGTGGTAATCGCAGCCTTTACAGTAGTAGCGAGCGTCTGGGCGATCTACTCAACACCACTTCTCTGTCTCTGCTCCAATCGACATTGCGCTTGTCCCTTTGTCTGGCTCAACGGTACCATTCTCGACAGCGTGGAACGCACCAGCAAAGTCTGCTGACAAGCCATTACAATATTGACTTGGAGAAGTTGCAGAAAATTGCCGCGCCGTTCACGCGTCCATCTGCCACAAGCAAGACTCCATTCGCGGCTTCTCCCGCCGTTTCTGGCAAGGGAACTGAGAGTGCCGTGCAGACAAAGTTTAATGCCAATGATTTTGCCTCGCTGGTCCGGGACGAAGATGGCTGGGAAGAGTGGGGACATGTTCGCGTTCTTTACTATCCATCTGGAAGTTCTGAGCAGACTCGGACAACTTCTGAGTTCGGCCAAACCGACTCGACTCCCCACGCGCCTACCACGCCCACTCCTCTTCGGCGCAGCGCAACGCATCCCACTCCCCGTCTGAGCCGTGGCTCCAACGCAGAAGATTCACCGGCGATAACACCCGGTACTGCGGTGAAGCCCGATGAACCCTCCCGCACCAGTAAAGTCCTGGAACTTCCGCTGTCGAAGCTATCCTCAAGTAAGATTGAGGATGTTCTCGCGGCCAACCTTCCTCATTTGCCACTGGAATCAAAGTACGAGCTTCTGCACAAGGTTCGTGTGGCCCAGGCTTTGCCCAAGTCGCGTGCAGCCCGTGAACAGATCCTTGCTATTCGGATATTGGCTGTGACGAATTTGGCCTATGTCCACACTGAATCCACATTCCAACAAAAGGTTCTCCAGTATGACATGGAGCAATCGAAACGCCTGCAGCTGACCTACCAGCTTGCCGAAATTGTTCACCTGGGCGCGAGTGGTGACCTAGTAGTCTCCAGAACGGCCCAGGCGTTGGCTCTCCAGGCGCTAGATGCGCTTGCCAAACACAAAGCACGTGCCAACGACGTTTGTGCTGCTCTTAGTGTCAACGTCAATCACGGCGTCCTTATGTTCTTGACCCGCAAGGTTGTCAACGAGCTGGCAGCCGAGGAGGACAACACCAATGATTCATACCATGACGAGTGGCGGGATGCACTACTTGCGCTCCTGCGGACCCTCCCAAGCTCAAGCTCTCGCACTCCAGAGACGCTCGTAGCTGCAGGCCTCATCCCCATGTTCGTGGATATCCTCAATCTTCGAACTGAGAAGGCCCGTCGCGTCTACTCCCGAGTCATGGAGTTTCTCGACACATTTGTTCACGCCGTACGGGATGCATTGGGTACACTGACCACGGCCAAGGGATTTGACGCTATTTCTGACTTGATTGACTACGAGACAAAGACCGCCTTTGAGAAAGTCTCTCGTGGGGATGGTTTCCCATCTATTTACAAGAATCCGTCGATTGATTACCAAATTCCCTACTTCCAACAGCAAACTCTGCGATGGATGTTCCGCTTCGTAAACCATATTATGCAGCATAATGGTGGAGGCTTTGACCGCGTGTTGCGAAACCTTATTGATTCTCCTCAGCTGCTTACATCCCTGCGCTTGGTCTTTGAGAACGCCCGGATTTTCGGATCACACGTCTGGAGCAACGCGGTCAACATTCTGAGTAGCTTTATTCATAACGAGCCCACGAGTTATGCAGTTATCGCCGAAGCTGGTCTCAGTCGGAGCCTTCTCAGCGCTGTCATGGGCCGTGAGCTCCAGGCCAAGGAGAAGCCGCCAGTGGTAGAGCCCCAGGACGAAGCCGTACAGGAAGGGGAGACATCTGCAGAGGCGCCTCCTGCTGTGCCCACCACTCCCGTCGAAGAAAAGAAAAAGGGTCGTGAATACGTTCTTGCCAGGAGCAAGGATTCCCCCCTCGCTCCAGGGATCATCGCAGCTGCTGACGCTCTCGCTTGTATACCCTCGGCCTTTGGTGCTATCTGCCTGAATTCCTCGGGACTGGACCTCTTTCAATCTTCCGATGCGCTTGAGAGTTTCTTTGAAATTTTCGAGAACCCTGAACATGTCAAATGTTTGAAGGACGATCCCAACTTGGTTCGTTCTTTGGGTACCACTTTTGATGAACTTGTTCGCCATCATCCCGCGCTAAAGAACTCGATCATGACCGCTGTGCTTGTCATGGTCGCCCGTGTCAATCTGCTCGCCAAAGTCAAAGCCTGGGAAATGGGGTTGGGTGCAAAGCTCTGGCAAGAAGATGCAAATGGTCAAGTGGTCCTCTCTGGAGACCTTACTTCTCTCTTCAGAGAGATCGGCACTCGCGGTGATGGTTCTATGGACGACATGCGCGCTGTTGGTGTGCCTGAATTGAACGCCCAGTCTCTGCCGAATGGAGGAAGTATCGTACTTGGGGATGTCAGGCCTCTGTTGCCGTCGCCTCAATCGGATTTCGAACCAAAGGATCAAGACGAGCATGGTCTCACCGTCACGGACTATCTTTTCCCTGCAATCCGATTCCTCGGCGCGTTCTTTGAGAATCAGCCGAATTGCTCTGCCTTCATTCTCGCCGGAGGGGCTGAGTTCGTTCTTGACTACGCTACCCTTCAGAGTTTGTCTTTCGACTTCCACAACACCGACGCTAATCAAGAGCTTACTGTGCTTGTGCACATGCTCGCTGAAACGAAGCCGCATCTTATCATTCCATCGCTGCTGCACCGTGCCCAGTCGGTGATCAACAATCTTGACGCCTTCTGGACCGCTCCCAAAGAGCCTGGGTTCTTTACACCCCTTATCAAGCCCACCGACTCCAAGGCCCCTGCACCGGAGTCCACGCCTGCTGCCAACCATGGCACCTTTTTTGTTAAGCACATGAATGCCATCCTTATTCTCACCGACTTGCTTCGTGAGATCTATGCTATGCCTCTGTACCAGACACGTTCGGCGAGCCAGCCCTATCCCTTCAGCCAGGTTGTTCTTGCTGACATGTACGCTTCGCTTGTGACCTCGCTTGGAAACCTCCATGCTGCCTGCGTTTGGGAAGAAATCATGCTCGAGAAAAACATCCCCGAGAAATGGCTGCAGGCTATCAAGAATACCACCGAGAAGCCTGGCTCAACTCCCGGGACTGGGTCTGCGCAAACTGCACCTGCACAGGCTCGTCCCAGTGCGGATGCGCAGGCGACTGGTCCAAATACAGCCGAAGCAGTTCAATCCACTTCCACAGATGAGCTCGAAAGTGAAGAGAGTAAGGCGGCGACAGAAAGGAGCGCAGCTTTCAAGAACGTGCAGACCCTGCGTTATCTTCTCAGCTCATTGCCGACGTCGATTACTGGCTTCTTCCACAACCTCGGGCTCGGCCTCATCACACGCAAGCGAATGGAGAATAGCCATACCGCTAAGCAGAACGCCAACCTGGTGGCCGACGCAATCGCGGACGCCGTGCTTCGTGAGCTCCAGTTTGGCCCTGCTAACTCCGGTGACAGCCCTCGACATCGCTTTGCGTACCTCATTGTTATCTTGTCCTCGTTTTCTCATCTTCTTTACGAGGTTACCAGTGATCGCCCTGCAAACAACTATCTTACCCTTGTTCTCCTTGCTTTCAAGCGTAACAATGGTCTGAGAGTCTTGAAGGAGATTTGTGATGTATTCATGCGTGAGGTGAAGGCACTCGAGCCACTCCAGAAGCAGGCAGAGAAACCCGACAAGGACACATCTGATCGGTTAACTTCCGCCTATGGTGGAATCAAAATAATCCTGGCCTTGTTCTCGGAGCTCGCCTCTGGCAAGAGCATCATGGACTCCAACCAGACGCAAGCGCTTTCCAGCCATCACGACCGCGATCGTGAACGCCATGATCACTTCCAAGCTGGGCAATTCATTGTTGATCTGCGTATGGAAATTCTCCCAATGGCCCAAGAGATGTGGAACTCGGAGTTCGCCACCCAGTCTTCTAGCCAGATTGTGAAGTGTCTGATTGACATTCTGCGGTCGTCGCTCGATGGGGAGCACGAAGCGGGAGCCGCGCATAAATTAGATGTTCCCCCCGCGGTGCCGGAGGCTGTGAAGAAGCCATTCGTCATCAACAAGGAAAGACTCGCAATTCTAACCGGAAAAGGGTTTGAGGACTCTGAACTGAATCATGAGGCCCTGTATCGATGCAATAACAACGCCAATTACGCCGAGGAGTATTGCAATGCGCGTAACTTCCTCCGGCCTCCGCCACGGGCTCCTCCTGCGGTCGATGAAATTCAGACTGGGCCGCCCGAAGTAGCCTCTGGTGGCGATGCCAATGAAGATGGCGGTCTCGGGGAGACTACCCCGCTCGATCGCGGCATATTGGAGCAAGGAGGGCTGGCCATGCTTCTCGCTCAGGCAGGTCGTGGGCTGCATGATAGTCCCAGCGAGGGCGAATCTGGTGCCATGCGTGATGGCCTCGCCCGTGCAATTTCAAATGTCTTGAATGACGAAGTTGGCACGCTTCGCGGTGAAGATGGGCCTCTGTTCCTGACCGAAAGAGAGCGCGAGCGTCAGCGTCAGCGCCGCCGCGGCCAAGCAAGCGCCGGGTCTGCCGAGGAAACAACGCCGAGAACCGGACAAACTCAGAGAGAGACCCAGCAGGATGAGCATGTTCAACGGCGCCAGCTCATCACCATCGAGGACTTGAATGCCGAAAGGGAAAAAGTTCGGGCCAACCTGATTGAGCGGTCCTTGGATATCTTGAACGATCATCACGATGTCTCTTTCGAGCTTGCCGACTTGATAAACTCTGCAATCAAGAACCATGCCGACCCTGACAGCTTCCGACGGGATATTGGTGAAACGTTGGTTCAGTCACTCGTTTCTCTTCAAATGGAAAATTTCCAGACCGCTGGAAAAAAGGTAGCTGCGTATGCCCACATTCTTGCCCTAGTGCTCCAAGATTCCAAAATGTACGCCGCGACCTTGGAAGAACTCAAGGATTGCTTCACGACGTTCCTCGGCTTTATCAAACTTCCTCCAGCGGAGAAATCAGCCCGGGAGTCATTCCCCTGGATTGGCCACGTCCTGCTCATTTTGGAGAAGTTACTCTCTGATGATTGCCAGCCACCACAGATAACTTGGTCTCCGCCTACCATGGAGGACCCGCATGGCGGCACAAGCGGGCCTGCTCATCTTGAGGAGCCGCTTGTCTCTCTTGATCAGCGGACGCAGCTCTTTGAGGCGATTGTGGAAATTCTGCCCCGCGTTGGCAAGGATGACAGCCTTGCGCTCTCTGTGTGTCGAATTCTGGTCATCCTGACCCGTCATCGCAGCATTGCGGTGCGCTTTGCGCCTAAGCGAAACCTGCAGCGCCTGTTCCTGATGGTTAAGCAGCTGGCTAACGCCACTACCGAAAAGCTTCAAAGTGCCTTCATGTTGATTTTGAGACACATCGTCGAGGACGAAGCCACTATCCGGCATATCATGACTGCGGAGATTGTTGGGAATTTCGAGAGTAAGCCTTCCCGCCAGATTGACGCGGCAGGCTACGTACGTCAGATGTACCATCTCGTCATCAGAAACCCAGAAATCTTTGTTGAAGTTTCCAACGAGAAGCTGCGCCTGGTTCGCTATGACGCCGGTCATCGCACACAGGCTCTTGCCCTGAAGGAAGATCGGAATGCTCGGCAGGCTCAAGAGGCCAACAACAAGGCAGCTGAGCCACCTGCTGGCGAAGCGACGACTGGAACAGAAGACAAAGACAAGGTTACAGAGATGAAGCCTCCTGTCGTGGAGCATCCCGATGGTGTCATCCACTATCTCCTCTCTGAGCTCCTCTCATACAAGGATGTCGACGATAAGGAGCCGCCAACTGCTGAGTCGTCTGAGACTCCCGCCCAGGATCAACCCGAGCCTCAGACCGATGTTGAAATGTCCATGGACGAGCCCACCCCATCAGTCACTAGCAGTGCTGACGCTCCTGCCGCTCGCACCACGAAGAAGGGGGAGAAGCCATCCTTTGACGCGGAACATCACCCTATTTACATTTACCGGTGCTTCCTCCTCCAGTGCCTGACCGAGCTGCTGGGCTCCTATACCCGTGCCAAGGTGGAGTTTATTAACTTCTCGCGCAAGGCCGACCCACTGGCAAGCACACCTTCGAAGCCTCGATCCGGAATTCTAAACTACATGCTCAATGCCTTGGTTCCTCTCGGCACGATGGAGCACGACGAATCATTGGCTTTCAAGAAGCGCAGCATGACCTCCAGCTGGACCATGCAGGCCCTAGTGGCGCTTTGCACAAAGACCTACGAGACGCCTGGCTCAAGGCGCCGCAATGAGCCGAAACCGACCGAGGAGGATGAGTCGGAGGTGGCTTTTGTTCGGCGATTCGTCTTGGAACACGCCTTGCGGTCCTTCAAAGAAGCAAACGCGTCGACTGAACCACTTGACGTGAAATACTCGAAACTCATGTCCTTGGCGGATCTCTTTGACAAGATGCTCAGTGGTTACTCATTCTCACAGGATGCCGGCTTCCCGAATTCGGCGAGACAGATCGCGAAGGCCATGTTCGAGAAACATTTCATTCCCGCCTTGACCGCCTCTGTCGCCGAGATAGACCTCAATTTCCCATCTTCAAAGCGAGTTATTAAGTATATTTTGCGGCCGATCAACAAGCTGACACAGACTGCGGTCATGCTCAGCGACAACGGGGAAATAACCGCATCTACATCAGGCGAGGAAGATGATGAAATCTCTTCGGCAACCTCGGTATCTGACATGGATGATGAGCGGGAAGAAACTCCCGATCTTTTCCGCCATTCGACACTCGGCATGCTTGAGCCTCGTCATGAGGAGGAGACTACCTCAGAGGAATCCGAGGGTGAGGACGATGAGATGGATTACGATGAGTACGATGACGAGATGGACTACGACGAGGAGGGCCCAGAAGATGATGGCGAAGTAGTCAGCGATGAAGAAGACGACGTGGATGGTGTCGGTCCCATTGAAGGCCTTCCTGGAGATGCGGTCGAAGTCATTATCGATGATGAAGACGACGAGGATGATGACGAGGACGACGAGGACGATGAAGATTTGGATGATGACTCCGATATGGAGGAAGATGACGACGACATCTACGCCGGTGAGATAACAGGCGATCGCGACAACGAGAGCCTACATGACGGCGACGAGGATGAATGGGAAAGCGAGGACATCACGGAAGACGAAGAAGAGACGGAGATGATGAATCAGTTCCAGGACGAGCTGGCTGATATGCGTCAAGCAAATCGTTCCAACGACGCGCAGAGTCGCATCGATGAAATCTTCCGTGCGCTCAACCAAGCCACAGGTGAGGACGATCTTCACGATCATGGTCTCGGCGGTGACCTTCACGATGAGATTCTCGACGATATGGACGAGGATGGTGGTATGTACCAGTCAGCCTGCCACCGGTCTTCGAGTTGACTAACATCGCCTTTAGAAGAAGATGAGATGGACGAGCTTGAGGATGAAGCTGATGACTACGACGAGTACGATATGGAAGGGTCTGAGGGTGACATGGACGGTAAGAAGCCATTGGTGTTTTGACGATGGCAACGCTGAGCTTGAGCTAATATATCCTGTTCTATCAGAGGAGCACCACGTTATGGACCCTTGGGGCTGGGACGGTGAAGAGATTGCGCCTGCCCGCCATCACCATCATCGCATGCGAGGTGGCCCGCCATCTGCTTGGGCTCCCGTCACCGAAATCATGCCTGGCCGCCATGGAGGTCTCGTTCCTATCCAACCTTTCCAACGTGTCCACAGAACTCAAGCGGCTGGTCGTGGGAACGACGATGGAACTAATCCGTTGCTCCTTCGAAATGACCGTGGCACCGATGCGAACGCACAATTCAGAGGTCCGGGTGCTGATATGTTTGCCGACTGGGCCCAACTTGAAGGCGGCGGTAGTCGTTTTGTTCAGTTGGACAGCCCGATGAGCTTTATGAACGCTATCATGGCTGCCATTGGCGGCGGCCCACAAACACCCGGGCTTGGTGTTATCACCCGTCCTGACGGCATTCACGTTCACGTTGACCGTCGCTCCATTCTCCCTAATCGCCTCAACGACCTGTTTACCAATGCTCAGCAACAGACCTCGCAATCTCGCCGTAATGATCCTTTCAACGCTGTCAAGTTCAACTTGTCCACCACCCGCCATCGCTGGCAGGAAGAGGCGCGCATTCTCTTTAGTGGATCCTACCCGGAGAAGTCCATGCGTGTCATCAACTCCTTGCTCAAGGTCATGGTTCCTCCCGCCATTGAGGAAGAAAAATTGCGTCGCAAACATTTGGAGGAAGAGAGAAAACGTATCGAACAGGAAAGGGCAGAGAAAGAACGCCTGGAGCAGGCCGCCCGCGAAGAAGAGGAGCGAGAGCGGGTGCGCAAGGAGGAAGAGGAAAAAGCACGTCTTCAGGCCGAGAGAGAACAGCAGGAAGCAGAGCGCGAAGTTTCTGGGAATGTTGAGCCTATGGAGGACATTCAGCAGACAACTGCTGCCCAAGCTGCTGCTGCCGCTACTGCTGCGCAACCCGAACCAGCTTCTACCGAACCGGCTCGACGTGTTCACACGACAATCCGGGGTCGCCAGCTTGATATCACTGGGCTTGAAATTGATCCAGAGTATCTCGAGGCACTACCTGAGGAGCTTAGGGAGGAGGTCATCATGCAGCAACTTGCCGAGCAGCGATCGCAAGCTGCTGCTGCTGGTGAGGAGCCGACCGAGATAAACCAAGAGTTCCTTGAAGCTCTGCCGGCCGAGATCCGAGAAGAATTGCTTCAGCAAGAAGCGGCTGATCGTCGTCGACGAGAACGTGATACAGCTCGCCGGCAGGCGACCACCAGCGGTAATGCTCCGCGCGCGGAAGACATGGATGCCGCCAGTTTCCTTGCCACGCTCGATCCATCTTTGCGCCAAGCTGTCCTAGCTGACCAACCAGAGGATGTTCTTGCAAGCTTGGGCCCTGAATACATTTCCGAGGCCCGGGCCCTAGGTGGCCGTCGCATCGCGCAGTTTGGCGATATCACAGCCACTGGAGTTGACCATCGCCCTCGAGGTGAGGCAGCTGCAGACTTGGAAGCCAAAAAGAATCAGAGACGTCCTGTTGTTCAGATGCTTGATAAGGCTGGTGTCGCCACCCTTCTCCGGCTGATGTTCATGCCTCTTCAAGGAAATGCACGCCACTTGCTCAATGACATTCTTCACAATGTTTGTGAGAACCGTCAGAACAGAAGCGAGGTGATCAGCCTTATTTTGACCGTCCTCCAAGACGGCAGTGTCGACTCTTCTGCGATTGAGCGAAGTTTCTCACATCTGTCTCTTCGTGCCAAGGCCCCCGGTACTCAGAAGACACCTCAGTCTGTCAAGCGCAACATGGCATTCCAGCCAGCTTCGAGTATTAGCAGCGAAGTCACCCCGATCATGGTGGTCCAGCAATGTCTGTCCACTCTGTCGTTCCTCTCCCAGTTCAACCCTCACATCCCCTGGTTCTTCTTGACTGAGCATGATTCTGCATCTTCTCTTAAGCTAAAGGGCCTGCGCAAGGGCAAGGGCAAGGAAAATCGAGCTAATAAATTTGCTCTCAATGCTTTGCTGTCCCTGCTTGACCGCAAGTTGATCATGGACAGTCCTAATTGTATGGAGCAATTGTCCAACTTGCTCGGCACAATTACACAGCCACTCACAGTCCTCCTTCGCCGCGAAAAGGAGAAGCACGAGGATCAAGACAAGGGGAAGAAACCCGAGGGTGCGCCGGTCACTGAGGAGACAGCTGACCAGCCAAGTACTGAATCTGGCACTGACACTACCATGACTGACGCTCCTCTTCCAACCGTGGAGAATGCCGAGGATCAGGGTACCACTGCGGACGTGGAGGCAACCAAGGACGAAAGCAAGACCGAAGGAGAGCAACCGAGTGACGAAAAGCGCAAGCGTCGGTCGATCGAACCCCCTGTGGTGCCTGATCACAATTTCCGTCTGGTTGTGCACATTCTCGCGGCTCGGGAGTGCAATGGCAAAACTTTCCGTGATACATTGTCCACAATCAACAACCTCTCGGTTATTCCAGGAGCTCGTGATGTGATTGGCGAAGAGCTTGTTGCTCAAGCACAGACACTGAGCGATACAATTCTAGCGGACCTCGGTGAACTGCTCACCCATATCCATCAGGCCAAGACTGGCACTGATATGCAGGGTCTTGCCCTAGCTAAGTTCTCACCAGCCAGCTCTGATCAAGCGAAATTGCTCCGTGTTCTCACAGCACTCGACTATCTCTTCGACCCTTCTCGAGCCGACAGGTCCAAGGTTCCTGAACCTGAATCAGCACCCAAGGAGGATGTGCTCAAGAGACTTTACGAAAGTGCTACTTTCGGCCCTCTGTGGACAAAGCTGAGCGACTGTCTGACAGTCATTCGCCAGAAGGAGAACATGCTGAACGTGGCTACCATTCTTCTGCCGCTCATTGAAGCGCTGATGGTTGTCTGCAAGAACACGACATTGAAGGATCAACCACTATCTCGCGGCAGCCGTGAGCTGTCTGTCCACAGTGCTTCTGCAGACGGCGGATTAAGCATGGAAAACCTCTTCTTCAAGTTCACTGAGGAGCACCGCAAGATCCTCAACGAGCTCGTCCGTCAGAACCCTCGACTGATGAGCGGCACTTTCTCGCTGCTGGTGAAGAACCCGAAGGTGCTCGAGTTCGACAACAAGCGCAACTACTTCACCCGTCGCGTTCACGCCCGTGGTGCGGAGCCCCGCCACTCTCATGCTCCACTCCAGCTGTCTGTCCGCCGAGACCAAGTCTTCCTTGACTCCTTCAAGTCTTTGTACTTTAAGTCGGCAGATGAGCTCAAGTATGGCAAGCTGAACGTCCGCTTCCATGGTGAAGAGGGCGTGGACGCCGGTGGTGTGACCCGTGAGTGGTTCCAAGTGTTGGCTCGTGGCATGTTCAACCCCAACTATGCGCTCTTCATCCCTGTTGCTGCCGATCGCACAACCTTCCACCCCAACCGTCTCAGTGGAGTCAATTCTGAGCATTTGATGTTCTTCAAGTTCATTGGACGGATCATTGGTAAAGCTCTGTACGAGGGCCGCGTTCTCGACTGCCACTTCTCTCGAGCCGTGTACAAGTGTATCCTTGGCCGCACTGTTTCTATCAAGGATATGGAGACGCTGGATCTTGACTACTACAAGTCTCTTCTTTGGATGTTGGAAAATGATATAACCGACATCATCACCGAAACCTTTGCTATCGAGACGGATGCGTTTGGTGAGAAGCAGGTCATTGACCTGATTCCGGACGGCCGAAGCATTCCGGTTACTCAGGAGAACAAGGAAGAATACATTCAACGTGTGGTAGAGTACAGGCTAGTTGTGTCCGTTCGGGAGCAGCTGGACAATTTCTTGAAGGGCTTCCACGAGATCATTCCTCCCGATTTGATCTCGATCTTCAATGAGCAAGAGCTGGAGCTCCTCATCTCTGGTCTGCCAGAAATCGACGTGGACGAGTGGAAGAACAACACGGAGTACCACAACTACTCGGCCTCCTCGCCGCAAATCCAGTGGTTCTGGCGTGCTGTGCGTTCCTTTGACAAAGAGGAGCGTGCCAAACTGCTCCAATTTGTCACTGGCACGTCCAAGGTCCCCCTCAACGGCTTCAAGGAGCTTGAGGGTATGAATGGTGTGAGCAAATTCAACATTCATCGCGACTATGGCAATAAGGATCGCCTTCCCAGCGCGCACACGTGCTTCAACCGTAAGTGAACCCGACCTTCTCGTGTTTCTTGTCCTCTCTCACCTTCTGAAACTAACTCGTTCTTTGTGACAGAGCTTGATCTTCCTGAGTACGAAAGCTATGAAGATCTCCGCCAGCGCCTCTACACTGCGATGACAGCTGGTAGCGAGTATTTCGGTTTCGCATAGACGAGGCTACCTCTTCGTGCCTAATATCGGCGCAAGCATTGGATGGCGTTTTCCCAGGGCGTTTTCTCGCAGGAAGTCAAAATGATTGAAAGAGTTCGAAACCTGATGGGGCAGGTGATTGAGGATTACGGGCAGTTGGTCGAAGTGCAGGTCGACTGGCTGTTCGAGTCTGAATTTTAGTTTCCCCGTCATTTCTTTTACTGTATGTACTTAGATTGCTGCATGTTTTTCCGGAGTGGAATATCCATGATTCTTTCTTCATTTTCATGTTCGGATTTTCCCATTCGTATATCCATTCGAGAGATAGAAGTATCAGCTATACTGTTCTGTAGATTGATGTATGTTGTCTATTGAGCTTATTGCTATGGTCTAGTCTGTTAGTAGGCGAGTAGCGAATCCGTGCTAATGTGAACTAGTCGTCAGAGGTTGCTACCTCGGACTTTGCTACAAGCCACCATATCTTGAACTTGCAAACGACAGACCTTCTATTCCTTGAGCACATCTAATATTTTGATTTCAGAGTTACTGCCAATTCGTGGTAGTGTGAGGTTATAAAATGCTGATTCAATATATAGCGAATATCTCCGCAAACACGTGCGTTGACCGAATGCAGTACTAGACTAGGAACCTTCTAAGGTTACATCTGACAAATAGGTGTGTATGCTACTCTTACTCAATCCTGCCTGTGTTACGCAAGCAGGATATCACTGATGGAAAATGCTTTAGCTGGCAGAAGATGAATTTTTTGCTCAAGGTTAAAGAAAACCAGACAGTAACTTGTTGTGGATGCCTCTGCGAAAAGTCATCCTATATCATCTGCTTTTTGGTGTACTTCCATTAATCTTGATTGTATATCGGGTCCGTCCACTGATTCTATGTGGTAGTTCTATAATGCGATTGATAGTGGTCAAGAAATACCGATGAGTAGCTCTCTGGATTGAATTATGTCCTGGATTGTGAGGAGCAGAAGTGATTTATGATTTGATGCTACGGAAAAATGTGAGTCATTATCATTCAAATACTATGACTGTCATCATGTCATTAGATGGACTGACTTGGCTGACGGGAGGAGGTACCAAGCTACAAGCACATGCCAATGACGGATGGCGGTCGGAAAGCGGTGAACAGTCACGGGACAGGAAAAAAAACGCGGGGCGCTGTGGCAGATGCGGGATCGATTTTTTTTAGAAAACGATCAGCTACAATTTACCTCACTTCAACCTGCCCTGTGAAAATCGCTGGCGTTGAACGATCATCATGTCCTCAGCCAATTCAATTAAGTTGCTGACTGGCAACAGCCATCCTGAGCTGGCTCAGCTTGTGGCTGACCGGTAAGTTTTCATACGCCTTGACCGACACACCTGCTTGCCTCTCCCCCCCCGCAGAGCGCGGGCCGCTGCTAGGATTGCGCACAGCCAAGTCACTTGCTCTGACTCAGTAAAGCTAACATTGAAGGCGTCGACAGTCTCGGAATTGAGCTGACCAAGATCATGGTCTTGCAATACTCCAACCAAGAGACCAGCGTCACGATCGGAGAGAGTGTTCGGGATGAAGATGGTACGCTACTTTTCTGAATCTCCGTTTTCGGATCCGGTCATGGAAAGATCGCATACATTCCAAGGATCCCGGATGTAGGGGATGAGATCGTGCTGATGGATTCCTCTTGAATCATGCAGTCTTCATTCTGCAATCAACACGGCCCAATGACATCAACGATGGTCTTATGGAGCTTCTCATCATGATCAATGCCTGCAAGACTGCCTCAGCCCGGCGAATCACTGCCGTTATCCCCAATTTCCCATACGCTCGCCAAGATAAGAAGGACAAGAGCCGCGCGCCCATTACGGCTAAACTCATGGCCAACATGCTACAGACCGCTGGCTGCAACCATGTCATTACCATGGATCTGCACGCTAGTCAGATCCAGGGCTTTTTCAACGTCCCTGTTGACAATCTGTATGCCGAGCCTAGCATGCTTAAGTGGATCCGCGAGAACCTTGATGTCAGCAACTGTGTCATTGTCAGCCCCGATGCTGGTGGCGCCAAGCGGTAAGTGTATTTCTGCCTTGAACGAGCAGGATGGACCATCTAATCTGGTTTCGCTGTCTTCTAGTGCGACTGCCATCGCTGATCGTCTCGACCTGCAATTCGCTTTGATCCACAAGGAGCGTGCGCGACCCAACGAGGTCTCTCGCATGGTCCTCGTCGGTAACGTCAAGGACAAGATCGCCATCATTGTCGACGACATGGCTGATACCTGCGGAACCCTCGTCAAGGCCGCTGACACTGTGATGCAGCATGGTGCCAAGGAGGTCAATGCCATCGTTGTTCACGGTATTCTCTCTGGCAAGGCCATCGAGAACCTGAACGGCAGCCGCTTGAACCGCCTTGTGGTGACTAACACCGTCCCCCATGCCGAGAAGAAGGAGCAGTGCGACAAGATTGAGACTATTGACATCTCGCCGACGCTGGCGGAGGCCTGCCGTCGTACTCATAACGGCGAGTCAGTAAGCTTCCTCTTCTCGCACGCAGTCGCGTAAGATGTATTCATTATCTCCATTTTCTTGCCCGCTTTGCGATGGGGCATCCATAACAAAACATTTTCTTCAGCCTGGGCTCGGTCATTCTGGATAGCTCTGATGTTTCACGCTTTCTGATTCGCTTCGGAGAAGAAAAGCCCCCATTTTTGCGGGAGCCAAACTCAAAATGAGTGTCATGACCTTTTTTTTTCTTTGCCATTCTCCTTTATTTTGTTTCTTCCTGGGGGTCATCATTATGCGGGAGTTGAATTATTTGTCTTTTTTTCTGGATTCGATAGAGTAAAGGTCGAGGCCACAAGCACACCTTTAGCTAGTGAGGCTGTGCTTGAGATTTCCTTCTGCTCGTATCGTTTCAATCTTGTTTCTTCTTTTTCTTTTTCCAATTCTCTCTATCCGAGAATGAGTTTATCATTTTGCATTCTGGACTGGTGAATTTGATAGAAATAAAATCGTGGTGTTGTCCTTTGATATGCTGTCTCGGAAGTTTGATTAACGTGGACACATATGCAATGGATAGTTGGGACACAGTGAAGGAGCCTTTTTCTTAATAGAGCTGAAGCTTCTTGTACGCATATGTGCAACTCATACATACAAGTGAGACCTAGACAGATCGTCCCGTCCCGTCTTGGTTGAAACAAGGTCTGTGATTTAAGGTCCCATTTTCATAGATCGCTTCAAATATACCCTGAAACCAAGATTCATGTATATCTACCTCTTGCAACACTCTCGATATAAAATATCCGCGGATCATGTCGAGTCGCCGACCACGACTCGACTCGACCGCCTGCGCAATCAAGGCTCCGTCCTTTCCATGCCAGAAGCAGGTTTCACGCAAGTGTCATTGAAGTCAAACCGCCGCGCAAACCCGAGCAGATAAGTCCAAGTCCCAGTCTCACACGAATCCCTGCAATATGTAACTTTCATATTCCAATTGTCTCCCTCCTTGACCTACCTTGGCCCCTTTTTGGGTCCGACTGGACGAACGGCGGACGGCACCGAGTCTCGGTGTCTGAATAATATGTCTACACAATTTCTATGTATGTGTGTGTGTGTGTGTATGGATAAGTCAAAGATGAGATTATATACACAAACTACGTATTGACGAATCCAAAAAGAAAAAAAAAACAAAAAGAACAACCACAAACAACAAGTCATTACCTCGGAGCCCGAAGCTCAGTCAAAATGACAATTGCCTCTCTTCTCCAAGACAAATGTCTCAACTACTAATTTCAAATAGTGAGATATTCTGTAGATGGGCTGTTTGACTCTACGGTTACTCATTCTATCTCCCGATAACGCTGGAATTTCAATCGTGACGGGTGTTTTGCGAGAAAAGAAACATGGAGGTGGGGGGAAATGTAAGACAAACGAGGTATGTGGATGTTAGAAGTTAGGCTAGGTCCAAGAGTCGGGTCGGAGACCTACAATGGACCTATTTCAGGGAATGACGAGATTACGGGAGTCTCGACTTTATGAATCGGTGTGGGGATTACCTACCTTACCTGCATAAGTAGTCAGTCTGTCAAGGTATGCGCATTTGAAGAAATTGATTGAGCCTACCTATGGAGGTTGAAAGGCTCTGTGCTCTACGCTCTGCGCTTATACTACCCGATTTGATATAATAGATAGCCTCCAGTTATCCTGTTACATATATTCTCCGCCTGTGCCTGATATCTGAAGTGCCTTTTTTTTGTGTGTCTCCCTTCTTACTTTGTCAATAGACTTCAAGTTGGAAAGAGGGCCGTAGTTGAATTAGAGGAGTTTGTACAGCGAGGCGGAGAAAAAGAAAGCTTCAGGTGGGCCGGGCCCTCAGGTCATGGTTGCGGTTTGTGTGATTGCGTTGTACAGACTACAGAGCCGGTTGAATGAGTCTTGGAGCGAGCGTGGCTTTAAATGGTGAGGAAAAAAAAGAGAAGGTATATCGTAGTGAGAGAATGAGATTCTGGTAGTGTACTCGGTACGGGGAGTTTGGTTTTATAGGTATCTGCACAGTTTGTTCTGGTGTTGCGTTAGGTGTCAAAAGGTGCTTCCGTCATTGGCAAAAAAGGACCGTGCTACTTCAGAACTTTTGTGTTTCAACGTAGTAAACATTATTGCGTCAAGGTGCGCATAAAATGTTCAGCTTGACAGCTCAACGCCAAGTCTTCCGAGGGAAGAAGACTCAATTCAAGATTGGTAGGGGTGGGAAACAAGGTCATATTCCAACGCCGTCCAGTCCGAAGTGACTTTGCTCTACACTACGCCAAGGGCCAAAAACATGAGAACGAGAACCAAAAAAAAGAAATGAAATTTGCATGCACTCCATTGAGAAAAAAAAGGGTTGTCAAAAGGTAGGTTCAACACAGCATGCACATGCGCCCCGATGTGCGTATCATGAGCACACCTGGGGAAAGGGGTGGTCCACCAATTCCCCCCTTCTGGGCGTTTTTCTGTGAGCCTCACCCCCCTTTGTCTTTTCTCCGTTTTTTTTATCAGACATATTTTCCACCGTCTGCTGGGTAATTGATGAAACCCTCCTTCCCGGTTGAGGAAGGCCCAGAAAACGTGAAGCTCCCTCTTTTCTCCCTTTGCCTTGCCATTAAACCCCCGTCCCGCAGAAATGAATCATGATAACGCGGAGGAGATTTACTTCCGCATGGAAGAAGCACGACGCTTGCGGAGCTCATCGCGCTTGGCCTTCTCCTCGTGGACACGGTTGGCGAGGAGCTTGGCGTAGTCGTTACTAGAATAGAAGATGGAGGGTTAGAACATGATCAGGATCAGAGCCAGTTTGTCAAGACTGGACCACGGTTCTGTTCGGGTTGGAGACTTACGCAGCCTCACGGGCAGCCTCAGCGCGGCGGCGCTTGATGGCAACCTGGTGGCGCTTGCGCTGCAGGCGCTGGGGAGTGACCAGGCGCTGGATCTTGGGGGCCTTGGTGTACTCGGGCTTGCCCTCCTTGGCGACAGTGCGGCGGACAACGAACTTGCGGACATCGTCATCCTTGGACAGAGCGAAGAAGCGACGGATCTTGGTAGCACGCTTGGGGCCGAGGCGCTTGGGAACGACGGTGTCGGTCAGACCGGGGAGCTCGTTCTCACCCTGCTTGACGATGGAGAGAGCGAGGACGGACAGGTCGAGACCGGTGATGGCTGGAATTGAGAAGTGTCAATCAGATGGACGGTTCGACTAGGGAGGCGAAAGTTTTTCGAAGGGCAGACATACCACCACGGACAGACTTGCGCTTGCGCTCACCGCTGCGGCGGGGGCGGTAGCAGCTGTGGCCGTCGGCGAGGAGCAGACGGGTACGGACGGGGAGGAGAACTAGAAATTGTCAATGAGTACATGGCGTTGGACAGGTTGATGGGCGTTTGCGGTTGGATGTCTCGTTTCGCCAGACGAGCCCGTTGTTCGAGACGTACCACCCTGCTTCATGGGGAAACCTGCCAAACGAATTCCGTCAGTCAATGTTCTAATATTTCCGCGAAATCGCTGCTCCGAGAAGTAGAGAGGTCAATCATACCCTGCTTGTCGTTACCACCGGTAATCTTGAACAGGTATCCCTTGAACTCATCGCCGAGAGAGTCGCCGGCAACCTATTCGAAAAAAAACCAATCAGTCCAACCGTTCTCTGTAATTGCATGTTTTCGTTTTTGATGTGTTGCAGGCTCGAGGAGAGAGAAATGACATGTATGCGGGATGTGGTCGACGAATGTTTTTTTTTTCTTTCTTGAAAACGTGGAGGATATGTGCGTATGTGTGCGTGCTTGACAAAATTCGGGGAGATTGGGGATGCTGACTTCGGTGCCCATGCGCTTCTCCATGAAGGGGCGGAGCTTGCGCTCATCTTCGATCTCGATGATCTTTTGCGACCCATTGGCCGGGTAGGAGATGTTGAGCTTCATCTTGACGGAGGTTGCGCGGTCAAGACGGTAGCGCGGAAGTTGTCGACGGGTGAGGTTGAAGGGTACGGCTTTGTGGATTTTTCGGATTGCTGAGGGTTGGTGTAGCGAGTGTGTGTGTGGCTGACTCAGCGGGGACTAACCGAGTTGGGACGGGACCTTAGTCAGTGTCGCTAACCCCGTCATGTGACCCGGGGTACCTGGCCAGAATCACCTGATTGATGTTTGCTGATCACGGGCCATTGAGCCTATTTTCGATTTCGGCCTGAGGCAGTTAAAACATGTTCTACTTCGGCTTGTGGAGTTCTACACGATCACTGGCGCCCGAAGCCCAGGTGTGGCGCATCGCCCTATTGTCTGCACTCAATACCTTCTGACTAGGACTTGATCTTTTAACCAGATTGTGCCACACATCTCAATTTTCCTACTCGTCCGAAGAATTGGTTTCCCTTCCTCTTCGAGAGAAGTGGCAGGAGAGAGGGTCGACTTGAATGGTCGGTTGCGTGGCCTTACTGGAGGAGAGACCGGGTCCTTTGCTGCGCCTCCAGCATACCCGGTTCGCTTGACCAGCATGTCGTGTGTTGAGCAGGATGGGACCACCCTACTACCTGGGACGCTCAAATCAAAAGGTAGAAGGTATATGATCACCCAGTCTTCTTTTTGTATTGGGTACCACTCAATAATTCCTCTCTCAACATGCTGTTGTACTTCAGAAAGCCACCCTAGCAGCATCGTACATCACAGCCGGGGCTCGCAGCTCGTCAAGTCGAGGAATATCTTTTGATTTCAAGCCCGACATAAACGGCTTCTATAAGGCTTTGAAATCGAATAATCACGAGTGCAAGTGATGGGAACGTTCTATCTGTAGAGGCTCGAATGACGATTGATATGACCTAACAGGTGTATTTGAAGGACAGGGTCTCAGTGGTTTGATTCACGTCTTGATGGCTTCGTTTCGACGGAGTGCCTCTTACCTAGCCTAAACACATCAATTCGGAGTCAAGACGGATTGAGCCAATAGATTCATACCGCTCTTCCAACACTGAGTCAGCCAACAAATCTCACCTTCTGTCTCGCTTCTCATCAAACCTCTTCGAGTCCCAAGTCATTGACATGTCTTGGCATTGCGTAGCTCCGCCAGGTTTCAGCTGTACATTCGTACAGTTGTCTGCTTTGGGAGTAGCATGCGCATGACCACTCGGTAGTCGGTACAGTTGCAGGGCCAGATGGGTTAGGATGCTCCTTCCCGATGCCTGAAATTGTGGTGATTGGTCGGGCCTACTACCGCCGTCATGATCTGCGGATACACGTCGAGCCTTACTGTCCATAGACCCATTTGTGCACCTCTCATCCGAGACACAACCATCTATCTTCTGCCGAACTCGTTAGACCTTGTCCCTAATACTTCAAATTGGATGGACCCATTCATGATGAGAGTTGCCTGTGTTAGCCCAGTAGATCCATAGTCAGGTGGTGCTGGCGTCATCAAATCGTTGTACTCCCCGGCAGGGCTCTGTGATTGGACGTGCCTCAAGGATAAGAAAACATCCGCGGCTAGATAGATTGAGAGGTGCCGGAAGAAAGCAACGTATATCATCTACACACGAGGATCTGCAGCTGAACCTTCCCTTGCGAGAAGAAAAAGCTCTCTGCCCGCGGCCGTGCGGGCAAGGTTGATATATCCTTCAGCCTCTGTTCTTCATCCCCATTGGTGATTTTTGGCTCTTCCTCGGGACGCACGATTCGCGGCTCCACTTGTGTTTCCTTGCGCTGGATCCGTCACGGACACATACATCTCGTGAGTATATCTGGAGAGGACGAAGCTTCACATTGCTGTTGCAGGAGCGATGCGACCGAAGTCCGCCCGTCAACGGTTGTGATTTTTCATTGAGCGTATGCATGATGGCCAGATCAAGGGGCTTGTGGTGTGTGTACACGAGATCAATTGAACAAAATCGTCAAACTAGCCGGTCTGTCAGACTGGCACGACTATTAACCCCTGAAGAGAGTGTTGGAGTCGGAGTGCTCGTCTCGAGTTCCGTGCGTTTCACACGAAAGCGTTGTCATCACGCGATAGCCTTCCCAGAACCGGGCGGACCCGCCGGGCCACGCGGCCGACGCCTCAAAGGCTTGACCTCGAGATGATGATGAGTACACAATCTCTCGGGTCATTTGTATGCTCATCTACCGAGTTCGAGTCTTGTTGCAATGGGCACATTGCTGGCCTGGTAATTCAGCATGTTGCTGATCGTACAAGTTTCTGCGGAACCACGAAGGATACGATCTACCGGAGGATTTTCAGGAACTGGACATCTATTTAAAAGACTTGCTGCTCGATAGCCTCTCCAGTGGGAACCCCCCCCTCTTCGTTCCATCCATATCGTCAACATGTCATTTTGACTTTTTTTTGCCCCGGCCATTTCCATCCGCCAACCCTACGGAGTAAAGGTGGCCTATCATCGAGAATCGTTAGGATCGCTAGGATCGCAGATAACAATATTATCCACGGGAATCACCCATTTTGAAATTTTTTTTTCTTTGGAGTTTTTGGAATTCCAATTCCTGCTTTTCCTTTGGCGTGGAGTGGACCACCGACCACGTCAAGAACCAGCCATAATTCACTACCGGCTCGACCGGATACTTTTTCATTTAGTGAAATACCCACGAGATCTCGTCTCCGCGAGTCTCTCCTCTTCATTCCACTCGATTCATCCCTCTTTCCCCCTCCATCCTATTGCCAACAGGATTCTGGCACTCGGCCGCTTTTCGGGATTCAGAGAATCACCACCGAAAGAAAAAGGAGATCAGAAACAAAACTTACAATAAACCATCTCCCATATGCCAGTGAAGAAATGGAGACTTAGCAAAAGTTCCACTCAACCCATCTAGTCTCCTCTTCCTTTTCCCCCTTTCCCCTGATTTATTCTTTCGAGAAGCTCTCCGTGCCGCATCGCCGGAAACGCTCGCGTTGCCAAGCATCCCGCCGTGCCCCCCGAGAATCCCCACATCCATTTAGCGTCTTGCTCCTCCGAAGGTGTCCAGGGCAGGTTCCCAGTCCTCAATTGACCGCTCCTCTTCTTCACCTGCGGACCTTGTTCACTGCCCTGGTCGAGTGTGAGTCAGGTGTTCCATTCGCACCTCCGCCCGACGTTACAGGTGAGAGCTTGGGAGCTTCTTCTGATAGATCGCGCCGACTCTCTCTCTCATACATCTATCCTATTATCTTTGACATCTGCCGTGTTCGGACGTTGTGACGGGTCGTTCGACTGACGGGCTTTGGGATTAATTCAACGAGGGAAGCGTCCGGATTGTGGATTGCAGAGTGGTTCGATTCGTCGTGAGCGCTGCTCTCGATAGTTTTTCAACCATCTCATCTCGAAGTGTTTTCCTTTTTCTTTTTTTTCTCTTCATATTTCGATTGACATCATGCTACGCCTATTCAATCGATTCTACACCTTATGCGCCGTGGCGGCGGTCACGCTTCTCTACTCCGCGTGGGTATTGACCTCGCGTCATCTCGGGAATTCCGAGCCACTGGTCGGAGGGTCGTTCCGGACGGTGTCCTCGTTTGATCGACGCTTGGTCGTCTTTGGAGATTCATGGAGCAATGTCAAGACGGAAGAGAGACAGGGTCGAGTGTGGACGGATTGGCTTTGTGAAATGGTGAGACTGATGCCTTCCCCACTCCCCTCCCCCTTGTTTTCCCATCACAGTCGGACATATCCAACTCCGCGGGATCCGATGAGATACACGACGTGCAAGGAATGAAAAAAAAGGGTGAAATGTGGAACAAATTGACTGACTTTGATGCGCCGCTCCTCCTTCTTCCGGGGGAGGGTTGACGTGTGTCTTTTTTTCTCTCTAGTTTTCTTGTCATCATGAAAACTTGGCCCAAACCGCCAAATTGATCTCAAAAGGCAAATTGACAGGATCCGTGGTGGACAACGCCGATCTGGAATTGGTTGCTCGTCCGTCTCCGACCAAGGTGCCCGATTTTAAATCCCAGCTGCAGCTCTGGCTGGAGGCCGAGTCAAAGGCCGTGGCGGATCTGTCTGAGGAACAGATTCGATCCCGTCAAGACAAGACGGTGTTTGCTGTTTCATTTGGCCTCTGGGATATTTGGAATCTTCGGACGGTGGACGACCGGATGGCCGAGGGTGCGGTACAGCGACGCATCGCCACGCTGATGGCCCAACTGAATCGGTTGTCTGAGACGTGGGGTCCGGGATCCAACAAACTCAACGTGATTCTGACGCAGACGGTCGATGTGACATTTTTGCCAGGTTTTGCGGCGACGGCGGCGGGTGACGCCGACGTGGACTACAAGCGGGCGGTGCGAATTCTGGACATGTGGAACAAGAAGTTGCGACAGGCCGCGAAGGGGTGGGACCGTGGCACCATTTACCTGTTTGATACAAATGCCTTCGTGATGGATCGGATTCGTGACTGGCAGATGTATGCGGCGGGCATCGAGGAACCGAATGGCTTGGGAACGAATCGAGATCCTGGCTGGGAGAATGTGGTCGATCCGTGTGTGGTGAGCGAGAAAAATCTCCAAACGCTTCTGTTCAAGGGTATGTCTCAATCGAGGAGACAATGCAAGAACCCGGACAAGTATCTATTTTGGTGAGTCTATACTGCTGAGCCCTCTTCCTCTTCTTTGATGAATGAGTGGTGAAGCCATACCCCCCCCCCCCCTTTTTTTTTTTTTTGCTCTTCTCAATTTCAGTATTGCTGACTCGAGAAATTTCTCCCTCTCCGATTCTAGGGATGAGATGCATCTTGGACCATCTGCACACCGGCTCATGGCCACTGAAATCTACCGTGGTATTGATGGGGTTCTTTTGAACGTCCCAGATCCGAAATGAGAGCGGCGGATCGAGCGGCGGGAAGTCCTATCCATCTGACAGTCGTTGCATATACCAAAATGAATTTCCTTTTACCATGATCTGGACCATCGACCGTCATCATCATTGCCATCAGCACCAGACATCGTCAACCAGAATGAACCTCAGGCAACCGTGCATCCCGCGCACGGGGCAAATCAAAGAAAAACAGAGGAACACGCGCCACATCCGACGGGGCTCTGCAGCTTAGACATTGTCCTGAAGCCGCGATGCAAGACATCTGCTCCCACCATGATTGAAGAAACGCAAAGCCCGACCCTCTGAAAATGCAAAAAGAACAACCAAAAAAAAAGAAAGAAAATTAAACACCAATGAAACATGCCCTATTCCAAAAGTATACAACCCAGTTCTCTCCTGTACGTCCGGGCTGCTTTGTGTCACCCCAGAAGCACACCAGCCCTAACAAAGGGTTCTAATAAGCCGAAAACGGCGACGGGCCGGGTGTTCGGGGGGTAAAGATAAGGAGAGAGAGAAAGGCACAGGAATCCATTGCCGCTACCCGTCTGTCAGAGTTGAGACAATCAAACGAGCTTTAGCACAATTCGGTTCTGAGACTCTGTTTTTGGAGTTTACGAGATGAGATGAGACAGTGTGGATTCGAAATTGATGAAATCTCGAGAAAGGCCGCGATGGCAATGAGACTGGTTTTTTACACATTGGAATATTCCATTTCGGCCCTTGGCTGATTGTTCTGACGGGGGGTAGGTATTGGAAGTATTGGAAGGCTCGGGCGACCATGTCTTGGATGGTGGATTAGTGGGTTAGTAGGGTTTGTATTCACTATAGAAGTCGGGGGATTCAACGTTCTAGGCCTGTCTTGACGGTGTCCAGCCTGTTTGGCCAATGTCTTTGGGGGATCAGGGATCAGATGGTGGGTATAGTGTATTACATTGAATGATGCAGAGGGTGGTTGGATTTTGTTTTTTTTTTTTTTTAAAAAAAAGGCATGGTCTGGACTCCTGATGCGGTGGGTGTGGGAATGTCATGAGCTTGAGGAGATGGGAGGATGTGGTGATTAAGGTAGTCGGTGATTTCCATGGATAAGGTACTACCAGGGACCTTGGTAAGGGAGGAAGTAGAGTAGTGCTACTAGATCGAACAGTCGGGGGAGGAGAGAATCGGTAATGTAGATATTCCAGACAAGCACCAGCTACTACATGGCTATAGATGAAGGATCCCTAGTATATGGGAAGGACTGTGAGCTGGAAATGACATGATGATTTGAGCTCTCCGGCGGAGTCGATTGTGCATTCATTGGGAGCCAAGCAGTTGGACGTCCGAGGAAGCTAACACTCTGTTTCGGTATCTCTGATAGTTGAATCCTTGTACACAATGACGACAAGAAAGGTGATTATTGTAATGTCTAGACTGCTATTTTCCTTTTTCTTTCTTCTCTTGCTTCTTCTTCTTCTTCTACTCTAAAAGAAGGATGAAAAAAAGATGATGACGATGATCCCGCTCAAGAGTGGATGCGGTGGAAACGCATCGGGGGTCAAGGTGGTATTTTCCAGCCTCGGTGGCTCTTTGACAGCACCGCATCTATCATCCGGATGAATCGAACCAATTGATCTCTTGTCCCGGTCGACAAATCCTCTTCCTCATCTTGAACTCCTTTTCCTACCGTAGCATGACTGGGAAGCATCACTCTAGACTCTCTTCCGGTAGACCCCACCAATTGGTTAGGAATTTCGAGATTTGAGATTCGAGATTCGAGATCTTCGAGTGGAACCCAAAGCGCCAACGGTCTTGGTGCTTTGCTGAAGTTTACTTGCAATTGTCCTGCGAGCTGTAACCAGACTATCTACTAGATCTTCTGAGTTTCTTGGGAGTAGTTGTCTATGATTATGGATCACGATGAACACATAGGTTGCACTGTTGTATGTAATCTTTTGTTCTTTTATTTTTTTTGCCTTTGCCTTTTCTTTCCCCTTTTTGTTCAAAGAAAGCACTTGTTCCTTGTACCGGAGAAAGTCTGAACACCTTTTTTTGTTCACTGTTGTGTTCCATTGAGAGTGAAGTTTGAATCAATTGGGTAGACCTGAGATCTGGCTGGTGGAAGAGTCAGAGACAGAGAAAGAGAGAGAGAGAGAGAGCAAGAGAGAGGGTATTGATCTGCAAAGAAGCTTGTTCCGGTCGATGTGATTGTGACTCGCGTCATGACCTCTTCCAAGATCACCCCTCCCTTTCTCCGGGGAGGCCTGGCCATGAGTGCGGCTGAAGTGTGGCTAGCCGAGGATCAATGCGTGGCTCATGGTCCATGCTTCTTTTGCCCGTTTTTTTTTTTCATTTGATTTATTTTTTGTGTGTTTCTCACTTTGAATTTCCATTCTATTCCTCCCTCTCTCTGTAGTTGACAAGTGGTTCTGTTCTCTAGATTTTTCAGTTCTCGTATAGAGAGGTCCAGGAGAGAGATGCGGAGAATCATCACGACCAGTGACGACCCGTCACCTGTCAGGCATGTTTCCGTTCGGGACGGGAGCGACCGTAGAAAGCGATCATATTCATTATCTTTTTTTCTTTTCTTTTCTTTTCTTTTTTTCATGGGTAGAAAGACCAAGGTGTTCAATTACCCCCCTCTCTAATAAGTAGAAAAAAATGTTTGCTTCTGAGAACCCTATATTCTGATTGGAGGCTGCTGTTTTTTCATTGACGCCTTTCTGCCCAGTTTGTCGCTTCGTCCCTGATTGCTTGTCTGACGGATGGAGGTGGATGCATCCGATGGCGGGCAATAGGAAAGGAGGAAGGACCAGACCTGATCCGAAGAGGGGATAGCGCGACGTGACTGATGATTCGGTCTTTGTTCACATTTGCCGGGGAACCGGAGAGAGTCTGATTCAATGTGTGGACCTATCATCGACGGGGCGTATCTGGTCGAAATCGCTGATCTGCTTGTCGCCGCATCCGGGTCGCGATGGATCCGCTTGACAGCGTTCAAGTTGGTGGGTCCACAGTGTCTTCCCCGAACTGGACCGGTCCTGACAGGTGACGAGTAAGGAAGAGAGTGAGAATGAGTTGTGTGTGTGTGATAGTCGCGTGTGACTGGTATGTATGAGAGTCTCATGGTTGAGACAAAGACAACAATGACTCTTGGGATTTACTTTGATGATGCACTGGACAGTTACCGTAGCACTGTAGCCGCCAGACTGTTTTCTTTCCCTTTTCGTTTTTTTTTTCCTATCCTGTTTTTTTTTTTTGGTTCTTTTCTTTTTTTTTTTTTGTATTCCCCCCCCCCATTCTCTAGTTCTCTCTCTCCTATCGAGCGTCTACCATTTGACCGTGTCTCGTAGTTGTCTCCAGTCTCCAGTCTCTCTACCAACTGGCTTGGACCCGTCCTTGGATCCCTGATCTCTCCGCCGACCATGTCTTTCTTTGGGTCAGGTTCCTTCCTGGTTTCTTGTTGAAGAACAGGTGGTCAGGTTTGTGGTTCGTCATGGAATTATCATGATCATTGTAGTCATCGGTAGGAAAGTCCAAAGGTCGTACGTAGTGGTCAGTCCTCGTAGTGGTTGGACCGTACAACGGAACCACCAGAACGGATGCCTGGGCCTGCTTCGGTGCTCTGGAGAGGATTTCCGCACTGTTGAACTATACCCTGCAGGAGGTAATTTCCCTGCGGCTCCGATCGACCAGGGAGTCCTTTCCCAGAGTAACGCACATGTCTGTCGCAACCCAAGATCGAGATGGAAAGGGTCGGATGGTCTGGTCCTCTCGACGAGGTGAGAACTGAAGTCATCGCTCCAACTCTTTTCCCCTGCAGGATTCCTTCATCCCAGATCGATTAACCCTCGTCATGCTCCACGACTATTCATCCCCCCCAAAAGTAAGCGCATTTCCTGCCTCATTCTCCATTCTCTTCTATACATTTCCCATCTTGAGTCTACAGTCTCTAGACCTGGATTGATCTGTTGACCAGCCCCTCGCCCCACCCCTTCTCCCTCTTCCTCCTTCATAGACCCGGCACTCGTCCATTCACCTGACCTTGTCGCCTATTGATTGCCCCCCCCCTGGTCTTCGGGGATCATTAGCGTCCTTTGGAACAAAGAACAATCCATTCCCCAGGTCCACCACAGGCAGGACTTTCCGACACGACACAAGTACGACGGATCCCCCACCCGGGCGAGTCCCACGGCGATAGCGAAGGACCAACCAGGCCTAGAAATTCAGACGCAACCGAGAGGCTGAGAGACTGATTGATCGACTGACCGACGGAGAGAGGAGAGAAAGAGAAAGAGAGGGGAAAAAAAAGAACGAAAAGGACCGGGAGTCGCATCACGCACAGGTCAATCGCTCCATTGAGGCCCCTGCGACCAACCCCCACGACCGTCGTGCATTCGAACAAAGAAAACCTTCGCAAATTTCGGGCGGAGCGCTGCTTCTTTGTTTTCCTCTTCTCGGGTGTGGACTGGGCAGTTGGCTGATTGGCAGTTGGCACGATTGGCCTTTTGCCGGCGTGATATTCGCCTGGGAATCGGGTGTCAGTTTTTGTTTGTCTTGTCTTGTTTTCATTTTTTTTTTTTTTGGGCGAGGAGTGTTTGTTCTTCTGTCGACTCTCTTCTCTCGGGGCCCTTGAAGGAACTGGACTTTCATTTTTGGTTTTTTTTTTATTTCCCTTTTCTTTTTTCAAATCTTTTTGAGTGCTTTCTTCCTGCTCCCCCCCTGTGTGTTTGGTCTGGGGTTTCTTTTACGGCTTCTTGATCATCATTATACAATTGTGATACGATCGTGGTTGGATTTGACTATATTCCCCTTTTCGTTTTTAATTTTCTTTTTTGATTATTTTTCGGCTTCTCATCCTCTTTTTGGGCAGCGGTGGTTGGTCTTTTGGATCCTATTCGCCTCAACTTCTCATATTCTCAGCATTGGGTCTCATCTGCAGTTGCTTCGGTTTGCCTCTTCGGCCGGTCCAGCTGTCAGCTGTTGGGTGGTTTCCCCAATTGGTGATCGTTCGAGCTTCTGACTTCTTCCTGCGGCTGCTGTACCCACCTCCGATCTTTCATTCAAACATCTCTGCCATCCGGCAATTGATTGGAATCCCATCCACGTTCTATCGCGATCGTCTCTGTCTGGACTTCGTGCTGGGTTCTTTTTAAGCTTTCCTTTCAGTCTTCCTCTTCTGTTGCCTTTCATCTCCTCTCTTCTCTTCCCCACCCCCCCAAAAAGTGACCTGGAAACGATACAATCATCTATTCAGCAATTGCCTCTTCATCATCGGAACTCGAAACCTCTGCATTGTTCTTGTCCACCGCAGTCTCCTCCCATTCAGTGCTCCCTGGACAGTCTTGATTTGCTTTGCTCAAAGAAGAAGCGAAAAGTGTGGTCGAGGTGGACGACAGCTTCGATTTCTTTCTTCGACCTCGTGGTGTCATTACGACCTTGTTGCTTCTCATCCTTGCTCGTGCTGGTCCAATACCATCCTTTCGCCACCCTCCCTTGGGTCGGTCTTCTTTGATCTCGCCTGTCGAGCCAGCCGGGGGCATCCATTACAATCGCAATTCTGCTCCATCCGAATCACTCCATTCGCGGTGGTTTGTGTCCGCGTTTCTTTCACCTTTCTTTGTGCTTGCCTCTCCCGGCTTGGATTTGATTCAGAATCCATACAGTCTCGTCTGCCATCATCTGCCTCCTTGCGGCTGTGTGGAATAAATGTCTTATGATCGAGTCCTTCCCAACCCGGTCTCGTTTCGCCATGAGACTGCTCCATTACCTTCGTTGCCCAGACCCAGCGATCTGATTGATCACAAGATCATGAGCGGTCCCCCCGCAACATCCTATATGGCCTTGCCCCATCGCCCCAGTCCCGGCATGGCCGGGAACATCCACGCCACTTCACCCCAAGGCGTACGGTATACATCGACTATGCATCAGCCCAACAACATCTCCCAGACACATCAGCATCTGGTCTCGTACGACCGACGACGCAGTCTCGCCAAAATTGACCGCGATGGTGCCCAATCTCCCGTTCAACGCCCCGTAAAGCCCAGTCCAACCATCACGACGAGAGATCTGGGGACCACTCGCAGTGTTTCGCCCTCGGGAAGCTCAAGCCCGGCGAAATCGGTCAAGAGTGACGGCCTGCAATTCTGTCTGTGTCAACCAGAGCCCAAGATCCCACGACCTCGAAATGGTGAGTGCTCTCATCTCTCTGCCCTTTCCCCTTGCTCCGATGAACGTCTGCAGCAAAGATCCCTTTCCGAGTCCGTGAGATCGATGCGTCGGCCGCCCAATCACGGACATGCGCGAGCAGAGCAGTGCATTTTCCAACATCAAGGAAAGATTTTGACAATGTAGACTAATATCAGCACCCTGCTGTGTTCAGCTTTCATTTTATACAGGCAACATTATCAATCTATCGTGGTAGCCCACAACCCTGGCATGGCCAACCCGGAAATTTCCAAGGTCATCGGGGAGCAGTGGAGAAGTCTGTCCGAGGACGAAAAGAGCAAGTGGAAAGCGTTGGCCGAGGTCAGTGGGAATCGTGAATTTTCCCCCACGGCTGCCCCGGGGAAGAGAAAATATCCGTTGGAGACTGACACTTGACAGGAAGAGAAAATTCGTCATGCCCAGCAGTACCCTGCATATCGATATCAGCCACGACGGCTTGGTCGTGATGGCTCGGCTCGTACCCTAGCCTCGGGAATCAGTCACAATCCTACAGGTGGATCAACCTGTAATCGCTGCGGCGGCCGCATCATGAATGCCCCCGCCTCGCCCATGACCCCATTCACGCCGATTGGGGGATCTGGCTCGCGAGACAGTCTCTCGGCGCAACCATCCGCCCCTTATGTGACGACAACGACCACCACCGTGATGACGGCGAGTAGCTCCCAATGTCATGGTAAAGCTGACCGGCCTCCCAAGTTGATCCGCATTGATCCGCTTGACCGGCCCAAGAACCGAAAAATGGATGATGCACATGTCATGTCCCCAGATGTGAAGCGGCGCCGCGTGTCTCACTCAACCGGATTGAAACCATCAACCGCCGGTCAGCGAGATTTGAGTCCCGAATCGCCATACCCCGGGACTCCTTATGCGACTGGGACCAGTGCCCATCCCAGTCGCAGGATGGCTTCTTTGGTACAAAGTCCGCCGTTTCCAAATATGTCAGACCCAGCGCAGCCTCCCCTTCCTCCCCCGCCACCTTCCGCAACGGCGCAAGGACATTTGCAAGTTCAGACTCAGCCAGTCCCGGACCCGAGTCTCAAGCTCCCACCGCTGAAGACCGCCCTTCCCTCCACGCCAATGACACCGTATCCCACCGGGGACTCGAGCGTCGAGAAGGCAGTGATGACAATTCCATTCTTGAATAAGATCAAGCTTCTAGCGAAGATCTCCCCTCCGCTGGTCCCCTCCTTTCGAGAGAGTTCATCACGGGGACCCGTCATTGCAGTCGATGGCCAAGACGCGGATCTGGTCCGCAGTGCCGCGGAATACCTTCAACGTCTCTTGGAGAAGGAAGACAAGTTCTGTGCGCGCATCTTTCATGGGCCGGACCTGCCAGCACCCCGGACAGCTGAAAATGGAGGGGGACCGATGGGTGACGCGACGGTCGACTACTTGAACACCATTTCTGCGTGGCACCGCATCTCGGACGAGATTGTCGGATTTGTCAGGAGCAATTTGCAGACCGTGGGGGGAATCGAGTCGGACACGCTGCACAATCCTCGCGTCCACTCCGAGAAAAGCCCCAAGACGCAAATCGCCTCAATCATCCAGCACGACCGTCACAGCCCGGATCCTTCCCCATCCCCGCGGACAATCATTCCCAAAACTGCCTCCCTCCAGATAGATTCTCCCGAATCTTCTGCTGCCGACTCAGAATCCCCCAGTACGTCGCCCAGCACAACAGCATCCGTTCTAGCCAACGACCGCCGCGAGTCGAACCAGAATCAAGTCCCAATTCACACTCGAACCGTCGTGCCGGGTCTGACTCCGTCGCTCACTCCCACACCCACCCCAACCCCATCATCCTCGGTATCATCATCATCGTCATCCCGCATCCCTGTCGCCTTGGTCCCTCGCTACCAACTCACCACCGCAGATACATTCGCCTGCAGTGTTCCCATCAATGATTCCTATGCCCCGCTTGACCACTGGCAGTGGATGGCGAGTCTCTGGCGAGCTTGTGTAGGGCCGGATATCACGGTGTATGTGCGGGAGTGTTCGCGTGAGGAACTTGAGCGGGCTGGTGCCGCGGAGATTCGACTCGCGGATGCCGGAACGGTGACTTTGAGAAAAGTGGCGGGGGCGCCAGGATTCGAGGAGAAGGCCTTGAAGAGAATGGGATTTGAAATTGAGGATTTTTTGACTCAGTGAATCCACAATGTGGTGAGATGGAGAGCAGATCATAAGAAGCCTGTTTTCTTTTATATAATTTTTGTTTTTGTTTTATGTTTCGGGGGGGGGGGGGGGGGATTTCTTTGAATGTTTTATGGGAGACATGGATTGTGCTTCAATGTTTACTTTGGATCCTATATTTTTGGGATGGTGTTCAACAAGGCGTTGAGGTCTTTTTCTTATTCTGGGACATTTGATCCTGTGAATGTGTTTTCATGGGCGGGCAGCGTTTGTGTAGATGGACAGGTTTGATTTGGCTGATCTGGGTGCCTGTCGGAGGTTTAATATGTTCTCATTGGAGTTTTCCGTCTTTATTCCCTCTGAAATTTCTCCATGGCCATCTCTTTGACAGCAAGACTTGCATTGGAATATTTCACCTATCCCCCCGAGTCCATCTCGGGGCCAAGGGGGAGGGGGAGACTCATGCTCGGTGATGAAAGATGGTGGATTCATGGAAAGAGGTCTTATTTACTTTCCCCAGTGACTTGTTTCTTCATCTTGGTTTTTTTTGTGCTTGGGGGTTTCATATATATACATCGTTCATGATGATATTACTAGATCAGATAAATCTATATTCCTAATACAGCAGAGAATTTATGGCTATGCATACAGGGATTTGACCATACCCAAGACTTTAATTTCGCAATTGAAAATCTAGAGGTACCTAATTCCAGGCTGGGTATCCCTGTATGTAGGAGAAAAGTAGCTTCTATCTGGATTCTCTCTTCCCTATCATTACACAAGCCCTCGAACCCATTCATCTAGTTATCTTCATGGATTTCATGTCACATCATGAATATCAACAGGAAAAGCCCACTCGTGGCTTTCTATTGCTCAAAATCAACCCATCCACCGCACAATTACCAGACGAAGAGTGATCCGGTCCGCCAAAAATAGAACGCTTCGTCCCCTCTCCCTCCATCTGCACAGGGGACTTGTCCCTCTCAGATAGAACATCCACACGCATCTTTTTACACGCAGACTCGTCACCATTCCCCAAAGCAGATTGTGAATCATCCGCATTGGAGTCTTGAGCGCCAAAAACTCGCTTCCCCGTCTCCGTTGACAAATCAGTCCCCGACGTAATGAAGGTTAAATCCTCATCATCGGGAATCGGCAGACGATGACGATTGAAGAACCCAACTGGGTGATTCAAGAACGCGGCCGCCGTATCTTCTTCTTCTCCCTGACCCATGGGCAAAAACGGCTCTCTTTGTACAATGTCGCTCATCGTCCCGTCATCTAGTAAGCTCTTCTCGGCATGTTGAATCTCCGCCTCTGACATCTCGCGTCGTCTTTTGAGCATGTGGTCTTCGAGCGTGTCGCGGAGGACTAAAGTCTCCACGTAAACGGGGTTTGTCTGCCCGATGCGATGTGCGCGCTTGATGGCTTGACTTTCTACATTGGGCTGCCAGATCGGGTTGACGATGAAAATGCGGGAGGCTTGCGCAATGTGTAGACCGTGTGATGCTTGTCGGAGATCTATGAGTAAGACACGGATATCTTCGGCTTCGCGGAACAATTTGAGGTATTCGGTTCGGAGCTCGGGTTTGAGGGTGCTGGCGTAGATGCGAAATTCTACACCGAGGAGTTCGAGTCCCTCGGCGATCCAAAAGGCGGAATTGTTGTTGTCGTAGAAAATGATGATTTTCTCAGTGTCTTGCAGCTGGAGAACCTTGTTGAGAAGATAGGTCAATTTGGCTGACGCGGTGGCAATGAGTTGGGTCTTTTGGAGAGGGGAATTTGCTGGAAGAGAGTGGAAGAGATTGCGGGTGAATGTCTTTGCGGGCGATTTGTTGGTTTGCGGCTTCGGATTGTGATGAAGCGAGCCGGGCGTAGAAGCTGGAGCTGTAGCTGGAGTCGGAGTTGGGGCTGTGTTCGAGTTATGGACAGATTCTGGCGCGCCCTTGGGGGCAGCTTGCTGATCTCGACGTTCCAGATCATGGCGAGTCGTGATGCCGGCACCTGCGAAGCCCTGGGTGGGATCAGAAAGCTTCAGATGCCGAGTGACAAACTGCTGGGCTCGCCGAGCCTGTGTGATACCCATCAGCAAAGGCTCCTGATCAAAGCCGCTTTGATCGAGCGACCAGTACGCGGAATATTCGCTAGGGAAATTGTTGATGTAAACCCCAAGCTCATGAAGACGCTTGAATTCGCGCCAGCTTGAAGATCTCATTGCTGTACGTGCAATCTTAATTCCACGAGTGAGTTGATCAACGTCTGCGGCGGTCATGCTCTCTCGGTTCTTATCCATGTACCTGGTAGCGTGTTCAATCGAGTCTTGCGGGCTCACCTCGGAACCAGCCCACCAAAACCCGGCCTGACGTAGGTTATTGATAGTTTGGTTCAAGTGCTTCCGGTTTCTCGGGTCAAAGATATAGTCTGGTCCCTGACGTTCTGACGTGATTGCATTCACGGCCAGACCGAAAAGGAACAAGTTGATGGAGAGCCGATCATGGAAGGTGGGTTCCAAATAGACAACTTCGTTGTACAGTTTTGGAATGTAGATCTCCTGGCTCACGACCTTCAACTGATGCCGCACGACCAGACCCTGCAGAGTCGCTCTGATAGCGGCCGTCTTTCGACGCCGGCCATCTTCACCGATGGGTTTAATATACTTGGTCCAGTCCGCGTAGTCGTCGTCGGCTCGAGAATTAGCCCAGGGCTTAAGGCCCAGGAACTCGATTACGATTCTTCGCAGTCTGTCCAGATCTTTCAACTCGTTGGTGACCGCGTTACCAGTTTTTCTTCGACTCTGTAAAGCGGCGGCCGTCAGGTCGGTGGCATTATCGGTATCACTGGCGTTCAACTCGCGTGATGCGAGGCTGACCTCCACCCCATAGAGCCCGGCAGACGGTGTCCCTGAAATGACCCATCGGCGCTCAAAGTGCAACTGACTGAGCAGATGCATCATGTTCGTTCTAGAGCCTTGACCGGCCACGTTATGTCCTTCGTCGACAATGACTCTCAACCAATGAAGTTCGGTCAAAGGTGAATCCAGCTGAACAAATCTTCCTCGTCGGTTGTTTATGGGCTCTCCTGCCTCTCGCTCGAATCGAGTCTTCGCAAAAAGTACAATGTCATAACTCATCAGATTCTCAGCTGACGGAAGATCTCCCGATCTCTGATCAAAGACAAGCACGTTGAAGCCCTCGGTGTGAGTCTTGATTTCCCGTTGCCAATGATCCAGCAAATTGTTTGGCACGATGATGATTGTTGCAGCACAGAGGAAGACTCGCTTCGCTGGAGGCCGAGGGAAGGACTGATTTTGCCTCCCTTGATACCTCGTTCGATGCGGGAGAATCTCGTATGATGCTCGATGATACTCACATGCCCTCTTGCAGCGTTCGAAGTACAGACCTTCCCGTTCCCGGTCACGAAAGAATGTCCTCCATGGCTCGGAGTGTCTCTGTGCTGCAGCAGCTGCCATGTCCAAGAGTGAACCTGTGGACTCTCTGACATAGGTCAAGTCTGGCTTTTCGGGTGTGGACATGTACTCGACTGGAATTTTAGGAGTGTGGCCCCGGGTTGCACATATGACTGCCAGGCAGATAAGTGTCTTTCCACAGCCCATTGTCTCTGCAAGGATGCCTGTTTTCCATCCCCCAAAAGATTATCATCTGTCAGGCAACAAATGGGTCTGATGATCGACTTACCGCCACATGCCTCAGAGTACATCACTTTATTCAGTGTAATATATGCATCTTCTCTGTCATACCAGTATTTACGCCCGTCTGGACTTTGACACGGCTGCATTCGAGGATCCAGCATTTGTGATGGCTGTGCTTCTCGTTGAATCATTGTCGCAGCAGACCGGCGCTGGTAAGGGTACAGAGTGGTCCGCAGACCTAGCTCGGAGAGTTCATCATTGAATAGCAGTTGTTCCATCGCTCGTCGAGACCAGTAATCTTTTATTTCCTCGGGTCGAGGACAAGGGTCCTTGAGAGTATTGAATATATACCATAGCGATTCATCCACGGTGTCAACCGATTGAAGATCCTCGGCTTTCTCAGAGAGTTGCGGGTTGACCCATGTCTCAGGGGAGCTTTCGATCTTGGCCATGATAGACCTAAGAGCAGCTCGTAACCGAGTACTTGATCGCTGAGTGTTTCTGCGGCTCGTCATCATGGGGTTGACGTAAACTCGGATGTAATTTGTACAATTCGAAACCTCCGACTGAATCCAGCCATGGCTCTCGAGGAGTGATATCTTCTGCTCATATACGCAGCTACTTGAGTCGGGGTCCCTCCGTAAAACGCCGACGGGCAATAATGAAGTGAGATTCAAATCTCTGTCAGAAGATTTCCATTGTAATAGATCAGCGCCATGAGGCTCGCCCAACGGGTCCTTTACAGTGGCCTCAACCTCATTTGGCACCATTGTTGAGAGGTGTGAAAATGCAGGTACTTGATGACCAAAATTGTGATCAGACTTGATGAGAATCGGAGCATTCACATCTAGTGGCTTCAGGCCATGCGGAGATGAGGTAGCCGGTGGCTCAGGGTCCACGATATCCGCAATAGGTCGAACACCATCCAGTTCCTGCCTATGTTGAGCTTCAGAGTAGTTCATGGGACAGAAAACTGTAAAGACCTCTCTCATGGATTCTCATGAGGGCAAGTTTGGCGATACGCGCAGGACTCAGACAGGCAATAGAGTGAAACCCCTGGGCCGGGGGGCGTGATCTACTTTGGGCGTGGCAGAATATACACCGCCCTGATAGATGGAAGCCTTGGCGTACCTACCTTCAGTCTCAAATCACTTGTGATTGGTTCATGAAGTATAAACACAATATAGCCTCGTAGCATCTCGGAGAGAATACTGCAGTGCGTAGAGTGCTGTTCGCCATTGAGATAGCTTCTTTTACAGATAGAAAATCTAGCATAAAGAATTCTGATCATGTGTTTGATCTTCAGCACTTTCCAGAGTCTTCTTCCGCTCGTGACTATGAACTCGGTATCTTAGATCCAATGCCTGGCAGTATGCAAACAATTCGGTAGAAAGATTCCCCCAGCTAGGGGATCCGAACAGATGTTTGTTTCTGACGCGTCGAGAAAATCACACTAAGCTTCTCTGAAAAGAAAAATCTTTCAGTTTCTAAGATCTCCAAGCTGATTCTCCTATGACATTCTTTCTGTCTGCCAACCGTCCTTTCAATATTCCTCACGCTACATACACATCTCCATTAGCCGGTGCACAGGATCACGGATTCGTGGAGAGTAATCCGGTACTTTTCAAATCGAGATACCCAGCATCTTACGTCAAAATGTTCAAAAAGACCGCTGAGATGCAGAATATGCCCACGCAGCACGACTGCACTAAATGCGACTCCCGCTTTGAATCGCATGCGGCGCTCCACAGTGTTAGTAAACCTGCAGTCACAAGGTACATCTCACCATCAGAATGAACTAACTCTCACCCGCTACTACAGCACTTGCTTTCCGGTATCCATCGGACCGCTACCACTTTCTGCCCGTTTTGTGGCCGAAAGTTCCTCAAAGCGAGCGTCTTGATGGCCCATCTTGAAAGCGGCCATTGCCCCGGTGCCCCAGGGTTGAATCACCACAATATCCTCTGGCTGCTTCGCAACTGCGATATCCACGGCGTGCTTCTCAAGGACTCCCTCGCCTGGATCCGTTTCGTCGACCGCGGCAGAGAACCATCAACCCAGGAAACAGCACACCGATGCTTTACGTGTTTTCAATCATTTGAGACACGTCATGATTTGGAATGGCACCTGCTATTTCCAATAGATCAGGCAAGGTCTGGTCGTCCGAAGTTCTATCGGTGCCCGGACATGACAAACCGGTGCGAGAAGCACTTTGTCAGCTTGGCGGATCTCTTCAAGCATTTGGAGAGCAATTCTTGCTGGGATATGGGCTTTGAACTTGTCCAAATGATTCAGCGGCAGCTGACGTGGATGTTCTGGGGATGGGGGATGCGGGCGATGTGACGATTCTTGGAGGCAGAATGAAATCCAGGTAGGGGGAGCTGAAAGCTAGTGTAGAATGAATACAGGACTAATTCATTCCATATCTACCCATAGCCTTTGACATGATGTAAAGGATAGACACCCTGACCTATTTCATCCGTAGGTAAATGGTAGCCGTTTGATACTTTAGTCTTCACCTTCGTGTGAGGTGATAATCGCTCTTTTGGACATCACCAGTCAACGAATAATCAGGCCGGATTGTGGAAAAGGGTTTCACTCAACTCTCAATTTTCAGACATAGAGTTTACTGAACTACCCAACTTCATGTCTACTCAATTACACCCTATTGTATTCACCACAAAGATTATTTTCAGCCTTCTACTTGAGGCTTCGTTTCGTAGCATTTGCTGCCCTATAATTTTATAGACCGGAGGTTTGAATTCCCCTCCTGAGTCGTCATTTCGAATTCCCATTACCGTTGAAGCTTTAGGCATAGAATATTTTTATTCATGTACAATACACTGCAGCCTCCAAGTTCATGGGCTCAAACATATTTCCAGGACATTGGCTTTTTCACTATGATCTTCAAGAGAAGAACCCACCTGAGCCCCCTATCCTTGTTGGAACCTAAGAAATTGTCATAGACAACAGCCCACAAGGAATAATCGCCACAACTTAGCTCTGTGAGCCATCTATAAGTTCGTGCGACTTGTTGAAGATTTCTGTCAATCTTTGCCCATTTACTGAAATCTCAGGAAGATAAAAGAACAGACCATCATGTTTATAGCTAAGGAAGCCCCGAGAACAGCCGAGCTGAGAAGATGTACCTACAGGAACCCTTGTACAGACAAACATGCCAGGATTGATTTGGCAAGACGCTACCTCTCCGGAATGTAAGATAGACGATTCTACTTCACTTTATTTTTTCTATAGTTCAAACAATTCCATAAGGAGAGCTCGCGATGCTTCTAGATCAAGAGACCAGTAGAGTGGAAAACGCAGGCAATCATCAACAAACCATTTTTCAACCTAAAATTGTTTTTCATATCTTCTCGCTATTTCAAATTTTTGTTTTCCCTTCATCTCCTCTGATCCCAAACGTTGCGCGAAGGATACGTTACGCGAAAACATTGGGAAGAAAATCCAAGTGAGCTCCCCCGGGAACTTGTTCGTGTCTAAACATAGGTTTCTCATCACACTTGATCAGACCACTTTTATCAGGATGCATATTTCAAAGGCAGATCGATGCCCCTACTGCAAGGAATATGTCTACTGCGGCGATCTGTGGGGTGAATGTCCTAAGCATGCAAACCCGATGGATCATCTGAATATTTGCGACTCCTATGCCCAGCACGTCTGCCACCAACGTTTCTTACTCCAAGCAAAATGGATTCCTGATCTATCCAATCCATCTCAGCTCCCATGGAAGTGCGAAACATGCAGGGACACTTTTCATACCCAGGCACAGGCGATTGAGCATATCAATACCATGGATCACTACTATGCCTACTGCAAGGACTGCAACCTTCACTTTCTGGACAAAGTCCACCTGATTTCCGTGAGTATTTCACCCGTCATTTATCACCCACATCACATGAAAGCCCCGTTGCTCATCTTGCATGTCTTCTAGCATCTGACTACACGAATGCACCGAGGTGAACACCGCACCCGCGCCCTCTGTGTGTCAGGTGTCAACAGAATCGAGGAAATCCTGGACTCGCAAGAGAAGATTGATAATTTCGTCGCCACCCACCCGTGGTCTGATGATGAAGATGAAGATGAGACTTCCTCGTCCGCAGTCGGCCGTATCTTCTACGAGAGCGCTTTTAACGGAAGATACTGGGAGTGTTTTCTTTGCCACAAGTTCTTCAGGGGGCAGAGGGCACTTGATGCGCATTTAGAATCTCCCGCTCACCCGCAAGGTCAACTTCGATGCCCAAATCTCCTCTGTAACAAGGAATTTGAGAGCTGGCCTATGGTCCTGACTCACCTCCAGAATGCCATCTGTGGCATGGCCGCCTTTGAACATGACCCTGTGAGGCAGAACGAGCTGGAATTTGATTTAATGCGGAGAGAAAGAACTGCTTGATTCACAATTGCTGCGCGGCCTGCAGGAACCCGGACATGATGAATCACAATGCCCAGCCTTAGCTAAGCAGACTTTATTCGGCAATATTATTATCTCGACATCTTGCATCACTTTGGGTCTTATTCTTCTGGGCTGCATTGGCTTTTGCGGGTACTCATGTTGTATGATTTGCATGTCCAGAATATTGGGAGTTGATCACACTGTTGGTTATGTCACAACTTGCACTACTTGTTTGAAGTATGAAATATCATTTTGTCAGTTTATTGTCTATGGCCTTTCCTTGCTTCTGTGGATATTCTCATCAACCAGTAGAAATAAACATGTAGATATTGACTTCGCTCGCAACATCTGTCAAAAGCTGATCTTCTTCATCCTCGACTAATCAAGCAATCCCATCAATCAAGATCTTCACTATGCCCTCCGTGTACAGATCATAGATGGCTTGGCATCCCGAGATTTGCCTAGATCAGATAAGCTCCTTCAAGACATGGATGTCACGCATGACGACCCAATCCGATTCCTAACTCGGTTAGATCCTACCGATAAATCGTCAATCGATAAGCGATAAGCAGTCCCCCCCTCTAAGAGGCACTCATATCTCACCTGCCGTAACCCCTCATAGTTTTATCGTTGGAGAAATCTCACTCCACAAATATCTCCACAAGAAATGGCAGACACTTCACGATCAACCGAGGCCCAGAAGGCTGTGATTGTTGGCATTTCTGGCCCATCATCTAGTGGTAAAACTACTTTAGCTCGACTTCTTCAACGCATCTTCTCCGGAGTTCGCATCGCCTCGGCTTCACCCAGTGCAGGGAGCTCAGGCTCCGATGCTCAAACCTCAGACGTCCTGAATACGTTCATCATTCATGAAGATGACTTCTATTATCCTGATGATAAGTATGGATATCAATCATTTCACACTCCAAATCATCATCAATAGAATCTTTCAGAGCCTCAACCAAAATTCAATACTTTCTCTCCATTTCTAACCATTTCCTGCATAATCAATCAGGATTCCCTACACTACAACCCCATCCGGCAAAACTGTTCAAGACTGGGACACATCCGCTGCGATAGACACATCGTTCCTCGCTCAAGCTCTCTCCTACGTCCGCATCAACGGTCGTCTTCCACCGCGATTGCAAAGCAAAGAAGATCAAAACGAAGATGCCGGCCCCTGCGTCTCAGAGACACTCATTGCAGAAATCAGACGTGAAGTCGAAGATCACATATCTTCCTCCCTTTCATCATCTCCTTCCACATTCAGATTACCAACTCTTGTCTTCATGGAAGGGTTCTTGCTTTATGCACCACCAGAAGGATACATCTCGCCGAGGAGTGCCACGGATGGCACGGCGACTGCCCATGACAAGCATTATCCGACAGACCATGGCGCTTTGCGACCTGTGCATGCGCAAATTGGACTGCCGTTGTTCTTGCCCGCGGCGTATTCCACTGTGAAGACGAGGAGGGAAGGGAGGAGCGGCTATGTCACTATTGGTCCGGCGCCGGAGCCCCCAGCGGCAAGCAACGAGGGCGATTCTCAAGAAGAAAAGGGGACACAAGCAATGGAGGAAATTGATCTTGAAGGGGAAGATGATCGGCCGCCGCAGAACTTTTGGACTGATCCCCCTGGCTATGTGGATGATATTGTTTGGCCGAGATATGTGCGTGATCATGCTTGGTTACTAGTTGGTGGCGAGGACCATGCTGAGCGAGACGGGGATATTCTCACTCAGGTTGGAGAAGGGGTTGATGTTCGTCATGATGTTGGCGTGAAGGTTGCGCCCGGAAAGGGCGCGGTGGGAATGGAGGACGTGTTGCGGTGGGCTGTGAATGAGGTGACGACATTTTACCTCGAAAGAAGGCCAGATCAAACTTAGAAGGAGAAGAGAGCCAGTTCATCTATGAATGGATGAATTCTGCACTAAATTGGGGTTTCTGATGGTCGATGGCCAATACCCTGCATCACAATGATACTTTACATGACCTGGTAGCATTGCTGACAAAGACTACTAACAACGACTCAAGATACTTGGACATCGGGGCAGTAGAGACATCGGAAGAAAAAAAATCTCTCAATGGGATTTTCATATCCATAATGATTCTCTAACAAGACGAATCGTGTCGATACGCTGGATAACTTCAAGTGCGTACAGCAAGGCTCTGCTTTCGCCCCAGAAACGCCTCAGTTTACACCCCCACCGGGCCTCTCCATCCCAGAAAATAATCAAACTGATCTCGTATGTCGAATGAAGCCTGATGTCCTGTCGCCTGTGATTGCTCACGAAGTTTGAGATCTTCAGCAGGCTCGGGGACATGACTGGCCTCTGGAGATCTTTCTCCAACGCTCATCACAGTCTCAGGAATGTCGCGGACACTGTCGATTTCTTCGTGATCTTGCTTTCCCCTTTGAATTGCTGGTACCTGGGACTCCGCCAGCCTAGAGTTCCAGAAACGATCCCCCCATTTCTCCGCCGCTAGGTTGAAGTGGCCCAATCCATAATCCAAGTCACGATTGGCCGAAGTCCACAAGATAACTAAGAAAATAACACCAACGGACAAGACTATCGTCCAAGTGACTATTGAGCTTAATCCAGAGCCCTGGTTGACTCTGTTCAAGGCGACCAGTCGAGATTTGGCCTCGCCACGAACAACTTCGAAGTCGTCATCCTCAGCATAGAGGTATCGAGCTTGCAGGTCCTCTTCGACCCGACACGCATCTCTTGACGTTGAGATGTAAGGTGTCCAGCTCACGGACTCCGCTCGGGGCAAGCAAATCCGCCATGTAATCACAAACATGTTGAGGTTTGCGAGGGTGCAAATAATTCGTAGCTGCGTAGTCCCCACTTCCAGATCATGATCCCCATCCAGTTGAATGACCTGAAAGTTTGCAAGTGGTGTGTCAAGGTGGCAGCTGTATTCACTGTCCGGACCTCCATGTATGTAGACGTGGAACCCACACTGCTCCGCCCAAAAATCACGTTGTATCAGATCCAGAGAACAAATGGCGGTATACTCAATCTGATAGCCACCAGAGCAACTGCATTTTCCGAGAATTCGGTTTCGGATCGTTTGATTGACCTTGAAATCACGAAGAAATCCGTAGAATTGAGCGTCGCAGGGGCGAAGTGGAATTATCAGCTGTGATTGGAGGAGTTGGAACTGGGCAATTAGGCAACCTTGAACGATTTCATATCTTTTGAGGTGCAAACTGCGAAATTCCAGGCCCTGGCCATCCGGAATTCGAAGGTACACATATCCATGATCAGTTGTGCTGAGGCCAGGTAGCCCAGAAACCACGAGTGCGCACCAGCCCCGTACTTTTCCAGTTTCAAGACGAAGGAAAAACGAGACCGAGACCCTGTACCATGATGGCTTGGTTTCTGGAGAGCAATCGACGTGAAGGACCTGCCCGGTGAGACGTAGTCTTGGCTGATCGATTGCGAAAATGGGCGATGGATTTTCGGCGCAATCACCCCGGGTCGGAATTTCCCCAAACGAGGCATCAACCGGATCCAGCATTGCGGCCATGTCACACGAGCTACCAACAGATGCAACAGTCGAAAGACTTTCGATGTCTTTGAGACATTGGCTCAATTTGTCGAGATTTGGTGTTGTGCGGGGCTTGGGACAAGGGCTTGCGTCAGTTGTCGTAGTATCGCTGGACCTTTGCGCAGAATCGCGCCCCGGTTCAGCTTTCAAACCGTCGTCCCGTAAAATACCCTTTTCAGACATGGAATTTTGCCCAGACGGCTCAGGCTCAGCAATCATAGTCGGTACTGAGATGGTGGGCGCGATAGTTGATGTGGAACGAAGCCGAGCCTGTTTTCCAACGAGGGCCACGGGCCGAGGAAGCAAGCTTTTCCGGGACTGTTTGGAATCTGGTGAGCCCGAAGAGACTGGCAATTGTCTTCCTCTGGCTGAAGCCTGCTGTAACGCTTTGACTTTCTCGCCTCCATACGCTCTCTCGGAGTCCGTGACCGAGTCAGGTAGAGAGGCTGCTTTGGCACTCCGCTTACGAGGATTAGTGGGTGACTGCCCGTCTGCATCGTGATAGCCCGGAGATGACCCTCCTTGAAAGAAGCTTGCATAAAAGGCGTCCAGAACAGGCCCTGGAGATCCATCTGGCGTGCTTGCAACCCGCAGCACGCTTCCTGAATCAGAAGGATGATCTGTGTTCGGCATGATATTTGGATGCAGGGTTGCATGAGCTGACTGTTTGTCCGGAGTAACAGGAGACATCGCGTTTGTTGGCGTCACCGACTCTCTCATCCATTTTTCCGAAGACACTGGGTGGGCTTGGCTTTCCCCGTGTTCAGCACTCTGCGTCCTCGAGTGCTGGCTAAAAAGGCTAGCGCTTCTGTCTTCTTCCGATTTTTCGATGGGAGTGAGCGTGAAATCTGAAATTTCTTCGACTAAAGGATGTGAGGTATCCAGGACGTTGATCTGGGAATCCGGAGTGCACCAGACCTGACCACATCAAAAATTGTAAGTTCCAAAGACACTTAGTAGAAAATCTCCTGACTCGACGTACTTCAACAGTCATACAAACACCGACTGGGTCGAGGGGGTCACCGGACCAGTCACACCACAGATCGAGATTGCAAAAGGGACTCTCAAACGCGTCCATGCTGTTGATGCTCGAGTGTAGGGAGTGGAGATGTGTGGTCGAATCGAATACCGAAAACTTCTGGCAAAGATCACACTGGATGAGCAAAAGAGAGAGAGGAATAGGGAAGGGGGAAGGTTGGCGTGGAAATGAGAGAAGGAAGGAAGGAGCAGACCCCACGACTGGAGTGGAAGGAAGCAAACATCTGAGAATCCACTCGTGAAGGCGAAGCAAATCCGATTGACAAAACCCAATCAAAGAGAGATACACCCACCGACCGTCGTTCGAACCAAAATCGAGAAGAGAGAGAGAGAGAGAGAGAGAGAGAGAGAGAGAGAGAGCGCGCCAGCTCGGAGATGACACTTGAGAAATAAAAAGCACGAGGCATTGAATTTGCGCTCACTACCTCATCAGAAACAAAGCGATGGGGAGCTATGGAAAAAGGCGCCTGTATGTACATGGAAAGGGGAACGCACCCATAATTCGTCAGAATGAGCATACCAGTTTTTTTTTGTCGAAAAGCAAAGAGCAACATGAAAGCAATCAAGCTTCAACCCGCTCTTCCGAGTCTGCCCCACCCCCCCAGCGCCGGTCACCTGAAATTAAACGATAACACAAGGAAGAGTAAGCAATTACCTTGGAGAACCACACCAAAAGCACTCAAAGTCAGTCAGTAGGACCGTCCAAGAAGAAAACCAACGACGACAAAATTCTAGCAAGTCTCCCGTCTATCCAGACAGACAGGAAAGCAAAAAGAAGGAAAAAGAAAAAAGAAGTAGGGAGGAAGTAAAAAGCCAGAATGGATCCATCTAGGTCAACAGCCCGGCCAGGTAACAAACGAGCGACGAGAAAAGGCGTAATGATGATGTGCCGAGGCTTCGACCTCAATCTATACTAGGGAGAGTCCCAGGTCCAGGGACTTGAACCTGCAGTTATTCAGTCCGCGAAATGTTGATGGTGGATGGCAGCATCCGATGCGCTTCGAGTCACGGAGGACTCTCGTTTGTAGGGCCGTATCTACTGCCTTCGGGGCCCAGCTGCGAGGGGAGGATCGAGGTGGCCGAAGCAGGCTGTTCAAACAGACCGCGGGTAGCGGCTCCATTGGGGGCAGGATTGTAGCCGCGCTGTAATGGAGGGAGGATTGTTGTGTTCTCGGGGGTTTGATATCCGGATCGAGGGTAACCATGAGCCATCATTGCTGCGGTGGAGTCGGGGGTCTGCTGTCCGTTCCAAGAAGAAATACAAGTCTTAGCCCGAAAGCTCTTCACATCTAATACTCACTTTTGGGATGCCGTACAGGTGTGCCGGGTTGGTTCATAGTCATCATCTGCCCGACGGTCGCCTGTTGGCTAGGACGGGATTGGCCGGATGGGTCGGTCATTTGTGACATGGAGGTCGCATTTGGATGAAGGCCATATGACATCTAATATGCACAATGGCCGATATTGTCAGCAAGGTAAACGCAATGGGGATGAACGAATCACACCATGCATGCACTCTCGAGTAGAGGCTCCTGACATACCCCGTAATCTGGCACCACCTGGCTGGCCTGGTACGGCTGCATCCCTGGCGTTTGGTACGTCGCTTGCTGATTGTACATTGTGGTGGGCTGACTGAATGGATCCATTGGACGAGCAGCCATCCGAGGATCTTGCTCGTAAATGTTCTGCCGCCCGTAGTCGATCGACGTACGATGGCGTTTCACGGGAGGGGCACCGTAGTACTGGCTGTAGTCTCGAGACGTGGCAGATACTGGATAGCCCGCGTACCCCGAGACAGCAGGCGTCATTTGCACCGGTTGGCGCTCAGGCGATCGAGGAGGAGCTGGCTGAGGAAATTCATCCGGGCGAGGGGCAGACCGTTTCCTGCAGAGTACTGTAAGCGGTGGAACATTTCTCTTACCAAGTCCCTGGCGCTTCTGTTGAGAGCTACCTAGGAAACGGGGATGAACTTCTTGTTCAGACTCACATCATAGTCCGAGGCTCTTTGCGTATGCGCAATTTTACACCCTGGTCCGCAAACGATCGTGACAGGAAAGTTGATTCCATCATTCCTGGGAAATTCTTAGGCGGCGAGACTTTGAATCGATCTGAAATCACTGTCTTCAAGTAGGTGACAACATCTCTGGTCATGCAAGTCAGACGCGATGATCCCAGCCGTCTTGATCAATCGATCGCAAGGGAGGAAGGAGGGAACGATGGCACGCGACTCACTTGCGCATTTCAAAGAGGGTGAACTTGAGGCGGAACTCGCCCTCAATTTTTACCGACAAGTCACCAAAAATGAAGAACCCACCATCTTGACCCAAGTCAGCGACAGCCTCTCCTGGGCCGGACTCACGCCGCCGTGCTCAAGGGGATCGGTCCTCCAGAGGAGAATGAGCAGAGAAGGACGTACCGCTGTTATCGACGTCTTTCAGCCGGTGAAGAGACGAGACTAGCGTTCCCGCCAACGCTGTTGAAGGGGCAACAGGTACTGGACGGTCTTCTGTGGCATCGTACAGGCTGCAACACATAAAATAGTATGGACTTTGCAAGTAGTGCCTTTCACGGCAAAGAAAAGAAGGGGAAAAATGTCAGCACTCGGGAGCGTCCACGATTCAACGGCCGTCGTGCGAAGATTGACTTACTGAGCTAAATAAGAACCCTCTTCGCGCACTCGAAGCTGAACGATTGGGGGCGGATCGATGGGTTTACGCTCTGTCCAATTCCGTCAGCCCATGATCAGCCTGCGGTCTCGCCAGGAGACTCTGCCCGCGCGTGTACGTGGGCAACCCGCATTGCAAGCCCTTTCACTGTGGGAGGGCGCGCAACCTCGGAGGGACCACGACCATCACCACAGCAGATCCCATCGCGGGTCAAATCTACCCCAAGGAACTGGAGCCAGGCTACGTACCTTTCTCTTTGCCCCCGGCCACGCGCGCCCGGTCGGGCTGCTGACGAATGATCAGGTCAAAATCAGAACTGGTGTTGGACAACATCGTCAGTGGAATTCCCTGGATGGACAAGTAAGAGTTGCGACCCAGTCAGGCTCAAGATACCAGCAGCAAGGAGAAGGAAGCTATAGAAAGGGCCAGATGATCACTACGGCGCAGTCGGAAGAAAACAAAGCGGCGACGAAGAAGAAGAAGAAGAAGAAGAACCGAGCAATGGCAAAGGATTGAAAGCTTCGGGACTCATGAAGCTGTGTCTTGGCAACGTACCTCTGAGCTTCGCGCGTGACAGAGGCGTCGGTAAACGTCGATGCACTCATCAAGGCGGACAGGTGGAACCAATGACCCAAGGAATTAAACCGTTTGATACGAAAAGAATTAAAGGATGGAGATCCAGGGCAAGAGCAGTCCGCGGATGAAGAGCCGAGGAAACAAGCTCGAAGTCGAGGCAAGGACAGTTAGGTTGGTTCGGGAGGAGCAATAGTAGCGCGTTGTCCACGGATGCGCCAGTAGTGGGAGGGAGAAAAAAGGCAACGGGACAAGGAATGAGGATAGGAACAAGAGGGCGAGTGAAGGGAAAAAGACTGGGTCCGCAGCAGCTCAAGAGCACAGGACGAGTCACGATGTCGTTGACGGTGTGCGCTCCGGTGGACGAAGGTTGACGGTAGGAGGTTTCAACTGATGATTATGATGGTAGATGATGAGTGGTATCGGTGGTGGATGGAAAGATTAGCTGTAGTGGGGGGTGGGATGAGGCAGGAAGAATGGAAGGCGAATCCAGACTTTGGGATGGAGCGTTCCGGGTGCAGTACCAGCGTTGAGTCGTCCACGACAAGTAGGGTCCCATGGATTTCAACCCCGAAATCACCGTCGGATGCGCGCGAAAATGGACCAAAAAACTAAGCAGAACCCAGCCGAAAGAGGATACAAAATGCCAGAGCTCTGAAAAGTGATGACGGAAGAGGTGAAGAGCACAACAGATAGGGTCACAGCGTGGGTGATTGAAGAAAATCACACGGTCAATGAGAAATTTTTTTTTTCCAAGATTTGCAAAATTGCGCAAAAGAACCACACGAGATCTCTAACAACACGACAGAACTATGGTCCAAAGAGTCTTGAATGCTCGAATCAAGCAAAAATTGCAGTCGCACGATGGATCGGCCTCGGTCGTGCTGGGAGAGACCAATGCGGGTGCGCCGCAAACGGTAGCTGCGAACGGAAGGAGATGCCAACGGATGTAGCACCTCGAAGTCGCGGAACTGCTCCAATCGGAAATGGGGTCAAAAGACCAGCACAAAGGAGAGCAGCGTAAATCAAACACAGAACTCAAAAGTTGCAGAGGGGAGAAATCAGAAAATAGAAAAAAAAGAAAGAAAATAGGAAAAGTGACTGGTGGCGGAAGGGAAGAGAAGACAAGACACAGTTGGGCTGAGTTGGTGGCCTCAGTCACCACAGAAGTCAAGTCAAAGTCGGAAGGACCGATCACCGGGTTTGACAGAACAACCGGCTGGGCGGGGGAGGTGTCTAGGCCTAAAGAGGTGCAAACTCAATAAACTGTCACCTGGGGCAGATGTCCAGATAATGCTTGACCGCAGTGCGAATGGTCTGGTTCCTCGATCCGCCGAGATAACCAGATACGTGAGCAGCCCTGAAAGCACCGGCCAGGGCCTTTACGAGTTCTTTGCGACCGCACAAAATGTGGAATGATGATCTAATGCTGCAGGAGCAAATGCAGGTCCCGGACGTGGCCCCTCCACAGTCGATTCAGCGCGGACCGCAATTGGGCGTCGAATTTTCCCACGCGGACAAATCAGCGGCGAGAATCGACTAGTAGCCTCAAGAGTCTCAGCCTCGCGTCGACGCTAGCGGAGAAGGGCAAAAAATTGGACCTGAAAATTTTATAGAAGGTGCAGCCAATGGGGCAGGTGACGGGGGGTGCAGGGAAAAAGAGAGAGGGGCAAAGAAAGCTCGGAGAAGACGCCTGCCAAGTCCGCTGTGCCAGTTGCCTTCGCCGCAAAATTTGCACAAGCCACAAAGACAGACAATGCCACACCAGGCGAGAAGACAGGGATCACGGATCAGGTAGTGAATCCGTTCAGGCAGGGAGGAAGGGTTCAGTTCTGGGATACGGGAAAGACGCAAGTGCGACAAAGTGAAACGGACCGCCAAAATCGGACAAGGTCCTGTGTCAGGGTCGTTTCCTCGTTCCTTTTTTTTTTGTCGCTGCAATCAGCCACCGGATGTGCGTACACTGTACGGTAGCAGGTAGGCTTGCTCGCTGCACGGTGGTGCGAGCTTGAGGGTATGGAGAGTTGGGGACAAGGAAAGCTGAGGAGTGGAGCCCGAGCAGGCTTCAGTGGCCGACGACCGTTGCAAGTCCGAATGGGTCACCCACTGTCGAAACCAGCAAGCGGTTACGTCGGAATGGAGGAGTGGAGGACGAGGAGGAGTACGAGAGGATGGGAGAGAATCGCGTCCGAAGAGAAAACTGGAAAATTTGAATAATTCTTTTTTGAATCATTCAGGAAAAGCCGAAACGGGTTGAGCTGGTGGTAGGTCCGGCTCGACTGGGTCGCCGAAGGCTACCACGGTTGGGTGGGCACGGTGGCACTGACGCTGGCGACGATCGGGATGATGCGCACATTCAACCGGCCGGAGCGCCGAGAGTGGTCAGAACTCTTAAGACTCGACTGATTCCAAAGAGCAGAGGGGTGATACGGGCGACGAGAATTCGGTCGCAGCATGCGTAGTGATATTTCTCAAAGGAAAAGAAAGGGGGAGCCAGGATAGAAGAAAAAGCAAAGGATGATCAGCGATTTCCTCCCCACCAAAAGCATCCCTGGTGCACAGGTTCGACGGTGCAATGGTGCAGTGATAAAGGGGGAAAAAAGGTTTCTTTGATTGTACCGAATCAGGGCAGCTAGATGAGAATCGGCCCTGGTGATCGACTCCGGTCCGTGAACTAGTCCGGCTTGCGTCTGCAAGAGAACCAACTGGGAAGCGCACAAACGGCCCTTCTCGGCTATGCAGGCAATAAGAGGAAGAACCAATGATGTGAACAGCAAATGAGCTACTGGTGAACCTGGATGGGTGAGCTCGGTTCTTGCTCCGGCGTCTAAACATTCCAGTCAAAGTGGATTCCAAGATATGCACGATTCAAGCCGCATGGCCTGATGCTCGACCGAGATCTGGGGAAGGCGACCGAGATTGGGGATAGACCTTGGCCGGTCACTTATACCGGAACACGATGAATGTGAGGCAAAGGTGGGTTAGCGTACGACTTTTGTGTGGGCGGGGGGGAAATCTCGCGCGAGTGTGATTAGCTTTCTCTCGACAAGGAGCAAGGGCCAGTCACATTCGCGTCTGGGCACAGCAGCTCTGTAAGGTCGTCGCAGAAGAGCGGAGCTCCTCAAGCCGGCGAGCCAACTACCGCGCTGCACCGTTCCAAGAACCAAGATTTGTAGTATCCCTGTACCTCACCCGCACGTCGATACACTCCCACACTCTAGCCCAGTTCCCACGCGCTTTATAAGCGTTGCTTAGAGATTTGAAGATGAGCGACCCGGTGCTGAAATAACCAAGGTTAGAGCAGGCTGATCGGCGACAAGTGTGGGTGAAAGTTGGGTGAAAGACCCCTCGCGCGCCCCCAAAAAGTCAAAGTGGTTCAGGGCGATCACGAGGAAGGCGCGCAAGCCTGCTGAGTGCTGAGAGTGGCCGGCCTTATGTCATCTGACTCGGTCCAGCCCCGACCCAAAAAGGGAACGAATGCGCCGTTTCGTGCTGAGTGAAGAGAGAACCGATTTCTCCACCGGACACTCGATATTAGGGGCGACTGAATCTTGCAACAAGCTATCTCATCACAGACCACATGCTCATTGAATGTCTTAGAAGGTGAAATAATCACGACGATGGAGAACTTTGGGACCACTGCTTTTCTGGAGTGTGCACGCCTACTGAAAGCCCGTGTCCGTGCCGGAGGCCTGTTGATCCCGGCGAATGACAGACAATACTGTGTTCGCTGTGTTTGATCAAGGTTCCACGCAATAGTCTCAGCGTTGTCGGAGCACGAAGCTCTGTTCTGTTTCATGCACTCAAATCTCGATTCGATCTCCAGACGAAATGCGATGGTGAAAATCACCACTACCGTGGACTTTTGGAAAAGAACGAAAGGAAGCGCGGCATAGGACCGACGGAACCTGATTTACCCGGGTACCGAGACTTGCTAGAGAAAGCCGAGAAAACCGCTCGATTCGATGAATTGCAGTCAGAGAAAAGCGCAGCGGCTTCTGAGTCGGAAACCTTCAAATTGTGACAGAAGCTGTGAAGCGAAAGTGATAGCCCGGGCACGATGTAAATTATTAGCGGGCAAGATTCGACCAAGGACGTCCAGGGTACAAAATCTCTTCGCAATGGTCCACTTGGATGTATCACATTGAGCTCAAGTCATGCAAGCTTTAGCGCAAGTGACTGCCACCGAGTGCACTCGAGAACACAGCTGGGCCCGACACTTTGGGAGCCGACCCCCAGCCGTGGCGGGGCCCATGCGGGCTGCGTGCGCTATCGAGCATCGCTGGGAGCTCTATTTCGCTGCAATGAGTCGGGCGCATAAGCTTGGATTCTGTCCACCAACCCCGTGGCGTCGCTGCAAGGAGAAGTCTTCCGGTGTTCCCGATTGCTTTTTGTAATTGGACTTTGTGCGCAACAATCCAGAAACGCCCAAGAACGGCCCTACACAACTTCCGATGTTCCGGAGATCATGTGCATCGTGCGTCTGGCTTGAAGATAGAGGCGAGCTTATTGCCCTTCAAGGGCAGTCAACACGTTGCGGAGATCGACGGCCGGGTGTGGGGTTCTTTTTTCATGCAGGAAGTGTGGGTTGTCTTGGTGGCCAAATGGTGCTCTGCGACCCTGGCAGGTTATTCAGTTGAGCATGCCTGAAAGGCCACCATCTCCGTGAAGACACGCAATTGCAGGAAGGAGCTCCAAGGGCCGACGGACAAACTCTCAAGGATGAGCCTCTGCGGAATCAGTTCTCAGTTAGATGCGGAGATTCACCATAAAAAGATCCACAAGGGACGAAAAGAGCATCGAGGGCCCTAATGGGGCCATGCTTGGCTGCCGATTGTACGGTAGGTTGGCTGCGGAGTATCGATAGTGCGTCGATCATGCAAGGGAGGCTGTCAAGCCACGGCGCTTCTGATGAGTCGAGTGCCCTTGATGGCATGATGGGAGCGCTATTGTGTCACAGTCATGGTATGAAATGCGGGCGCAATCACAGCCAACAAAGCCACAGAATCGACCAAACTTGCCTCAGTGCCATGCGCTGGCCGGAGCTTTTTAGAAAGGCGGCGTTAGAGGGCCCGCTCTCTCTCGAGGGGCTTGCGAGCCAAGAAAGAAAACGGTCCTCCGAAGATTGCCCGGACACTCATGAGAAGAGCGCAGGGTCAGAACAATCGAGAGATCCATCTAGTCAGCTTTATGGACCCGAGGGATCGCCAGACCCAGCTTCGATTCACATCGCACCATCGTCCCTCGGGCTGTTGGTCTCTGTGGTTGAAACAAAAAACAATTGGTCGACATGGGAGCGCTCAAGCACTGGTCAATGATTGATCACTTGTTCTCACGATGGGTGCCCGGCACCGCAAGACCCCAAGTTCACACCGGGAGGACGTCATTTTTTGGTGAATCCCGAATGGGATACAATAGTTTTTGAGGGTGCAAAGGCGAGCGTGTTTGGAGAAAAGGCTCCTCTATTGCAGCGACCCGGGAAGTCAGGTGAGCGAAGAGAAACGACGCTCAGACAGGAAGGGAAGACAATCTCGACGGATCAAGTCAAGCTCACTGGAGAAAGAGGGGAAGAAGAAAATGTGTGTGTGTGTGAGGGAGAGAGAGGGGGGGGGAGAGAGAGAATGAAGAGATGGAGAAATAAAGAAAAATCCAGCCAGCGCGTAATTTTTCTTTGATCGCGCTAATGGGGAACCATCCTGCCTCCACCATCACTACGACAGTTGTGGCTTCGAGAAGGACCCGAAGCTGGCGAGCCAACAGTCCGCCCAACATGGGAAGGGAAAAGAGGATACCTGGGGCATAACCCATCAGAATAAGCAGCAAAGGGGCCCAGACAGCACAGAACGCTGAATCAGGGGAACACATCGGGGATCAGACTCCATCGACATTGGCCCGAATGCTCCGACGCACGATGAAGTGGCGGGAATATTCTTCCTCTTAGACTTCTCGCGCGGGCAGCTGCTTTTCATAAGCGGGACAACCGGTGGGACACGCAGTGCGCCCGTCTCCATCGGGAATTTCAACGGGCTCAGGGAGCGCTGGAGGGGGGAAACGAGTCGCTCGTAGCACTGTGATACTTGGACGAGGCACCCAATTCGGCAATTCGGTCACGAGACAGGATCGAGGATTGGAATTAATCGCAAGAGTCCTCCTAGTTGGATCGAAGATCACACAAGGCACAGACTCCTCTTGACATCCGCCGGGAGCTGCCATTGAAGCCTCCGCCGTGAGCCATCACCATGTGGAAGTACCCAGCAGTCAAATTAGAGCATCGTGGACGACCTGCTTCTTTCGGGGTCCGCCTTGAGTTTTAGTGCGATGGGATTCATCGGCGTCCATAACGGGATCTGGTCTGTATCCACACCCTCACTGGTAGCATTCATGAGTTGGAGGGACCCATAAGCTTCCAATTTCTGACTCAAGACCTCTTTCCAGATGGGTGAAAATGAAGCCAAGCTCGGTTCTCTGCACGGCGTCTGACAGCGGCTCCTCCGACCCAAACATCATCGCCAGCTGGAACGCTATACGATTATGCTTAAACGCATGGCCCGCGGTTTGGTCCCTAACCCCGGCGTTGACCGTTCCATGGATTCCTGGAATGGGCGTGCACGTCGATCCGGCCTTTTGATTATTATTACTACTCCTCTTCCTTTCCTCCTTTTTCCCCTTCTCGGCTTTTCGCCTGTTCTAGTTTAATGACACAGGCGGTTGCTCTATACCTGCCCTGTCCCGAGGCGGGCTGAAGCGTCGTGCGCCTAATTGACTTCGTGCAGAGTGCCCGTTTGGCGTTGGATTTTTGAAACACGCGCTGGTTCTGCCGATCGCAAGCTGCTCCGTCTCTCTTTCTCTCTCTCTTGCTCTCTTTCTACCCTTCCATCTTGCATCGTGCTCTCTCCCTCCCACCCTGGCGCTTGGCACTCTACTCACGAGTGACATGGGAATTTTCCCTCTCAGCCAAAAACCAGGTTCTCATATTCCTTCCGACCCCACATGAAGTAATTTATTTCCCCCAAACCCCTGTAAGCAGCCCCAACTCCCGTTCGAGACGCAGCTTGAAACCGAAAACATTCTCCCGAGGTACCGTCCCGTCGGGTCCTCCGCCAAGACGAACAAAAGTCCACACTGCGACGCTAACTGCATCAGCGCATCATCATAGTAGAATAATCCCAGGGCTTTCAGCAGTAATCGACCCATCTCGAGACGGGCTGATCGGCGTTGAACTGGGACCGGAAGCGCAGAATTTATCGTACTCGAGACGTTTCAATGGGAAGCACATCTTGATCTTAGCATTAGACAGATGAGGACTCGTAGTGCGGACATCTCCCGGTCGCAAGGATGTAGACTTTGCGGCTCCACCGGATAGGGACTGTGGGCGATACACAAGGACGTGCCTTGATGATGAACATGGTGTGACTAATGATTGTTGGTCTGGAGGTGGGCAGCTCTCTCTCTCTCTCTAGAGCTACCAATGTTAGTCAGGCATCAACTCTAGTGCAATCATCCATTGATCGAATACCCTGACGCTGAAAAACAAAAGCTGCGTAGCTTTTTCTTTGGAGAGATTAGCCTTCAAAACCCCCTGCTATGACCTAGTTGCCCGTTGACAAGATTCGAAGATTCCGACGGTTGGACAGAACAAGAAGTCTCTTTTTTCTCGTGGAATTTCATAAAACTAGGTTGAAATATAAATATTAATACTGTACTTTGACTGGTTTTAATTCCCACATCGCTGTAAAATTACCATCCAGATATCAAGAGGAGGGGAGGGTCGACGGAGCGAGGAAAGGCCAAAAGTCCGCCATTGTGGCTAGTTTGTAGAGCAGGATGACTATTCCTCAGGGGCGGGAATTCTGAGGAATCTAAAGGATACCCTGATTGCGAAAGAGTAGGGAAAACATAACACAGAAGTGTCCCCGATCCAGCGTGGTTTCGATGCAGTTAGAGATAGAAAAAAAAAGAAAGAGAAGGACATGATCCAAACCAAGCCCAAGCATCGCCGGCAACAACACAGAGAAAGGGGGAAAAAAACAAAACAAACGCCGCGTCTTGATGCAATGTAACATCGCAAACTAAGGAGAAATCATTGGCGCCCCGCCGTTCCGGATCATGACCGTCAAAGATGAATGAGAATTGCCTTCCCATGGGTTGCTTACGCCCCCATTACCACGTCCCCGTCCACCTCGTATTCCCCATCCAGGTCATCGTCTTCCCCTTCGGCATCGACTTCAGAGTCCATCTCGTGTGGAGCGTCAGTTGTGCTCATCTTACTGTTGCGTCTTGGAGTGGGCTCATGCTCTGCAGAGACCACCACGTGGACCTTTTCGATCAAGGTTTTTCGACTGACAGTCTGAGGGGACTTAACAGGGGATACGGCCTGTTTGCCATGCGACGTTGCGGAAGTGGCATCGGGCGACTTCGATTGTGACCCTCTCTTCTTCTCCGGGGTCTGAGGAGACTTGGGCACCATCCCCTTGCTAATCCCCGAGACTGGGCCATTGGGGGCCTCAGGACGTGCGTGTGAAGTACCATTAGCTTTCACGACACGTGGGTCCGGCGATGCGCCGTCCCCGTTCATCGACACCGGCTGTTCTGTCTGTACAGGGCCGACCAATCCCTCCGAGGCGGGATCGTCATCCATCACAAGGCCAAGCTCTTCCGGGCTTGGGTCATGAGCTGCGTCCTCACTGTTATGCTCAGCGTCAGCCTCGGCCTGGGTGTGACCATTTGATTGTACCGGAGTGGCGCTGGGCGCGGGAGATCCCAGCGCCATCGCACTCCGGCGGCGGCGAGTGTTTGGAGTGCTGGCATGCGGTGTCAGTCCGGGTAGGGCAGACGCACGGCGCGGCGTATTGCGGCCACTGGTCCTGGTCGCCACAGGCGTGCGGGAATTTTTTGCCCTGAGACTTCCGAAGGGGCGACCGGGCTTTTTCTTGGACGCTGCGGGAACATGAATAGGGGGCCAAATTTCGAAGCGAGATGGAGGAATACCGGCCGCTGGGTCGGGGGTCGACTCCGGCTCTGAGGGTTCGGGTTCAGGGGCATGGACACCGTTGGCTTGCGTGATTCCGGCTGTTGATGGTGGCCCTGGGATTTCTCCAAGAGCGCTGTGGATTTTCCCGTTCAACTCTACGCTATCGCCCATGACATCTCCCATTTCTAGCTCATCCCCGTCCTCGTCCTCGTGGTCTTCGCGGGGTGCCACCGCGTGCAAGGGTGCTCTGTCGAAATGAGACTGGTTATTGCGGCCCATGATGTACGGCGTCCAGGTGAGCGCATCAGGGTTCAGCTGAACATAGCCCTTGCTCTCCCACTTGGCAATGACCTCTTCGTAATAGTCCTTGTCAAGGCGGAGGGCATATGTTTTGGTCACAGGATCTCGCACCAAAGCGCGAAGTCCCTCCAAGGCAGATACAAGGTCATCCGCAGTCATGCCAGTTCGATCGGAGAGGTCGGCAATGCTGACTGGAGTCTTGAGATCACGCAGCTGATAGGACAAGACCAATCGCCAATAGTTGCGGTAGGATACTAAACCCATATCCGACAGCGGTTTTTCCGGAGAGCCGCTTTTGCCCTCGATGCGCGTAAGGAGGTAGGAAAAGTCGATGAGAAGGTTGCCGTAACCTTTGCGTTGGTGAATTGGAAGGGTAAGGATGCAGGACACATTGTTCGCGGAGCTGGGACGCTTCTCCTTGCTGAAGTAGCCCACAAAATGACAGCCGAGCTCGTCGTATTCGGCCATCACGTAAAACAGAAAAGGTTCAACATCATAGTATAAAGTTTTCGATCCAAGGAACAGTTTGGCGAGCAGACAGAGGTTTTGACAGTAGACGGGATTTTTCCGGCCGTCCACCTCGAAGATTGAAATCGAGCGATCGCGATAAATCTCGTCGCCTGGTGGATGCTTTGCAGGACACTTCAGTTTATGCCGCCATGCAACATAATCTGAGTTCATGTATTTCAAACAAAATTCACAAATGTAGAGTACTCGATTGCGACTGTACTCTTCTGGATACGGTGCGGCGTACCAGGTTTCGATCTCGTAGCCACCAAAGTTGATGTATTTGATCTTCGACGGAGGCCCGGAAACCTTTTGAGAGGCCGTCGGCGTTGCTTCACCGTTAGCTTCTGCTTCCCGCACCCGTCGCTGCCACTCCTCTTCCGCGCGTTGACGAGCCTGTTCGAACCGGTCTCGATCTGCCTGCAAAGGCAACGTTTTTGACGTGTCGGCCTCGGCTTCAGTGAGGATGCCACCGTAGGGCTTCGACTTCAATTCTTCAATTTCGCGATCATGGAAGGGCTGGAAATAATTCGTGTATGAAGTTGGGGGGATGGGCGCAAAGTGAGCCTGCACTTCCTGAGGCACCGTTGGTGGCTTGGGCTGTCTTTTCTTTTTCCGCATGGGCCGACTTTGTTTGCTCAAAATCTTGCTCATCTTGCCCTCGTCAAGACGGAAGCTCATGACCAATCTGCCTGATTGTTTCGTGATGACCCGACAATGCTCGCGGTCGACTGCCCGCGTTCGGCGAGGGCGCATGGGCCGAGCGGGTGATCCTGCGCCGCGGACTCGCTCGTCCGCCGTGCCATCTGTCGATGGTGGAACCTCCGAATGGTCATTCTGTCGCCGGCGCTTTCGCAACATGGGAACGTGCTCCTCTCCCTCAATCGATGAAGCTTTCCTCTTTCGGAGCGACCGCGAACTGTTCAACAGCTCATTACTGATGTTATTGTCAAAGATGGAATGAAATCCATCTTCCTCATTTCCAGTGTGTGCTGGGAGGAGCTCTTTCGCTAGGTGAGTGATTTTGATCTTGGAGTGCGTTGGGGATTCCGGGTTGTCGGGCTGAAGGTTATTTTGGACGCATGAAGGGCATCTCCAAAGTCCTGCATGGGCAACGTTAATGATCAGGTCCACATTGGAAGACTGGCGGCTATGCACACCTTTTGCATCATGCTGAGCTTCCTCCTCGCGGGCACATTGTCGATGAGCTGTTAAAAAGCCAAGTCAGCCGCTGAAACGAATGGGGGAAGTGGAAACCAAAGAAACTGAGCTTCTCGGCTTCGGCTTCGGCTCCGCAATGCATGACCTACAATGATCTCCGCAAACCGCACAGGTCAACCATTCTTCGAATTCCTCGCTCGGGTCGTGTTCTTCGTCTTGGGTGCAGAAGCTGCGCAAAATTATTAGTTATTCGAACGATCGCACTGCGCCGGTAGTGGCGGCTTCCATGTCGGTGTCACTCACATGCAAAGAGCTCCGCTGCGATTCTCAATATCCACATCCTCCCGACCATTACTCTCAGCTTCCCAGTCGTCGCCAGCTTCGGATTCCGATTCACTGGACTCCGATGCCCTGCGATCGGGATCTTCCTCGAATGCGGGGTCCACGTCGGCATCCGCAGGCTCAGATTCAGCATCCTCGTTATCCGAGGGCTCGTCCTCATCTTGGTCCTCCTCTAAATTCGGAAGTTTGACCGCGCCAACTGGCTCGGCCTCATCGTTGTCCTCGCCATACTGGTCATCGCTGTCTCCAGCGCCCAATAGCTTGCCATTCACTTCATGGTCCCCATTTTCTTCAGCAACCTCCCCCGAATATGCCTGATGAACTGCATGCTGTAATTGTTGATCCATGTCGTACAGATCTGTCTCCTCCTCTCCCTCGGCATCCATGTCGCTATCTGCCTGGTCGGCCGGTGGGTCCAGCTTTTCCGGGTCATCGATCGCCGGCGGCACCGACGCCGCCATACTGAGAGTCGCGACAGTCGCCAGCTCTTCTTCGGACGTAGCGTTAGGGGTGCGGATGCGCCTTGGGCGATCAAGTCTCTTTGCTCGAAATGCGGTTCGGGCGGGATGAAGCTAGAGTCTCACTCCGCTCGTGTCGGTGGTGCTCCGACGGCACATCGGGGGGTTGTCTCCACGAGCTCACGTCACTGCTACCGAAAAGGAACTTTGTGCGCGTGCGTTGGAAAGGAAAGCTTGAGGTTGCAGGCGGGAGGCGTAGGTAGAGCGCAGCTGGGGGCAGGACAAGTGGTGGTCCTCTTGGTGTTGGAGATGCGAACTGTGTCGCCAAAGAGGCACCGATGGGCACCTGCACAAAACAGACAGCTCTGTGAATTATATAATGGGCAAATGACGCGTGTATAAAGGCGACTAAGCGCTTGTCAAAGTTGTTATAGATTCAACACTGGCCATCGAACCGCATTGCGCTGCCCCCTTTGGCACTAAGGTTAGAATGTCGTCGCGGGCGGCTGAGTCAGGCACACTAAACCAATTTAGGCCGCGCAGACCTCGCCTTGAACACCTCCGCCCAGTGTGACCGGCTCCCCTCCACCTTCAACTTCTCCGCGAATTGATATCTACTGCGCGGTGACAGGTTCGGTCTCGTGTGAAGTGTCAATTGCCCTTGTCTTGACTTCTTTTCTCTGAGACCTCTGCGCCAACCACCAACATGGGTGTTCCCTTCGAGGCCCTCCTTCCTTATGCGATCATCACCGGCGTGCGTTCTTGTCGGCCAGAACCCTTTCGAGCTGGAAACTGACGCCATTGCAGATGTTCGGCGTCACGGGCGCCGGCTTGTACGTTGTGAAGCGCTTCGCCAACGATGGCAAGAAGCCTCGCTGGAACCGAGACCTGTGGGACAGGGTAAGTGTGCCAACTCCATCCGTCGACTGCGGTCGGGAAATCTAGCGTGACAGGATACATTGGCTAACTTTTCTGCAGCAAAGTAAGTGACGGCCCGCAGAGACTGCGCAGGAAAGATGGACCATTGCGTTTACAGGAGCCGGATCTGACATGACCAAATTATTTGACAGTGATGGAGCGAGACCTCCGGATCACCGGTAGTCTGCGTGGACAGTCCAGCAACCACCAGGCACCCCCAGGATTCGATGTCAGCAAGCCGTGGAAGGTAAGCACAGACTTGAGGATCAATTCTTGGTGTCAATCTATGCGCGGTCAACATGGCTCACATGCAGATGTACAGGTCGAGAAGCGGATTTTCTAAACTCTCCAAAACTGCAATGTCCCTTTCCTTATGCCTGCGCCTTCAAATTTGTTCCTCGATACATACCTTCTGCCGCTCTATCCCTTTAGAAACATTGCTGTACCATAGCATTGAAATGTGCACTTGTTCATCCAATTCCTTTGGTAAAGCTCGATGACAACATGGCTATTTGAGTTCTGAAACGAAGCCCCGGATGCCTTCGATTTCATGGGCTCGAAAATGCACACCAAAGTATTTGGCCAGGGCGTTGACCCGGTCCTGTTCGTTCTCCAGGGGCTGCAAGACCTCTGTGTGGGCCCCAATTCGTTTTTTGACCTCCTTGCCCGAGATGATACATTGCCCAATAATCTCCCTGCTCTCGGGATCCATGATCATTCGCACACATACAAATCTATGGGTGAACCAACTGGCCCGTCTTTGGCTGACGGAAAAGTTCATCACTTCAAAGTCCTTGGGCAGGAATTCGACCTCGGAGAAACAGATCCCGGGCAGCCATGGGCTTTCGGGGTCTTTCCTGGTCTGATAGACCCATACCTTCTGAGATTTGTCGGTGAATTCGACCAGGGTCTCCTTTACCAGCCGCATCTCCGACGGCGCAATGCATGTAGCTGTAGCGCCCTCTTGGAGGAGCAGGGGTGCTGTGGCACAGTTGATGCCAAATCCCACGTCCACCTTGTAATTGTAAATCAGCTGGAGGTGTTCCCTGCGCGAACTTAAGGGACGCCTAATGAGACTTACCATGTACCTTGCGCTGTCGATGATCACAATCAAAATCATGTGGCCACTGCCACGGGTGTTGAAAGTTAGCATCGGCGTCTTCGAAACTTTGTGCAGAGGAACACCCTTCTTACAGCGAAGCATATAGTCCATTATCAATTCCGGTCGCCGTAGCCTGGCTGACCCTGCCCCCAGTGGCATACACACAATATCCCAAGGCACGCAGAATATGCAGAAACAGACCGGTGTTTTCCATGCAGTACCCATCCAAGCGTCGCTCGACCATCTTTTCAAACAGACTGTCGGGATGCAGTGAGATTGTATGATGCTGCGAGTAGTGAAGACCTGAATTACCCCACGGTACTGTCGCAAGGTGGAGCTTCTGCAACTCCGCCAGGGTCTTTAGAGGATCGCGCTGGGCTTGTACGCGGACATCTTCCCGCAGACTGGTCTTTGCCTCGTCGACCGGGGAATAAGCGATGCGCCGAAGGTACGCCTCCAGCTGGGCGTCTGTATAGACCATGGGTCGCTCGGGTGTCATTTGCGCGATTGTTAGACCAGGTTTACACTGTCGAGGTGACTTTGCCAGGTCGGGTGGACCGAGAAGTTGGATGGATGAAAGACAAGGTTTGCGAGGGGTGAGTGTATGTCGCTGAAAGTCCGCTTGTGTAGAAGATCGATGCCTGCTGAAGCTGCAGGTGACCCGACGGCGCGGATTCACTACGAATCATGTACTGAAAGGTCATTCCCGTCTGCTTTCTGATCCTGCCCACCATTGGATTGATCAGGCGAGGACCAATTGCTGGATGCGCATCTCCCCACTCTACTCTGGAAGCTGTCGGCTTGTCTGTCCCGATCCCTTTGACCGATTGTCGTGCCTTGGCGTGGTGGAAACAATGACGTTGCAATTCATGGACAGATTGATATGCACACATTTTTTTAAAGGATTCAGGTTCATTCACCATCTCAGGGTTTTCCGAAGAGAGATACCTCGGACATGATTGTTTGCAGGTCGTCTGACAATTCTGGAACAAATTCGACAGAGAAACCATCTTCAAGCCAGGCTTGACTGATGTAATGATCATGGCCGCCTCATACTATCATACCTAGAACTAGTCCATGCCATGAAACCCAGATCTTTATTTACTTTCACCCTCGAGGAACACATGAATGTTTGGTGGAGGTGGTTTCTCCTATGTCTCTCCAGAGTATGTGCGACCACGGATAGAGTAGTACTGTATCTTGTCGGGTGCGTAGGTATATCCCGCTTCCGTGTATCCGATCCGATCCACCTGCAGTAGCTTCGAAACATTGAATTCGATCTTTTCAATTTCAGTCAGAGAGCAACCACCCTAAAGTATCCAGAAGAGCACTCTTTTCTTTCCTTTTCTTTTTTTTTTTCTTTCAAAAATCAAGACTCAATTTAAATAAGCTCAACTCTGTCAACGCTGGATAAATGCAAGCGAGGACTATTCAGTGGAGGTTGCATGCACCATCAGTCCACCCGACGAGGCTGGAATTCATCCGGTTGGACCTTGGAAGGCGTAAGATGATCGTTTCAAGACTGGAGCTTGATTTTTGACTGTGCCTCACAGCTGTGAATTTGTCTGAGCTGTCGAATGGAGGAGCACTACCGTTTGAGAAACTTTGGTTCAGATCATATGATTTCTGCTAATTTCGGTAACAATGCATGAACTCTCAAGGTATCAACCGTGGATGAAAATATATCCAAGCACTTGGTACTGCCCACGAAGCTGGCAAATGGCTCCGTCGAGGACTTCCAATTAAGGTAAGGTACCCGACCTATATGTGTACTCAGTCACTACATAGAACCTAGAATTGAATGATATCAATGAGGATGAATGCTGTCTGTAAGTGATTAGAAAAGTATCATCTTACAATTGATGGGATTTTCAATGCAGAATACGCCATGTTACCTATGTTGGACTCTTCCTTCGTTTGACCTGATTGCTTTGATGGAAGACTGACCAACTGATGACTGTAGGCTTGCCCATCCATGGATTGAGCTACCTTCATCAACTCCTTCAGTGGTCTTGACCAAGCGACACTCTTTACAATACAAATGGACAGAAGAACTTTGATACCCTTCAATTCTACCGCAACTGTTTTATATGAAGGTAGTTATTTGGTATCATCAAGGTGTGGAATCCAAATGAGGACATGATTCGATGTATTCTTTACCACGAATAGTGCTCTGGTAGTCGTCAACAATACATTTCCATCAGCCACTGGCATGCCAATATCATCATGTTTCCATTAGCATAGACAACGATCAAGTTGAAATTGAAAGCAAAAACGGATTTATGTATGACCCAGGGATACATTTCCCGGCATCTGGAGTACCCCCATTGTAATCATAGTAGGAAAAACAGTCAATGACTTGTTGAAACTGTGTACAGGTGACCGATCAGTCCCCCTCACGCCGTCATGTTGGAGCGTTTGTTCCCCGCATGAAAGGTTGTTCTTTTATCTCCCACCTCCCTCCCCCAAAGAGCAACTGCATCCATTCCTCATTCTTTCTTACGCCTCGAACATCCAACCCCTCAATAATTTGAAGGAGGCTGGAACTCACATTGAGGATTTGAACCCCCGCCAAAGTGAAGACCCATTGTCCCACGAGAAGCACAACATCGGGAGACGTCCGCCTCAGCCAGGCAGTCCTTTTTCCAACCATGGCAGACAGAGTAAAGCAGGAAGGAAACTCCCCGCCAAAAGACTCCATCTTGATCCTCCAGGGAGAATCCAACTACGCCTCTTGGCTCCAATCTCTCATTTGCCACATCGGCCCTGAAAACTGGAAGATCTTGATGGAAGATGAACCACGCTACGACCTCTTTCCCTACGCTACCTTTGCTTCCCCTACCGCTGAAGCTCATAACGTTCATGCACCAGATTACAAATTCTCAACCCTTGAAAGCTCAACTACACCCATCAGTGGTCAAATCTATCTGCTCGAGGATCCTAGATGCCAAGAGCGGGAAAAGGCCTTCTCAGCCCTGTGGGCCACTCTCAACGACGACGCCAAAGACCTCATTCGAAACGTCTCCAGCCCTTCCAAGGCTTTCAAGAAGCTCCGGCTTTTCTACAGTAAACCGATACATCAGACTGCAGCTGCACGATGGTCCAAATGGACCAGTCTCCGATTCACCGCCGACCTTCATCCGTGCGAATTCGTGCGCCGTTTCGGCAAATACCTGCAAGAAGTCGAGGAAATAAGCGATAAGCTTGATCAGAAAGCTGTCTTTGCGCAATTCGTCAGCGCCATCTCCGGGACTGATGACCACTTGAGCCCTATCACCAATTTCCTCAACGAGATGCACGTCGATTTGAAAAATCCGGCGTTGATGCCGCAGGTGTGTAACGCTTTTGTACAACATGCGATGAAGGTGCCTGCCGCGGTGGCTCCCCCGGTGACTCGAAAATTACCTCATTGGGGTAAACCCAAGGATTTTTTCAGAAAGTCCGAGTACTGTCCGTATCACAAACGTATGGTCAAGCATTCTCCGTCGGAATGTTTCCTCGGCCAGAGAGTTGCAGGGCAGGTGCAGAGATCTGCTGCACTAACTAACGAGGCTGGCAACGACCTCCCGAGCAAAAAGAGACCTCGAGTGGAGGGTCACGAGTCGATCCGACACCCGAGCCATATGAAGGGCTTTGGTCGACGGCGTTGAGATGTGCGAAGTATTCCAGAATCCGGGGATTGAAAGGCCGAGCAGGTGACGGTGATTTGACTGTAGGCAGAGAAGGGCTAGAGTTTCCAAGATATTGCTTTAAGAATCATAAACAGTCGATGGATGGTAGTTTTGGATCATGGTGGGTGCTGGTTGACTTTTCTTTTTGTTTAATGATTCATTTATCAGATCGTTATTACTGGAGCCTGGTATTACAACTATCAAGGGTTATGATCGACCGCCCTCAGCATATCTATCATTCGGGAATAATCATACAACACGGTACTACCCTTGATGCTCTATTTAGATGCTCGCTTCAAATGATAATTTCAAGATTTCATTCATCCGTTTCGTGATTCCAGTCATTATGTACATAAAAGTCCCCCATTGCCCAAAATTCAGAACAAGGTCGAAAGCCATAGCCGTTATTGATATTCCCCCCAAAAACACAAGACACAAATGATTTGCGTTGCACATATTGTCAGCTGCTACTGAAAGAGGAAGGAAAACAAAAATTTCAAACCACAGGGACACCCCCCCAAAAAAATAAAAACTCATCACTCGTCACCGCTGTCACTCAGACTGTCACGACGACGTCGACCATGGCCATCACGGCGGTAACCCTTGGTCAAACCGGGAATGGGGTGGTGGTAACTTCTAGTGCCGTGCGAATCCTCGGTATCGACATTAGAGTATTGATATTCGGAGCGAGAACCCGCCGAGGAGAAATCCAGCGGCTCGGTGTATCCTGGCGCAGCAGAACGGCGATCCTTCTTGCGGGGACTGCTGGTGCGAGACGAAGGGACGGAGGAACGCACGGTACTCTGGCGACGTTCCCGATCATGTCGGCGAGTATGGCGCCGGGAAGACGGTGCGCGAAGGTGCTGCTCCTCGGTGGTTTGACTCAGCACATCTTCACTGCCAGCAGTAAAGGAAAAGCCCGAGGGGTCCCGTCGACGTGAGCGACGGGGCTGTTCGTACGCGTAGTCGTGGACCTCGCTCATATCACTTCGATTATAGTGGGTCGGAGGGGCGGAGGAGTCATAGTCACTGCCGTGGTAGGTACCATCCGCTTCACGGTTCATGCCACCGATGCGAGCGGGTTTCTCCTCGCGATAAGCGCGCATATCGTCGTCTGCTTCACCCTCCCATCGCTCATCTTTGTTTCGACGGAGGAGCTTCTCGCGGAAATTGCGTTTCTTTCGGGGTTTCTCCTCGCTGATGGTCGTGGCTGTCTCCGTGTAGGTGGCGGTCTCGTCGGCATAGGTGTATCCGTCATCGCTGTAGCCGAGCACACTGTCATTGCCCAGTTTGGTACTCTTCGTGGCGTTACTCAGTGTCTTGCCGTCGGGACCTTTGCGTCGAAGGACCGTCGATTTGTAGTCCTCCCAGTCACCTTTGCGCCAGACAAATCCGCCATTTTTGGCCCAGAAAAAGAACCAGATCCCACCGAGCACGAATGCCGCCCCAATGAGGGCGAATAGCGCCATCAGCCCTTGCATCTTGATGCTCTTGGGGTCGATTGTGCCTTGGCCATAGTTGGGTTTGGCCTGAGCGGAAGAGGATGAGTCGTCACGGCGCGTGAGGTGCTTGAAAGTGAAAGAGGCGAAGCTGTGGGCGAGACTTGGGGGAGTCTCGACATTCTGTTGTACGGGAGCCATGTTGGATGATACACGTGGCTCAGAGCACACGGTTCCAGACAAAGACCCTAAGGAGGAATGTTAGAGATGGAATGACGCATTTTTGAACATTGATGAGAAAGTGGGGACACACCTTGAGCTCAATCCCCGAGCCGGCACAAGATGCTCGTGAGCTGTCAAGCTGATGCGAATATCCTAAGATGAGATGAACTGTCACTTGCCAAATGAGGGAGAATAATTCTTGAAGAATAAAGCCCGTTGCTGAGCTAGCAAAACAATGATCAGAGTGGGTTGTTGAAGTGAGCAGTGGTTGGGTTATCGATCAAATGGAGGAGGCTGGAGGAGGCTGGGGAGCATTGTTTACCTTGTGAGTTGGTGGGGAAACCATCTCCATCGCACTCCACATGTGACGTCCTCAGGCAGACCATCCGGGGGTACATGCCAATCACGTGATAATGAGGTACTTTATTGATGAAGAGGAAATTGAAGTAGTCGATACATAGAATACGATCAGTAACAAGGTAAAGAAGAGGCCGATATCATCCAGTCCAGACTATTCAGGAGAAAAAAAAAGGACTAATGCCAGAAGATATCGTTTCCCAGTGCAAGCAAAAAGCCGACCATATCTATTGACCGGTGAATTCATCATCAGAAATTACTGTCTTCTGTGCGGCTCCAACTGAGCCTTGGACTAGGACCAAAGCGGACGCATACTACCACCATCATTTAGTGGTTTACTGGCAGCGAAGAAGCAATTCTGAATTACGACACGATCCTCCACCTGATTACCTTTTCCAAACATGAACATGACCTCTAGTTCATTTTTCCTGTTCCCAACATCTTTACTTTTACCCTCGAACCGATCAAGGCATTCCCATGTCTCGACCGTATCAAAATCACGTCATTACGCCATCAGCGGTCATTTTCATCCACAGCCACAGAGCGGCCACCCGCCAGAAGCAGGAAAACCAGAGCACCCGTGCCCCACTGAACGTTGTATACTTTAAATGTATGACAGTTGGCAGATAAATTCAAAGTCCACTCATTTGACATTCTACACACGTACACATTCATACACCACCACGATAACAAAACATCAGCTGAACAACATCTACTACCCTTTTTTTTTCGATCCACCAAGAAACCTCAATCATCCTCTTCCACCATCATGTCTTCCATCCTCGGCTCGGTCAAAGACCTGATTGCCTCAGTCTTCGAGGTCATCTTTTCTGTCTTCCGAGGCGCTTTCGACCTCGTTTCTGACATCATCACGGCCTTGGTCCACACGATCACGGGATTTTTCCAAATGGTCCTCTCCACGATTGGCAATGTGTTTGAAGCTGCCGGCGGCGTGGGCAAATTTGTTGCAAGTAAGGTTCCCCAACAACCTCCTTTTCTCATCCAGGGTCTCCCCTGCGTGCCCGAATAATGATTATTGATGATTCTTTGTGGCTAGGCAACATTGTGGTCATTGCTCTTATCGCCGGGGGCATTTTTGGCTATCTGCAATATCAAGCACGCCAGGGTCGCACCGTCAAGGTTGGAGATAAGAAGTTGAACTGAGTGGATGGGTTTTGAAGGCAGAGAGCTTGGTCGAGACCCTCATGGGCACCATGGGCATTGGCAGATCTGCTTGTTGAATGGATGATTTTATTCTACCGACGAGGGCGCTCTGGGGGCGAAGACTGGTTCTGACTGATAGGGGATGAGCGTTGAAAGTTTTCTTAGCTTGATCCTTTCCGATTCGTTGATCGTGCTTGATACCAACTTGATCACATTTTATCAATTTTCTCAATTTTCTAAGCAGCTCCAAGGCGCTATGTGATAATTTCAATGAAGAAAGGCATGACCCTGGGTAAGGACGAGCCAGTTACATCTTTACGAACAAAAGACTCGTGAACATGGTTTCCACGAAAACGCTCTAATTCTCCTACGCCTACAAATCCAGTCTGTCAGTGTGGATCTTCAAGTATCTGGATGAATGCAGTGGTCAACCTAGGACCAGATCCCTAACCCGTTCCTCGCGTGGTCGGGCGAGGAAGCTCCCTCTTTCAGCGAACCATTCTTGTTCAATCACTTACCCGGAATGGGCTGCACTTTGAGAGTGGCAACCGTCAATCAGTGGAGAGAAGTACTGTAAAATCTATGACACTTCATCCTACAACCCGGGGCCAAAATTCTATTTTAGTGAGATTACCTAAGTGGGTCCAAAATGAGCAACTCGTTTCTAGCGGGCACTGAAAAGGGAAAAGGAGGCCGCGTTTTGTCCCCCGAGTCGCACTTTCAACTAGTGGTCGTAAGCGTCTTTAAATAGAACCTCCACGACCACGACGAGGCTATAAAAACAGGATATCCCACGCTTGACGAGAATCGGGATCTCACCTCGAGTCTTCAAAATGTCGGAATCGCAATACGCAATCCCGCAAGGATCGAGAATCCTCGTCACCGGCGCAAATGGTTTCATCGGGTCCCATATTGTCGACCACCTATTAGCATTTGGGTACAAAGTCCGGGGAACCGTTCGCCAACCGAGACCCTGGCTGAACGAGCTCTTTGACAAGAAGCACGGACGAGGCAAATTTGAAACAGTCTTACTGCCCAATCTTAACGATGCCGTTGACTGTGATCATGTATTCGACCAGGTGGAAGGAATTATTCATGTTGTGCGTCATGTTCTCAAATCGATGGTCATATACCTATGCGCAAAGGGGAAAAAAAGAAACATGAAATGGATACCACACCCGTAGCCGGGTTGATGGCTCTGAAATGTCCCATCTAACTGACATCTCCGGAGTATCTACGACAGGCCACAGATGTTTCAATGAGTCCCGATCCAAACAAAGTCATTACAAGTTCCGTCCAAGGTACACTTGCTATACTGGAAGCAGCCGCGAAACACCCGAAGATCCGGCGCGTGGTGATAACTTCATCGCAGAGCGCTGCATACTTGCCTCGGGCAGATCACCCGGGGCTTGTAACCGAAGGTAGGTATCTGGTTTGGTTTCCACATCATGGGAAATCTCAAGCACACAAGACTGATTCAAACTGATTTCTTTTCTGGTGAAAACTCAGAAACCTGGAATGATGCCGCCATTGAAGCAGCCTGGGATCAAAATACACCCGCCGCAACCAAGCCAGTCTTTGTATATGCTGCATCCAAGACGGAAGCTGAAAGAAGCGCATTCAAATGGGTCGAGGATCACGGTCGACCGTTCGTGCTCAACTCGGTACTGCCGTGCATGACAGTAAGACCTTTTTATTCATTCCTATTCAGTCGACTACTATTCGAGTCTCTGACAGACCATTTACACCTCGGCAGGTCGGTAAAATCCTCGCACCAGAAATCAAGGGTTCGTCGCAGATCTTGATCCGGAAAATGCTTCAAGGAGACGATTTCCCAATCAAATTTCTTCCTCCTCGTCAGTTACTTTCCCTAACCCCCCTTCAAACTACCTCCTACCTTACCGATATCCCCCTCCTCCCCCCCCCCCCCCCCGCTCTACTCCCCTATCGACATTTTCTTCGAATCAAATACCTCACGAGAATCACAAAATACCTTTCTGACCACTCTCCTAATTTTTTTTTTTGAAAAAAATAGAATGGATCATCAACGTTCACGACGTAGCCCGCCTACACATCGCAGCTCTCCTCTCCCCAGCTATAACCTTTGACCGAATCTTTGCATTTGCGACCCCAACCACCTGGTCCGAAGTCGTCCACGTTCTGCACAAGCTTTGTCCGGAAAATACACTGATCCCGCGAGATCCTCTTGGTGATATGTCTGAAAAGCGTGATTTGGTGGAAGTGCGTCCCGCAAAGAGAGCAAAAGAGATCCTTGGAGATTTCTGGGGGAGAGAGGAATGGGTAGGACTGGAGGAGAGTATCAAGGATGGCATTGCTGATCTTCTATGATTTGGACGGGATGGTGCGTATGATGCGAGTAGGATGCCCTGTTGACAGAATCAAAGAGCCCGAGGCCTTGGGCTAGCAATTCTGTATTCACATATATTGTGATACCTTTTTAAAATGACCAGATCGATGCACTATATCTAATCCAGTAATAGTAAATGCATACAATATATCATCTACTCAAGTTATGGCAAGGTAGAGTAAATTACACTCACTGCCGAAGGGGAAGATCTGATACGACTGATACCAGGCCAGATAGAATTTTCAATATCTTCAATAATTGGAAGATCCACTCGAGCCGAGTGATTTCACCAGCAGCGGTCAGGCAGCCCTACTCTCATTCATATGCATGGGAATATTATTGACTTTCAACGCTGGAAGAAAGACACTGACAGAACAGGGTCGTCCCCCCATCAATCTATCAGGTCCTCATAAAACTCCACATCCAGCCACACGTTTGAGCCAAAAAAAAAACGAATCAAGAAAAGAAAAATAAAACATAAAGACTTGGGTGCCCGGCCACTACTGCCTGACCCGCGATCATCAAAGATAAAGCTGAAGCCGATATGAAGCCGATATAAAGCCGTGGAGAAGCCACGCTGGTAATATAGAAAGGATTTCCAAAGCAAGTTCAAAGCGCAAGGTATAAAGACGTTCATGCAGAGGATATAGGTATAGGCATAGAAGATCGAATGAAGGAAAAAAAGAAAACACAAAAATCAGAGGACATGAGATGACGGAAACGAAAAAGGGGATATACATCAACGCTGACAATAAGCTTGTACCAAGGCAAGGCAGAGCAACGCAACGCATCAATCACATGAATCGGAATTTGTCATCGCAGGTCATCAGAATCGTACAATCGTATCACCATCACGAGCGTGGAAGACAAGTCGAGCTCACATGGCAAGAAAGATCAATGGCCACTTGTCCCGTCTGGCATTTCGTAAGGGTATGACCCCAGCATGGCCTGGATTGGGACTAATCTCACACCATCAGCTTTCATCCCTCACCCCGTCCAGATCCCCATCGAGAATCGAATCAAGATCAGATCGGATGCAGAGCGAGAGAGGTCGCAGCCAAGACGGTGCCCAGATCGGCCCCAATACTAGCCAATGAGGGGCATTTCCTGTCAATTCCTCGGTTCGCAGCCATGCCCTTTTTCTTCCCAGCGTTCGCTCAACCATGATCGTCCCCAAATAGGAAATCAATGGCAATCGCGAGAGAATCCATTTAGGGACCCTTTCGGTTCACACAAAATCAATGCCCCGAAGTTTCGAAAAAGCTTTTGCTTCTGCTGCAAGCCGCAGACACAGTGGAACCGACCGTTTTGCTCGAATCACTTTTTGGTTCAGGCCTGCCCCCGTGAGAAGAGAAAGAGAAGTGAAAAGGAACATGCAACATGAAAGAAAGGCTCCGAAGGTGGAAATCTCAAAAAAAAAAAAAAAAAACCAAAACCAGAAAAAACAAATGACAGAGTAAACATCAACATCAGCATCATAGTCATGAATACCCGTCCAGTTCCAAAGAATTGCCGAAACATCCATTATCCAATCCAACTTTTAAGCAAACAATTTGCCGGGGAAGAAAATAAAAAGCACCTGGTATCCGACCGAGAGACGATGTGCAGAGAGGGAGAAAGGGGAAAAAAAAAGACACACAGGTTTGATGAGTTATCGTCAGGGACAGTCTTGTCTTGCCCCAGGTGTATCAACGCGCATACCGACGATTATCGCCATAGGTCGATTGACTCGAGCGACGGCTTGCCCGTTCGGAGCGACGATCATCACGCGGACGTCGTGGAACCTCATCCGGTTCTCGGCGGACGGAACGACCCGTCTGGTCTGAATACGAAGATCCAGCCCCATGGTATTGTTTCGGCCGTCGTTCACCGGCGATGGACAATTGGACACGACCCGTGTCGCCAGCTTGGATCTTGATATTCTTCCCAGCAACCGACTCCTCGGTGAAACCGATAGTCAATCCATTGACCAACAGATTCATATTCTTGCCCTCCCCGCTGCCACTGCCACTGCCACGGCTGCTATTAGATCGGCTCTTCTGGCTACCGTTATCGCTGCCTGCACCGATCGCTTTCTTGGTGAGAAGGGCTTCGGCGGATGCAGGCATGGTATTCGTTCGGCCGGACTGCTGAGCTTGATAGCGTTCCACTTCGCGTTCGCGGGTTTCCAGTCCGTCGCCAGTCCCCGTGCTGCGTACTTCCTCTTCCTCGTCATCTTCCTCCTCATCTTCCGAGTAATACTCCCGAGGACGACGACGGCGAGAGCTTGCAACAGCCACTTGGGCGCCACGGGCACTGTCGTGATACGATGTTGACCGTCGAGTTTCGCGGAGACTTTCATACCGAGGCTGAGGTCTGGTTTCACGGGAGGTCCGTCGACCGGGCTCGGGTAAGGCAGCGACCATATCACTCATATCCATCGACGCACGCGATTGACGCCGCGGTGCCGCCGGAACAGCTTGAGTGGTGTAAGCCTTGCGCGAGAGCTCGGGACGATCGGGTCGTTTCGCCTGGTGGACCTGGGCCTTGGCTCTTTGAGGCATCGGACGCGGTGGGGGAGGCATCTTGTAGAAATCTTCATCGCGCGGAGGTTTGGGGGCTCGCCCTCGCGGCGTGTCGTAGTGGGGTTCACGGTGGTATTCACGCGGTCTCTCCCTCGAGCGATACTCACGAGAAACTTCTGATGTGATTGGCGCGGGGAAGTACGAGTCTTCTGGTTCATCAAGCCAATCCGGGAAGACACCTTGCTCCATCTGCGGCGGTGGGGGCGGGGGAGGCGGTCCTCCATAGATCGAGGACGAGCGACGCGGACGAGATTGGGGCGGACGCTCTCGAGTCCGCGAGCGTGATCGCTCGGGCGGGTAGTCGGACGGGTGTCCGTACTCGGATCCCGCATAATATGACCCGGCATAGGGGGATGAGGCATATGGATGACCATACGCTGATGAGGTGGGTGGAGGGCCCTGGTCATAGTATGACCCCGGATGATGATAGACGGGTGCGGCGGCATGGCCCATCATGCCCGCGTGCATACTGACGGGTCGATCTTGATGATACATGTGTGTCCGATAGGAATTGGAATGGTGTGATCGACCCACCGGACGGTGAAACTCCTCGACGGCGTAGGGATGACGACCCCCGTGGGGCGAGGACGGTGGGTAGTCCGGGACCGGCGGGGGGCCAAAGTGGTAGGCAGAGGCAAAGTCCATGCCGAAGTGGTGATCCACGGGCGTGGAGGGTGGTTGCTGATGATAACGGGCGGATTTTTCGTAGAAGAGTTCTGGTGGTGGAGGATGGTGTTGGATCTGAGCAGATTCACGGCGGCGATGTTTGGACGAGGACCGTTGCACGTGAGCATGATGATGGGATGGAATCCCCGTCGGCTTCTCAGCGTGCTCCGGTCGAATGCGTTCGCGCTCTCTCTCGGTTCGTGGCCGTCGACTGGAACTGGTTCGGGCTAGGTCGGTGCGATGCTTGGGCATATCCAGCTTATGAGGGACGGGGGGGCTTCTCTCGCCCAATGGGCCGGATTGGGTGCTGGTGCCGGTGGCGGCGGTACGACTAGAATAGCCTGAGTCACTGGCGCCGTCGATCAGCGGCTCCGCTGGGAATCTATGAGCCAACCTGGAGGAGACTTTGATAGCCGTATTGGCTGAGTGCCGACTGTCGGGTACGATGCCGCCTTCTTCGTCGTAGTCCTCGACATAGGCCGCTTGAGGGACCCTGCCCCCGGGCATCGCTTTGCTGCACGTTTTGATGACGGAGCGATCTGACCGGGTGCCAATGTCAGTTCCGAGGAGGCAGCTGTTTGAGGGAAGCAGGGGGGGGAGGGGGGCGGAAGGACAGGCTTGAGTGAGGTTCGATGACGACCTGGCCTGCTCCCGATTTGGGAACCAGCGGTGCGTGGGTACTCCACCCGGGCAGCAGCAACGAAGCGAAACAATTTGGGACAACTTACAGCAGACAGATCAACTCGTGTGGGAGTGAGACCGATCTGGTTTCCCCTCGTTGAGGATGAGTCAGTCCCTGAGAGGGATCAGGCAGGTATTTTTGTTTGTCGGGCGCGGGTGTTCCTGGCCTAGCCCACTTTGCATGTATGGGGATGGATTTCCGGTATATCACAAGCACGAGGCGTATGACTTGATACCAGCCGTCGATACCACCACGAATGCGACCGCAAGGAACAGAAAAAAAAAAGGGTGTCTCACACAAAGTGTGGGTAGGACAAGAGTGGTTCGGCGTGATGCTGTCAAGTCTTTGGTCGCGTCGTTTCTCGCACGATCGCACTGGGTCACTCCCTCCCTTTGGCGCGTCTTCACTCCTCTCTGTCTCTCTGTCTCTCTCTCTCTCTCTCTCTCTCTCTCTCTCTTTTTTTTTTTTCTCTCCGTCTCACACACTCCTCTCCTCTCAGCGTCACCCAACCCGATCTCAGTCAGTCGCAATGGCCGATGGTGGACCCCGCCAATCGCAAGGGCGATGGCAGGTGGTTGGGCGTAATCCGAATCTGTCAGCGGGCGGAGGCAGCGAGGTGGTATAGTCCAGATCGCAGTAATGTCTCCATCTGAGAGCCCGGGTGAGGTTGGGTGTGGAAGGCGCGCGAAGAGTGATCGGGCGGCAGAGCGTCAGGCGTGGGTCCTGACGATGACAGTCGAACAGCAAGGAGGAGGAAAGGGAAGAACGAGAATGGGGGAGAGGGGACAGGAAAGAACGACCGGACGTCGGAAGAAGATGAGTGGTGGAGAGTCGACTGGTAGCTGCAGGACTTCTCGAAAGTAGTCTGGAAGACGGCACCCGGTGCTTTTGGGGGGGGGGGGGGGGGCCCTTTGGGCCAGGTGGCGTTGGTGGGGAAGTGGGGGTTTTCC